>CAUYUJ010006569.1:0-145000 GCA_963575745.1 Prorocentrum cordatum
TGAGGAGGGGCGGAAAAAAGCAAAAAGGAGGAAGAGGAAGAGGGGGGGAACGGAGGAGGAGGAGCATAACCAGGAGGACGAGGATGAGGAAGAGTAGGAGGAGGAGAAGGACGAGGAGGACGAGGAAGAAAACGAAAAGGAGGAGGAGGAGGAAGAGGAGAACGAGGATGATAATGAGGAGGATGATGAAGAGGAGGAGGAGGAAGGAGGAGGAGGAAGGAGGATTACCCAACGATTACCCCAAGTTGACTCTGTCAGACCGCGCTTCTCCGGGGGCTCACTTAACAAGGTTTCCCCTTCAGAAAGACCCTGGAGGGCCCAGGCCCCCATCTTGGTGGGGGGCTCGCCTCTTCCACACTTACGCTCTTTCGCCAGGTCCATGAGATGGCCTCTACCTTCTCCTGCCCTGCAGCCGCGCACGGTGCGCGCCCAATACGGATCATAGCACGCCGAAGTGTGCGAGTGATGGGCAGCACGCGATCCGATGGCCACAAGCACTCTAGTGGGCCGGGGGGGGGGGGGGGGGCGGGCCAGGACACTGGGAGCAAAGCCAAGTCTCGAGCACACGCCTGCACGAGGCCTTAGACACAGCACTGCGGCAATCCAAACATCTAGAACGTGTTTTAGTATCTGCTACATAGGAAGAGCCTGCCTGCGCACGCGCCAGGGCGGAGGGCCTGGTCCTTCTGGCAGCCCCCTGGACCTCGCGCACAGTCGGCGGGCGGTCCTCCTGCTCGAAGGCGAACAGGGCGGCTGTCGCAATGCGGAGGCGCACAAGACACATCGTCGCCACCGCCCTTTTGAAGCAAGAGAAGCGGGCGGTCGGGGCGGCATGGGCGGCGGCGGCAGAGGCGGCGAGGTCGTCAGCAATCTGGTTGCTGATCCAGGTCAGCAAGGGACTCCTCTGGCCATCGACTCCTCAGGGGACAGGCGGCTATTCAGAAAATGCACTGTCACACTGGCTTCACCGCGCTCGCTCAACACTGCTCCTAACATCTCCCAAAGATCACCATTCGCACTACAACCTGCAGGCCTCAAATGGTGGCCCTTATTCCAATCGCGAAACAAGATATCACTACCAGTCCAATGCTCAACATTTCTTGACGTGCAACGCAGCACTGAAATCAAACTGGAAATCTCAGCACGATTGTTCGACTGGCGATGGCCGGCCAACGGAGAGCGCGCACCGCCTATCAGCTCTGGGCGCTCGGGCGTGCCTTGCAGGATGCACCAGCCCCAGCCGCAACGGCGGAAGCGAGCGTCTGCCGCCTCCTCGCCGCCACTGCCGTCGCCGCAGGCGGGGTGCCGAACGCCCGTCGGCGCGAGCCTGCCCTGCCCCACGGCCCCGAAGGTGGTCAGCTCCTCAGCCGCGTCGCACGGCGGCGGCGGCGTTGCCCACGCCCTCGGGGCCATGCCCCTCCGCCAGAGGGCTGGGCTGTCGAGGTGGCCGCTCTCCGCCTTCGGGCGCAGCCACTCCGCCCTCTCGAAGTCCTCGCGGCATGGGGGCTGCGGGCACTCTCCCCAGATGCGGTGGTAGTCTTCCGCGACCGCACCGCAGCTGCAGAGGCCTGAGCCTCCTCTCTCTCTCCTGGCCGAGGACCTCCTTCTTGCGGGCGGCCGTCCACGTGGCCGCCGTCGTCGCCTGGAGCAAAGCGCGGGCCATGTCGGGCTTCCGCTTCCTCCATGTCCTCGGGGTGGGCCTCGCGTCGCAGGAGAGGCCCACTCCCTGCCCCAGGCCAGCTCCACTGTGCCCGCCTGCAGCTCTGGTCCAGAGCCGCTCGGCAATGTCCGACAGCGCCGCGTCGATCACGCCCGCTGGGTCACTCTTCTCCGCCCCCGCAGCAAACGCCCGCTCGTCGCCCCTGAGATCCGCCCGCTAAGTCAGGGAGCGCGGCGTCCAACCAGCATCCCACAGCGTGAGAATCAGCGGGGCCATCGCACCACGGCGACGCCTAGAAGGAGGAGGAGGCGGAGGCGGAGGAGGAGGAGGAGGGGGGGGAGGAGGAGGAGGAGGAGGAGGAGGAGAGGGTCAAGGAAGAAGGAGGCTGGCAAGGAAGAGAAAGGGAGGAAAACCATCGCATGCTACGAGGGGGAAGCTTAAAGCTAAGGGTTGGTCGACCCGACCCAGCCCAGACCCTTGACGGCTCCTTGGCCACAACCGGGGAAGGGCAAGGAAGAAGAGGAGGGGGATGAGGAGGAGGAGGAGCGAGCGAGCGAGCAGAAGCCAAGGGGCAGTTGGATCCGAGCAGAAAAGAGGCAGGCCCCCCCCCACCCCCCCACCCCCAGCACCTACACGGTGCCCGAAGGCCAGGGCCACCTTGCAAGCACCAGGGAGGGGAGCGAGAAGCATGCCTACCCCGCAACAGGCCGCGCGGGCGGCCAGGGTGCACGGGGCCTGCGGCAGGCCCGTGCTCACGTGCACGAAGCCCGCCGCGGCGGGGAAGAGTTCCCACAGGGCCCCCAGCGCCACGAGCGGGGAGCCCGCGCACAAGTGGTGCAGCTCGAGGCCCGCGTCACAGAAGAGCACGTGGAAAGCGAGCGTGGCGCAGACATCCATCTCCACGCTCGAGCCGCACGGCAAAGCAGGCTGGGCGCGCCCGCCGCATGGAGGGTCCAAGAGCCAGCCATGCTGCAACCCAAGGCCCTCGGACGGATGTCGCCCCTCGGCGCGCCCGCCGCTTGGAGGGTCCAAGAGCCAGCGCTGCAACCCAAGGCCCTCGGACGGACGTCGCCAAACGCCGCGACGAGTTAGTGTAGTGCCTGGGCATGGCCAAACCGAGCCTAGCCCTGGCAAGAAAATAACGAACGAGCTGATGAGGCCTGCGAGGATCAAACACCACATCCAGCCCTCACTCAGTGCTGCAAGTCGCCCATGTGGAGCACTCTCCCACTGTGGGCTGTCACACCAACTCCTGGAATTTGCCGGCATCCTCGCCGACCCGTCATACCATGTCGGGGTCCACCTCATCATCACTGTCAGACTCGTGTGGAGCACCCAACTCCAAAGCTTCAGGGTATAAGAGACCATGGTCTTTCAAAATCAAGCTGGTGTCCAGATAACGCTGGGGCTCGGCTCGGACTTTACCTTTGGGCATAAAGTCGACCTCAGGCAAGCCACCCAGCGGGCCACGCCAACCTTTTGACTTGCACACCGGGGCTCGAACTCTGGCGGAAGGTCTCCGAGCGTCCTCAAGCGAGATATCTTTATGCAGCGGCTGTGGATGTCTAAGATTGCTGAAACGCCTCGTGCTCTCAACAATCCTGCCGCTGCCACCTTCTCTGCCACAACAAACGCTGTCAAGCCCCCGATGGTTGAGGCTGCCTGTATCCGAGTACTTGCAGCAGCTGGTACAGACAAATCAGCGAGCGGTCGTGTCCAACCACTGGGCACTCCAGCAACGCATGCTTCTGCGCCAACCAGGGCCACGGCAAGAGAGGCTCCTTCGCCGCCGCCTGCTGCTGAGGAGTGGCCAGATCGCCCTCCTGAGGCCCAGGGAAAAGATAGTCTTTAGAATCGTCACCCTGCTCGTGGAACCACACCCCGACCTGGGCAATGTAACATAGCAGCATCTTGTGAAGGCGCATGGCGCCGCGAACGAAGCGCTCCTGAACCTCCGAAGCTCGATGGAAGGAGGCCCCAGCCTTGGCCAACTCATCAGCCTCCGCATTTCCAGCCCGATCGAACTGGCTGATGACTCCTTCCCTGACGTCTGCCATGCTCGTGTGCGCCTTGACGTGCAAAACGGGAGCGCGGCAGAAATCGTTGTACATCTTAGTGCGCATCCACCAGTGTGCTATCAGGTTGCCTGGCCCGCTTGCCGCCTCGAGTCTGTGGCAACAACCAACCGCGCCCTTGCAATCTGACTTGACTTGATAAAAGCCCGTGACCCGCTGGCTAGCCTTCATGAGCGCATAGTCCTCGCCGTCGCGGGCCACTTGACTGGGCCCTTCACACCGTGGGACGGCGCCGTGATATCGTGCAACTCTGCGCCGCTCAGCATCGTAAACCGCGACGGCCCAGCCCGCTGACCGCAACTCAGGCACACGAGTCGAGAAGGCGCTGCCGTCCACAAACACAAATCCGCCATTGACAGACGTGATCCCACGTCGATCCACACCAATCATATCGCGCTGACTGCAACGGCCCGCACCATGAAAAACTTGCCCTGGGCGTGGAAGAAGTCAGCGCGCAAATCGATCCTGTCTATCCTCAGGTTCACTGAGCACCCTGCGCGCTGCTCTTTGAACCTCCAAGGGGATGAGCAGTCGCCTCTGGGCCGCAAAGGCGTCACACACGAAGAAACGATGGAACAGCGTGCCAGGCGCCGACTGGCACCTGGTACATAGTGACGAGTGACCAGTAAAGGCACGGGCAATCCTGACCTGCGTCCAGTGGCCACCAGTAATCACACCGCGAAGTGATCGACGCTGGTGAGGCGAGAGTCGCTTGCCATGAAGGGCCTCTGATATCGGCTGCCACGAGATTGGACCCGTCCTGGTTGAGCCCGCACCCTGCATAGCCGCAAGAGCGCCACGGTCTATCTGCCTCCGTACCCCCAGCTTCACAATGTGAGATATCCAGCTGACCGAATAGAACTTCAGATCCCAAGAGAACCCTTCATCATCAAGAAGAGCGAACGGGTCCAGCAGCTTCCAACAGATTCTGTAAAGGCCGAGCATCAACGCAGCGATGGGGCTCTTGCATTTCAGCCAGGCCTGCGGATCTTCCAACGATGGGAGTGCTGAAACCATCAGCGCCGAGACCAGAGAGGAAGTCATCGTCCCAATGGACATGATCACAAGGTAAGTGTGTATGGCACCTGACGTGGCAATAACTAAGGGATCGTTGTGCCATCCGTTCTCTGCACACATAAGCGAGAGGCCCACTGACGAACCAGGCTTGAACCGAACACCCGCGTTAAGGGAGGACATCCTGAGCTGCTGGATCCTGCTATTGGGCACCCCATGCGATGGAGCATCCCCACAGCGCCTTTGAGAGGACCCCCGAGCAGTGGACAGCTGAGCGCTGCCTACCAAGACCTTTGAGAGCCACGAGCCTGTCCCCTTTAGCCATTGCATCTCGAATACGAGTGAGCTGCGTGCCTATGCGCCTATAACGCCCATCAACAGCATCACCCCCCAGGCCCCGATGATATTGACCCCGTCCTGGGAAGGGAACTCCAGCAGGCCATAAATCGGCAACAACGTCCTCGATCAGGCTGAAAGTCTCAGCGTCACTGCACAAAAAAACCCATCTTGTCCCACGAAAGCGGCAGCCCTCGGGCCTGGAGCAGGCCCACCGTCCCCTTGAAAGCGAAACTCAGCTCCCTGGCAACCGTCTGCGGGCCCCCGACCGAGTGCAAACTGATATCGCCGATCAAGTTTTTGATCATGAGCGAGCTGCACCGAACCCCCACGTGCCGAAGGACCGTCACCGTCATGAGCTTCGCTAACCCCGTGGCGCACGAACAGCCTGCGATGATTGCCCCGTTGGCGAAAATCTCGTGGGAGGTCGAGTTCTGGTAGGAGGCCCTTCTGGGCCCTCTATACTTAGCACAACGCGGCCTCATAATATTTACGGGGAAACCCGTGGCCCGAGCTGCGCACAACAACTCCGAGCGCGACGCCATGTCATAAAACTTCCTGAGGTCAATAAAAGCACTAGCGCTAACAGAATTAAATTATGGGGCTGCGCTGGCCAGCACACTGTGGATCCACGCCGACTTGTCGCACGAGGTCTCCGAGGACCCCCCCCCAGAAAAAGGAGTCTGGTAGGGTAGCTTCCCATTGGGTGACCACACGGCGCCCGAGGCGGGGCCGCAGACGGGCGAAGAAGGGGGGCAGGCCGATAGGCCTAACCCCTCCCGTCGCCTTGGGAAGAAGCACTATGAGGGTCAGCCAAACGTCTGCGAGCTCTGTATTCTTTTCCCAAGCGAGGAGGAGAAGCGTAAGGGTCGAGACGAGGACAGACGGAAGTCTTTCCACCCGCCTCGGATGGATGCAATCCCAGCCCAGCGCCGTCTTGCTCTTAAGGAGCTGAGCACTGCCTTCACGTCGTCGACCGCGAACGGAGGCAGGGGCTCGGCGGGGGCTACATCCCAATCCAAGGGGCGGGGCTCGTCAGACCCGGCAGCAACGACCCAAAGGCTAGACCACTCCTTTAACATTTCTTGCGTGACTTCGTGCCCGACAACAGGCAAACCTTGGGCCGGGTCCGCGGCCGTGGCCCCTCTAGGGCCCTTGGAAAACCGGTGGGCCAAGCTGGCCCCGTTGGAAAGGCCAACTCCGAATATTCTTTCCATGCCTGCTTGGCGGCGGCTGCGTCGGCTGCAGTGTGCGACATCACCTGGTCCTGGAGACACTTACAGACCTGGGCACGCTTGTCGGGATCTCTTAAACCAGTCAGGAAGTCACCGAGCGAATTCACAGAGATGCCGTCCTCCCCCACCCACTCCAACCCATCCCAAACCTCAGAATAATCTGATAACATGCGCAAAACACTCGATTGCTGGGCAAGCTGGGGTTCGGATTATTTGCCTTCCGCTCTCAGCCACTGCATGGTCAGACGTCTAACGGAAAGCCAACGTTGGGTGGTGGGGCTCGCTTTCCGGCGGAGGCTTTTACCCATCCACAAGCCAAGGGGCCTTTCTCGAGCCTGCATCCAGCAGAGCGACCGCAAAACCTCGGTCTCTCGGCGACGGGAATGGCCAAAAAGAGGCCAAGGTAAAGTTCGGCCGAGGAGAACCACCTGCGAGCAAGGCTGTCGAGGGATTCATTTTCCTCCAGCTCAAAGCCTGGCCAAGTTGACACGTCGCCAGGCACGAAAGGTTGCCCTGAGAAGGGCAACAAAAACTTCTCCTGCTGCACTCTACGGTACACGAAGTTGGAACCGCCGAGCCCAGACAGGCGCAGCACCACGGCCCTGTGAGGGCCCACTGGAGTGTCGCCGATCACACCCACGCTCCTGATGAAGGGGGGCAGGATGTCGCTGACGATGTAGTAATCGCAGTGCGAGCCGTTGCACGTTGGTCGCCCTCCGTGGACGATCTCTGCGTGTAGGTGTCCTAAGAAGCCAGCCCGAAGGAAGGTATCGCGCCCGAAGCATTCAGAATCCACATTCCAGTCACCAGCCGCCACACATGGGAGACAGGACTCTCGTAAGATCTGGACAAGAGACGCGAAGAGCTCCATGTTGCCTGACTGGCCAACGCTGGTGATGCCATAAACCGAAACGAACAACATCTGCATGCTGCCAACCACCGTACGCTGACAAAAAAAAAAAAAAAAAAAAAAAAAAAAAAAAAAAAAAAAAAACGCGACTTGGCGTACTCCCCATTTGGCTGGTAGGGGACGCTCGGTAAGTTACTGAGGCTGAGCACTCCAACGCCGCCCGAGGTAGATGTTGCCGCGCTTCCAGTGATGCGGCAGCCGTTGGCAAGAAACCGATAACCTCGAGCATGAGCCCAACTCTGCGCACTCTTTAATTGATCACCTCCTCGAAGGCGATGTTCCTGCACATGTAAAATATCAGGTTGTAATTGTTTGTCCAACGCCAACCATTCCAGGAAAGTCTGCAAGGTAGTCCACGTGGTTCCCGTTGTAGGTGACGAGCGTGAACTCTGACTGATGCTTATGTGTTGAAGGAGCTTCGAAATCTGCTGCCCATCGAAGAGCTCGAGCAGCGTCTTGAGCCGAACTCGTAGCCTGCGACGACCACGGTGCAACTGACACATCACCAAGCACCCCGGCAGAAGAAGGCACAGCGGCGCTGGGAGTCTCGATGTCCTGCTGGTGGAAGTCGCACAGCTGTAACTCTGAGTAGTCAGGAAAGCTATTGCCGCCATACTTGCAAGCGTGAGAACGGGCCCCGTCACTGTGAGGCTTGTGTCCTGGCTGAACATTTTTCCGATCCTTGTCTGGCACATTGATGACGTAGTTGCCGATGAAGGTGCCCCCGATAATCACGCCGTTGTCCAGCATGCGGGGGCAATCAATAATTAGGGTTGTGTAGACGCCGAGGGGGGAACCGCCTGCTGCCAATAGCTTCGCCTTGGCACGCAGATCTCCCTCTTCAGCATTCGTCGGGGCCAGCTCACCGAGGTCGGCGCGAAGGTCCTCCAGCTCCATGTGCTCGAACTGCCAAGAAGGTTTCTCTCCACTGCCCTCGGCGCCAGCTGCCTGGGCACGAGGCTTCTTCTCAGGCGGCTCCTCCAAGAACTCCGCAGCACGAGACTTGAGCGCCTCCGCCAACAAAGGTGCCAACGCCTCCGCGTCGGCGACGCCAGCCATGCTGCGCAGCTCGGCCAGCAGCTTGGACTCGTCGACCTTGAGATCTGGCCCCGTGAGGTCCATGGCCTGTGACTCTGGAGCAGACTCCTGAGACGACAGCGAGCGCAACTCCTGATCCAGGTCCTCGACCGCCTTCTGGCGTTCGACCACCAAGGCGTTGGCCGCAGCTGCGGCCTCCTGTACCTTGACCACGGCCTTGTCTGCCGCACTCTTTTCCTGCTCAGCCTTCTGCAGCTTGCTGCGAGCTTGCTCAGCTCGGCGCGAAAGTGCAGTAAGCTTCGCTGGAAGGGACTTATTCTCATATGGCTTCCGACGAGCTGCCTCCAATTGCGCACGTGCTTTTTGAAGTGGCTGAGATGTCCATCCCTGCCGAAGAGATTCCAACCATTGCACATGCTTGACCAGCCCATCGATATCTGCACGAAGCTCGTCCGACTCATTAGACTCATGCTCAGGCTCCGCAAGTCCTTCACCCTTCTTGAGCCGCACACTCTCGGCCTCCAGGAGCCGCAGACGCTTCTCCATCTTGGCCAAGGCTGACGCGGAGCCTGAGTCAGGCCCAGCTCCTTGGTCGGCACGACGTTTGCTACGGTTCGGAAGATCTGCGGGCACATTGCACTTGAAGCACGCTCCTTTGTGCAACTTACACTTGTAACACTTCTCATTGCTGCCGTAATTGATAAGTGGAGCCCCAGTGCGACGAAACGTACAGAACTTGCACATCCAATCTGCCTTGGGCTGCTCTTTTGACCACGGCGCTGGCGCCATGGCGTCGTCTTGAAGAGGGAAAGGGCCGCCAGAGAGCCCCTGCGGTGCTGGCTAAAGAAACGTCGAGCGCAAACGCTCTGGCACTGCCGCGAACTAGCGGTATCCAGTCTTGCCTATGCGGGCTCAGCCCGCCAAAGCATCAATCTTGAGCCAAAATGGCTACGGAGGAGGAGGAGGCGGAGTAGGAGGAGGAGGAGGAGGAGGAGGAGGAGGAGGAGGAGGGAGGCAAGGAGGAGGAGGAGGAGGAGTATAGGGACAAGGACAAGCACGGTACCAGCCAAGGCGCCACCATGGGTGAGCGCCATCATGCCAGTACCAGTAGCAACACAAAAATCTCATTGGCTGGCCGACGACCGGAGCTTAAGCCGTACTACAGCATCACTACTACCATTCCCAGAGGCCCCATCCAAACCACAACAGACACCACCGCAGTCCCAAAGCGAGCCAAAGGTACACGATGGCGGTAACGCCCACCCAACGACACAGCCTCACATACCGCCGCCTATCAAAGTCCAGGCGCTGGCAAGGCCCCGCATGGACACATACTATATGAGCAAGCCACCGCCTATTGAGCAACCGCTTGCGGGAATGAGGTCAAGATCGGCTCCAGGCGAGCGGCAACAAGATCTCAGTGCCCGACTGAGCGACGCAATCGATCATCAACATACATTTACCAACGCAATACGCACCTGTCCAAGATCCACGTCCTCATATCGAGTACGACACCATGATGACCTACATCGAGGCATTGCTCGACTACGTCGTCAGGCACGAGGGGCTACGAGGAGCGCGTCTTTTCAGGATGATCCACAACCAGGCCGTCCTCGCCCACTCGGTCAACTACCAACTCGCTACGATGCTCACGTATACCGTATACCTGATAGGCGGCGGCTGCGATGACATACCGACGCCAGCTGCCGTGGACTACCAGCGCCGCAGCCTACTCGAGTACATCAAGTTGGGCAGTCGCTACAACCCTACACCCGAGCCCGCGCCATTCGGGATCACCCGCTTCCAGGGGGACACCTCCACCGCAGCCATCAAAAAGATCAACGAGCTGACCAACGCCCAGGGAGACAACCAGCCAGGCAATGCCACAGAACAGGCAGCCCACGCGGAAGACGGAAACCGAGGATTACATGGCGCAGCAGCCCCAACAAACACCACTAGCTATGGCGGGCTACCCAACACCAGCATGAGCAGCGACCCAGCGACCTAGCTACAGCATCAAGGCTCACCGCCACCACGACACACCAAAAGAGGATGAGGAGCCACGCCTCGACACCACTATTTCCAGGCTCGACCGCCTGGAACAAGCCCTCGGCCACTACTCGCAACAGCGCCTCATCCTCGACACGCACCCATGGCTGGCGAAGGCTGACAGAGACTACCAGCGGATGCCAGCACCAATCTGCATGGTGATCGCCGACTCCAACACAACGACGCCCGACGATGACGGCAACCCTACCAGCCCCACTCCAGCTAGGTCGGGCATGTCCTCCTACAAGCGGATTTTGGAGGACAAATGAAATAGACAAAAAACATATTCAAAAAGAGTCAAACATAGTCGAAACATCTTCTCAGGACTATTCCTTTTGCCTATGTTTGAATTTTCCTCCTGTACAGGGACATGCCCGACTTAATCCCACCAGCCCTCCTACAGGAACCGCAGGACAGACTGCCCAGCCAGGGGGAGGAGGGCACGACAACCCTACGGACCTGCACGACGAGAAGGTCCACAGCTCCGATGACGCCACCGTGATCGGAGCAAAAACGGCATAACAACCGCATAGTCCCCGTGTGTAGGCGGCGAGCGAGGGGGGGAAGTGAGAAGGAGATGACCTTCTCAGAAGGAGGCGGGGCTTCTCATAAGCCCTCGCGCCTTGTGAGAAGCCCGTTCTGTCTCCCGAGAAAGCTCAGAAAACTTTTCAGGCCGGGGGGCTTCCGAGAAGGCCTCCTCCTTCTCACTCCCCCCCTCGCCCGCCGCCGAAATACGACATCGCCTACCAACTCGAGCAGGACAACCCCGGCGAATCAGGAGCCTCGCCCCCCCCCCCGATCGCCGGGAGGAGGGAGGCGGGAGGCGGGAGGCGGGAGGAGGGAGGCGGGAGGATGGAGAAGGGAGGAGGGAGGCTTTTTTTTGACTATACTTAGCTCGTTGCAAGTTAGCTTGAGCGCAGCGGCCAAAAGGACTGGCACAGGCTGCACACGAGAAGCCCGAGAGCATGGACGCTGAGCTGCTTCCGCTCTCGTCCCGAAAACTGTCAGGAGAGAGGTATTGGCGCTGAGGGAGGGGAGGAGAGGAATCATAACGAAGGAGGAGGAGATTGCAGCGCCGTGCGAAGAGAGACATCAGCGGCACCCTGCTTCGTTGCCCATAGAAGGGCAGCCCTCGATGCAGAGAGCAGTGCGAGGCAGGAAAAAGAAGAGACCTGCCTGGGAGTGCCTTCCGAATTTCGGACTGCTATTAAGAGGGAAGAGCTGGACGGAGGGCCAAAATGGCCAGGCCGCATTGCGGCTGTCCAAACCTCCAGGGGAGGAGATCTGGACTGAAGGAGGAGCTAGGGAAGTCAAAAGAGGCGGGAGAGGAAGAAGGGCCGGAATGGCATGGCCGTGTTGCAGGGCGTACGCTGCAGCTGAGAGGCCTGTACGGGCCGACCGCGGCGGGGAGGTGGGTGTGCCTGGGCGCTAGCCGAGACCAGACAGCAGAGACCCACCTCCGTGTGGCCCCTCACAGGCACACAGGGACCAAGGGGACCCTGCTACACCTGGACGAGGGCCAGAGAGACAAGCCAAGGCCGGTGCCGCGTTCCTTCCACGAGGCACATATGTTTGCCGCGGCCTTGCCTCAGCCGCGCAGCCAAGACGCACTGGGGCATGGTGCCTGTCTGCATATATGGCACCTTCGCTGGCCGCCTTGGCCGAGAGTTACTCGGCGGGGCTGTGCTGTAGCATCGTTAGGTAATGAGCTGCCAAGGTGAACCAAGAGTATTAGGCCAGCTCGCCACCTAGGAGACTCAGCCGTGGCGAGTCTGCGAATTGCTGTGTGAGCAAGCCGATCGCTGTAAAGCGAGGCTGCTAAGAAGTGCCGCGTTGGCCCCACTCATGCGGCAAGGTGGAAGGTCGAGCCCCTGATTGGCAACGACTCTTGCACAGGCCCTCCAAGGGGGGCCGGTGAAAAAACAGAGTGACTAGGTGGGCTGCCGAAGTATGTATTGGGCTGGCCCCGCCCCTGTGTGGCGCATTGACGGTTGCATCATGGGCGCCCATCCCATATTACCTGAGATGGTGCCGGCTGGATGCCGCACAGTTGAAGGCCTTACGGGCGCTGAAAGAGTTGCAGCTGCAGCTGAAAGGCCTGTGCGGGCCGTCCGCGACGGGGAGGTGGGTGTGCCTGGGCGCTAGCCGAGACCAGACAACAGAGACCCACCTCCGCGTGGCCCCTCACAGGCACACAGGGACCAAGGGGACCCTGCTACACCTGGACGGGGGCCAAAGAGATGCGTCGGGGCAGAGGCCGCGTTCCTCTCATGAGGCACTTGTGGCTAGGACTGTCTAGGTAGTGAGCTGCCAGGGCGAACCACGAGTATTAGGCCAGCCCATCCCCTAGAGACTCCGCCGTGACGAGTCTGCGAATTGCTGTGTGAGCCTAGCCGATCGCTGTTTAGCGAGGCTGTTAAAATGTGCTGCGCTGGCCGCACTAGTGCAGCAAAGTGAGAAGTCGCGCCCATGAGTGGCGACTACTCCTGGATAGGGCCCTCTAAAAGAGGGGCCGGTGGAGAAAAGAGCGCTAGGTGGGCTGCCGAGGTAAGTATTAGGCGGCTCCGCCGCTGTGTGGCACATTTACGGTAGCGCCATGGGCACCCATCCCATATTGGCCTGAGATGGTGTCGACTGATGCCGCAAGAGCTGCAGTGGGAGTGTGCACCTGAAGGCCTCACTGCAGCGGAATGTATGCCGGCTTGGCCGGCCTTAAATTGGAGACGCGGTGTCTCCTTTATAAGAGTTTGGCTAGCAAAGAAGGCTTGGGCTGAATAGGTGGTGGGCTGCAGGCAAACCAGAATCTGAGCATTGTGCTAACCCACCACCTATGCGTGAGGACTCAGCCGTGGCGAGTCTGCGAATTGATATGTGTTAGCGGCGCTCAGCCGCCTCACTGTTAGCGTGGCTGCCCAAGTTGCAGAGCCGCACAATGACGGGACGGGCTGGATGCTGCTAGACTCGCGTGGCATACAACTCAGCTATGCAGGACGGCTCGACCGACCTTGAGTTGGAGCGGCATGGCTCCAGCTGTTTAGGTGGTGGGCTGCCGAGGTGGAGAGAAGACGCTGAAAGGATGTGGAAAGGAGAGTATTAGGCGAGCCCACCACCTAAGTATGCACGCTGCTAGTGGCGCCGAGGTCGCTTAGGTCGACCTAGAAGGGCGCTGACTGATGCGTCATTAGCGTGGCTCGCTCAGGCACTGAAGGGCGACGGGTTGAGAATGCGGGCGGCAGCAGAGAGCGCCGAGAGACCTGCCGCTGTCGCCGCCGCACGCGCCTGGGCCTCTTGCGCGGCAGCCTGCTGCTGGTTGTGGTGGTTCCTCAGCATGGCCTCCACCTCAGAGATGGTCGCCAGGCCTGGGGTCTCGATCCACTCCCAGTCCCAGGTTTCGACGACCTGGCCGTCGATGACGTCCAGCGACTTGAGCTTCCAGACGAACGGGTATAGCATGCCGTTGGGCATCTTCCATTCGCCCGGGTAGGTGGAGGGCCACCACTTTTTGAACTCGCGCGTGGCGGCCGTGTATTGGGAGCCCTGCCAAGCCGAACCAGCATAGGTGTCCCCTGAGAGGCCGAAGAGCTCCCGCGTGTCAGGCGACGCCCTGCTGGCCTCGGCCGCGCCCGCCTCCGCCGCGGCCGCAGCGGAACCACCCGCGGGAGGCATGGGCACCATGGCGGCGTGGGGCGCGCTGAGAGAAGGGGGGGAGTGCCGAGGAAGCAAAAAGAAATAGCCCATAAGCCAACGGCGGCCAGATGTGAGTGAAACCTAGCTGGCCTGTGCTAGCATCTGTGTGAGGAGGACCCTCCTGACGGGCCGACTGATGCACGCCTGGCCTGGTGCGGAGTCTATAGGGATGAGGATGTTGCCGCTACGCATGTTGACCCGCAGCGCAAGACCGGTGCGGTAGGGTATGCCCGTGCCAAATAGGATGGGCCGTGCATCCATCTCCTGAAGGATGGGGAGGTGAAAAATGCGCGGCCTTTCCACAGAGGATGGCAGCCTGGTCTCCTGCCCATGGAATTGCTCCATTAGGAGCCCTACATTGATGGGCAGTGGGGACCAAAGCGAAATGGGGCCTGTCGTTATCACTACCATCCACTGCACTGCTGTAGGCGGTGGTGGCGCTGCTTCAGTGGGGGCGCAGCGGAAGTCACCGTGCTCGAACTGCGGCAGGTGCTGCGCCTCTGGGGTCGGCATGGCCTGAGGGCTTAGGGTTCGGGGAGGCGGAGGATTCGAGCGAGGTGGGACAACGGGAGGCAGAATGGCCGAACCATGATCATGGCCTGGAAGTCTATAAGGATGGGGCTGCCGGCCGCTGCATCCTGCAAAAGCCTGTGAGGGCTGAGGGAGGCCTGCTCCCAGGCCCCCGATTGAAGTAGGACCAGAAAAAGTTGGTTCGGCACGTAAACTGAAACTAGCCCTATGGTGGGTGAGAAACGGGCATCGTAGGGACCGTCCCCCGCAGCACATTGGGGGTAGATGTGGAGTAGGTTGGGGGAGTTGGCCTCGCGCCAGCGGCCATGCCAGCGCTCGAGTGTGCGATTAACGGCCGTGGGCAAATCTAGGTGAAGCAGAGGGCCCACGAAGGAGCGCGCGTGTGGCCATGCGGGCGGCCCGCTCTCGAGCTGCCATGTGGCTTGCCACTGGGGTACCGCATTATGCTGGTACACCGTGGTGGGAGACAGAATGAGTGCGTGGCGCCTTGCGCCGCCGCTGAGAAAGCGGTAGACTTGCTGGTGAGCCAAAAGAAGCCGCTCAGCTAGATGCTTCCATAAGGAAGTCAAGCGAGAGGCTGGATGCGCGATGCTTCGCGGGTCTAGTTGTTGCCCGGGGTGCACCTCAGCAGCGGGCACGTCCTCGTCTGCATCGGCGTTGTCCAGGATACTGGGCTCGCTCCTCATGGCCTGATGGGGATGAGGCAGGAAGGGGAGCTTATAGAGGAAAGAGGGAGAGGTTAGGCTTAGGCTGGGGGCTAGCTGCCTGGCAAGGGTCTAGCGCCTGGCAGCCTCACCTCCTTCATGAGGTTTGCGCGGCCTCCTGGGCGACAGACGCTGACCGCAATGCGAGAGGCTTTCGCCATCTCGCAACTGCATCTTAAGGCGCTCCCTGTGTATCCTGTCGATACGGAGCTGGTCCTGCCTATGCTCTTCTTTGAGCTGAGCAATTTTATTCTCGTGCTCCTTGAGAAATGCGCTGCGCTGTTCGTCCGCTGCTGCGGCTGACGCAGCTGCAGCTGCGACTGTAGGCGGCAGGCGCGTAGCTACATGGCCAGAATGGTGAGATTTGCGAGCCTTGTGATGCCTTGTAGGAGGTGAGGCTGGTGACGAGGCCGTGCCGTGGGAATCCTGCGGGCTGCTTTGAGCCTCTATTGGATCTCGGCGCTGTGGCATAGGCTGCTCGTCCGAGGCTGCATCAGACGCTTTGGCAGGCGAACGTGAGCGCTGTGCTGCATGGGCCGCGCGGTGCGCCTTGGCCTTGCGAGCTCTATGGTGCCTAGGGGGAGGAGAGGCTGGAGGTGTCTGCGTGCCGAGGGACTCCTGCGGGCTGCTATGTGCCTCAGCAGATTCCCTGCGTATTGGCGCAGACTGTTTGAGCGCGCTTTTGCGCGGCTCGTTGCGTAAGCGCGAATTATGGGCCGCCTTGGGGGGCTTGGCCGTGAACTCGTCCGCAAATGAGACCTGCTTGCGCTTGCGAGTTGCAGAGGCGCGGGGCGCAACTGACTGTTCCGCCGGCTCTGGAGAGTCGAGCGGAGGAAATGGTGAGGAGGCAGAGGAATATGAGGCGTCGTCCACCTGATCCAGCCTTCTAGGCGATGCTGGGGGACTAGAAGGCTTGCTTGGCTGGCTCTTGAATGGCGCAGCTTTGCGGGACTGTTTGCGAGGCTCGCGCAGGGGTGGAGGCGAGGTGCACGCTGAAAGGGGTGGAGAAAAAGGAGAAGCTGCCTGGCCTATCCAGCCTTCCGGAATGGCTGCTTTAGCAGGCACCCTGGGATGCTCTGGGGGCGGCAAGGGAGGCAAGGCTGGCGGAGGTGGCGGAGGACGAAAAGTGGCCCCGTAAATGTGCCTGCCTCGACCCATGGGGGGGCCGCTGAAATCGCCAGGCGGCCGCGGGGGATCTGGGGCAGGTGGGGTGCTGGACAGAGAGCGCTGCACCGCTTTGGCTACCTGGGCGAATTGGGCAGGCGAAAGGAGGGGTGGAGGAGCTGAGGCGGACCGAAATTGGCCCGGTGGGGGGTGCTTAGGCCTGGCTTCCCGCGGCACCAGCACCCATGGCCGTCTGGACATGGGAGGTATGCCAGCTAAGTGTCGAAGATGTCGGCGTTGAAGTCCTGCGGGGCGGGCGAGGCGGGGTGCCACATGTGAGAGAAGGAAATTCCCGTGAGCGGGACGGGTCGTGCCGCTTGACGGGAACGTTCGGCCCTGATTTTCCTGGCCCGCTCCCTATTGCACTGGATGCGCCTTTTCTGATCCAGAGTTAGGGAAGGCGGGGGTGGCGGCGGAGGGAGGGTGGAGGGAAAAATGGGGGCTGTGCCCAAAAAGTGCATGGCCTCTTGTTCCGCTTCCGAGTCCTGATCTGCGGGATCAGGCTGCTCGTGAGCCTCTGCGGGGAGGTCGCTATGGCGCCGCGGCTCGCGGGGCCTGGAGAGAGCCAAAAGCCTGCGGAAGCGGTCCAGCTCCCCATCTACCTTGGCACGGGTGCGAGGGGCGGAGGAATCAACAAAGTCGGGGCCTAGCCAAAAGTCGCTAGTCATGGAAGCGGAGAAGCGGAGGAGGGGAGCCAGGACCGAGGGGTCCGACTGGGGAAGAGGATCCTGTGGGTCGTCAACCAATGGTAAAATGACGTCCTGATATATAGCCTGGGCGAGACATTCGCAAAGGGCAGAAGGATAGGTCTTTTTGTCAGCAGTGAAAAAGCGGTCATTCTCGTCCTTACCTAGAAGTGTACGATGTGACCCCCGTGGGTGCGTGCACTTGGTCCCTTGGGGACGGTTATTTAGGAGCTCTGGGAGCGAGGGAAGGCGTAGCGATAGCAAGCGCGTGGGGGCTTTGCCGAATTCGTTATGAGGTCGGCAAGACGGTTGGAACATGCACTGGTCGATGTCCGTGGTGCGGACAGCCGGAGCAGCAGCCAGGGCCATTAAAGGTCTCCAAATCCAGCTAGGCTGTGCCCTGGGTTCCCAGTGGGCAGGGCATGGATGTTCCATCCATGCCGAGGTGCCCATTTCCAAATGAGCGGCAAAAAGAAGAACCAATGAGGCGAGTAGCAAGTTGGCAATCTGCAATTGGCGGGATTGCTTGGGAGTTGCGTTGGGGATGCCCCAGTAGTGCTCGGCAGTGCGCAGCGGCGGTGGCCCGTTGGGCTTCCATCGGGCCGCGCAAAAGGTTTCGCACGGCGGGCCCCCGCCTGAAACAACCACTCTGCCGGCATAAATATGTTGTTGCCAGAGCTTAATGGTCTCCGACTTGGTGAGATCGCCCAAGTCGGGGTCGATAGCAATATCGACCGACAGTATATGTACCTCTATGGAGGGGTCAGGCGTAAAAGATTCCAGGTGATGCTGGATATCCCCTTCGCGCCTGCGGCCAGAGAAAAGATTGAGGATGAAAATTTCCTTGCGCCTTATACGGGCTGGAATTTCCCTGGTCGCTAGACCAGAATACTCCTCTGGTTGGAATGGCCATTCAGGCAGCGCAGGGAGAGGAGGAGGTAGTGGCGGAGGGACATCGGCGGGAAAAAGTAGAGAGACGGCTGCAGAGTCCAGCGCGTAATCTGTAGCCGCCATTATGGCGCGCGCATCCGCTTGAGACAAGTGTTTGGCAAAGTCACGAAAGTGTTGTGTGGTAGCGCGCTTGGCGCGATGTGCCGGTATTGCCACGCGCCATCGACCTACGCCTGACTTTACTTGAAGCTTGGCATTTTCGCAGCGTTGCATGGCAAGCGCTGTGATTTGCTCTTGAGGAAGGCGTTGGGAATGGCAGAGGAGGTAGAGAGCACATATGAAGGAGTCGAAACAGAGGTGCTGCATAAGACTGGCGCGTGAGCCAAAGGGGAGGCTACAGGCCGGGCACACCTGGGTGTCCGGTACTAGGCCCTTGACCCTGTGGGACAAGGTCCAATGCGCCTGGGCAACGTGTTGCTTTAGCCCTCGAAATTTTAAAAATGTGCGCACGCACCATGGACAGGTGAGCACCGTTGGGTAGTGCGCTGCCATGCGTTGCTGCTCGATCGGGTGCTGTACATGGTCCGTCGGCAGGGGGATCCCACATGGGACAGAAATGGTAAAAAAGTGCTTGGCAGCTGCCTCGGCGAGTGCTGCTCGAGCGAAATGCTGTGCTCCCGCTGTAAGGGCGTTGCGAATTCGGCGCTTCCATCCTGTGTGGGATTGGAGAGCTAGGGCCTCCCACTGGTCCAGATGCGACACTGGCGAGGGCATTTGTTCAAGATTGGCAGAAAATTCGCCCAGCCACTGCAGGTCCTTCTGCACCAGGGCAAGCCACGAATCCGGGACGTCTGCGGCTAGTTTGGCCAGCAGGGAGGTGAGGTGCGGAGGTCCCGTGCGGAGGAGTCTGCCAAAGAGGCGCAGACGCATTGCACTAAAGATATGCGGTAGAGGGGGTCTGCAGACCTTGGCCAGGATAAATGAGTCTCGCTCTGCCGTGCTGTCGCACCTTGGGAGGTGGAGCAGGCGCCTGTACATTCTCATGAGTTCTCCTTGTAAGGAGACTATTTGCGGCCCAGTGAGCAATGGCCAAACAGCTGCATTAAAAGGCGGGGAGATAGGATGAGGGAGTCCAGTAGATGCAAGTGCTCATGAAGCCAGGTACTGGAAGAGTGGCGCAAAAATTGCCTGGCTAGATTACGCCAGCTGGGGGCCGCCTCCGATCGCCTGTGGGCGAGTTCGGGGCCTATACTGCCCTTTTCGTCCAGGTGTGTGCCTAGATCTGTGTATATTCTGGCGAAGTGGAGGGAGAAAGGCAAGTGCCCTAGAGCAGGTGAGACTAGCATGTGCCCATTGAGCCCTTGGGGGTCCCAGAGCTTGCGGCGAAGGGATATGGGAGCTTCCCCTCTAAACTGAAAAAGGCACATGGTTTTGTTGACTTGAAAATTTAGCTTGATGCCTGAGAGCGCGTAGGCTTCAACTATGGTGGCCATTAGTGCGGGCATGGCGTCAAATAGCTCCTTAGTGGGACCAAGGAAGGCATATGCACCATCATCGAAAAAGCATGAGTCCAGATACTGGTGCACTTCTGTCTCTGCGGAGGCAATATTGTCCTTGCGATGAGCGAAAAAAGAGCGCGGGGCATCCTTGTTCACCTGGACATTGAGAATAAGGTGTGCAAGCGGTGATTCGGTGAGCTGCTTGACAGCTTCGTTGTTGGCTCGGGCCATGAGGAAGTTGAAAAGAACATCTCCGAGCTGCTGTCCTGGGATGGTGCCACGTAATGTGAGTGCAACCCCTGAGGCTCCCGGGTAAAAGGCCCAAGTATGCTCGTATGCAGCCGAGATTTGAGCATGGAGATGCGGGGGGAGACCAGCCTCCTGTAGAATAGGAGGGGCAGAGAGCAAGTGTCTTATTAGTTCTTCCCCTGTCTCCTGAGGGAGATCAAGGGAGGCAACTAAGTAGTAGAGGTCGGCTTGTTGCGAGTCGCAGTAAAATATGAGCTGCCGGAGGGCCCTGTAAAAGGCTGAGACAGCGTCTATAAATATGTACGCTGAAGAAATGCGCAGGCTATTTGCGTAGGCTTGGTGCGCTAAGACCGCAAGCGTGGCGAAATCTGTGCCCCGTCCAGCAATGCCGCCTGATTGCGAGGCGCCTGCCATGGGAGGAAGATATTCCACCAGTTCTTTACGCAATAGGGCACGATGCCGCTTGGAGAAGTGGGGGGAGGCCATTACCGAGCGGGAGTTGGCCATTATGGCCGGATTGCCTTTACCCTTAAAAATGTCGAAATTGTATCCTCCCCGCCAAGCCAGCGGTTCCTCAAGGCGCACCTGCGCCTTGAGGTGGACCGGGTAGTACTGCTTCGCAAGTAGACGGTGAAACGACTTGACAAAGGCTCCTTTGAAGCCATCCACACTGGCTGCCGAGTCTGGGGTTCTGGCATAGGCGCGCTCGATTTGCGCTAGGGAGAAGAGGGAGTATGGAGGGGGAATATCCACAGTAACGTCAGCGGGTAGATACGATGCACTAGCGTCGTAGGCCTTGGCATGTTTGAGCGGAATAACCGCGCCATGCTCCTGTCGAGCAAAATGAGACAGCCACGTGTCGGCCGCTTGGGTGGCGTCCACCACGAAGGTGCCCGCTGCCGTGGAGAGGATAGGTAGGGGAGAGGAGCGCAACTTCTTTTTGGAGCCCACGCCCAGCGTGCGTAAGCGCGCAAAGGCAGTGCGTTGTTGTGAGGTCTGCCATGCCTCGTGAACTTCGGCAGCAATGCCTTGTAGGTGAAAGGCGGCATCCAGGTCGACTGAGCACCGTACTGCCTGAGTGAATTGGGCAAGGACGATGGCCCTGATGGCGCTTGCGCGTGCGCGTAGCTGGATGGCAGCCGCGTGTGCGGTACCTATGGTAGGCGCAGAGCAAGCATGAGGGAAACGGGTTTTAGCGACGCGAGTAGGCGAGGATGCTAGAAACTGATACAAGCAGGCCATGCGAATTCTGGGCTTCCATTTAATGGAGGCATTAGGGTCAGCCATGCTGGCCCGCATGCCGCGGAGAGCAGCGCCGAGCTCCGCAAGTTTGGCAAAAGCATTATTGAGTGCGGGCATCAGCGCGAGCTCTTCGTGATGTCGCAATGCCGCTTTAGGACGTGTAAATGCTTGCCTGGATCGCACATATCGCTTCCATGCCGCGATAGCTGCCAGTAGGAAAAGGTTGCGTGCTTCCTGTTGAAGCGCGTCGGCTTGGCTGACAATTAAAGCTCTGGCATCCATGAGCCTAAGGGTGGCCATGGAGACGCGGGAATTGGAAGGTGCGCGACCTGTAGATGTGCGGGGTTGGGGAAATGCCTGTAGCATGGCGTTGCGCGCCTCCCTGTCTAATATGAGCGCGTGGTCTGAGGCATGCAGGTCAAAAGTTAAAGTTTCAGGGGGAGGCGAGAAAGTGTCTTCAAAAAGCTGTCTGGCCGACGGGTCTAGGTATGCATTGGGGTCGTGCGGAATGCGCATGACCTGGCGTCCCTGGTCTTCGTTAGGTCGGAGCTGCAGCTTGAATTGGCATAATAAGCACGGAACAGCGTGGTCTAACACTGCAAGTGCTAGGGAAAGAGAATACTTGACTTCGCATTCGTTGGCAGAGGCACCTAAAGGTATAGCTATATAGTCCCTGCGCTTCCAGTGCTGTTTGAAAGCGGGGTCACGTGCTGGCGCGATCCATGTGCCTGCCCCCATAGGGTGTGGCACAAAGGTGGCCGGCAGCCAGAGCTTAGATGCAAGTAAGAAGCGATGGAAAAAGGAGCCAGCCGTGTTAACTTGCTCCGCGTGTTGTGGGCCAATGGCCGCTGATGTTTGCGTGCCTACTGCAGCATTGGAGTCCATTAGGACAAGAGTAGGCGTAGGCTGCGGTAAAATATGGTCGTGCACATGTCTAAGGTGCTGCCACCATACGACCTGTTCGTGGAGAGGACGCCCTGAATGATGAGCATGTGCCACGAGGATGCTGAAACGTAGGCCGTTCTGACTGATGACTGCCGCAATAATGCGCGGGTCTTGGTGTGCAATACGCACGCTGTGAGACTTAATAGGGAAAGTGGGAATGCCTTTGGCATTGGGAAAAACGGGCGTGGCAAGGTTGACCCATAGCGCACAGCCGCAGGCATGAGTTCCAGCTTGAGACTTTGACAAAAAGACTACGTACGGGGGAACCTGGCGCTTGCCAGAGCCCGTGTCTGTGACTCGCGTCTCTTGCATGCCGATAACGTCGAACCCGTTGCGTTGAAAAGCGGCGGCCAGTTGGTGGAGGCGTCCTTTGACGGCCACGCCTGTAAGCCTGGCTCTTTGGGAGATGCGCGAGGCAGGAGTGAGAGAGAGAATGTTGGCTGAGGCTAGCCTGAGACAGCATGATGCCGTGGCGTCTGCGATCGGGGCTGCTTCTTTGAAGAGACCTGGAAAAACATCAGCAAGCGAGGTGCGCGGGGGGAGAGGAGGATTGAGGCTAACTTGATGGTTTGGCGGGTCAAGCGCACGCTGTTGCTGAGGCAGGCACTCAAGCCAGAGCCATTCCAAAATATGCGCATTGTCTTGGAGAAAGCTCATGAGGGGCGGGAGCACTGGCGGAGGTAGGAGTGCGAGGGAGTAAAGTCTGGCGACCGTGTCAACCATTTCGTTGAGCGGGTCGGCTTGGTGACCGTGCACGTGCTGCCATGTAAAGTGGCGTTTTAGGCCAAGTACCTTGCGTAGACTGTCGAGGCGGCTTCTATGCTCCATTAGTGGCTCAGCTACTGTACCGCCTTTTTGGCGGTGGCGACAACATCCATGTTGTCTGAGTGAAAGGTGATAGGAACGGCGGGAGGGAGGGGGGACTGTAGAACCCATAGCGCCGCCCAAGTGGCGGCATCGAATTCCGCTTTAGCGGAGACTCTATCTTCTCCCATAGTCTCCGGGGTGGGACACCCTAGGAAACCTAGAAAGTGTCGAGTGCCGTTAAGCCATGCAAAGACCAGAAAAGCCCGCGCTGGTGGGCCAGCAAGATCTCCTTTGGAGGCCCCTCCGCTGGCGTCGGTATATATATCCGCGGAGTCAAAAGCCGCGTAGGGAGTATCAAAGACAAAGCTGTGCCATGTGGGGATGGAGGAGGAGTGGAGGGCTGGAAAGATGACATCGAAGTCCCTGACCAGCTGTATGGAGGTAGCCGTTAGCACCGGTAGCATCCACCTCATGGGCGGGAGTGGGCTGCGGCGAATACCTTGCCGCCCCCCCAGGTTCACCCGTGGGCAGTGTCCGGGGGAGCGACCTGAAAAACCGTGCCGTCGCGCGCTGCCTGGGCTAAATCGTCCTGAGCAGCTTGTGCCGCGTGGGCCTCGGCTTCAGCACGGAGGTCCGCAGCCTCTGCTTCTGCCATTGCATCTGCAGGGCTGCGTGGGGTAGACGAGGCGGATGCCCCTGCACGTGCCTTTGGCTCATCCTCGGCTGTCTCGGGCCTGGGTCGACGTGATCCACGAGGGCTCTTGCTGCGTGCTGCCTGCCTAGCTACAAAATCTTCCTCGCTGATGCCTGATAGCGCGCGCTGCTCGGCCTGACCCGCACGCGCGGGTCTGCCCCTGGCCTGCGCGCTTGCGCTGCGGCGGGAGGATGCCATGGAGACTGGCTCGCCTTTTTCATCGGAGAGGTCCCACCCAATCTGGCTGGCAGAGCGGGTAGTTGGGGGCATGCCGCTGGGATCCTCTACTGAAGCTGATGCCGGGCTTTGCTGGTTGATAGCGTCTTCCCTAACTGAGCTATCTTGAAACGAGGGCGCAGTGGTGATCGCCTCCCCTGTCGGCGACTTGGGCACTGGCGCTGGCCCGGGTTTGGGCACGAAACCTAGGCGGAATAGCGGGCCTGCTTTGGGGGAAGCGCGGGCCTGTTCACATCCTAACGGCGCTGTGGTCCCCCCCTCGGACCGTAGCGCCGTGGCTAGAGGTGGCGGCTGGCACTAATTGCCCGGCCTTGATCTGTGAGACTCGGGTTTCTACTGAGTTGCGCATGGCTTGGGCCTGGGGGTCAAAATTTGCCTTGATGGTGGCAACTTCCCTGGCCATGGCCTCGGCGTTGCTTTGCATGGCCGCAGAGAGTGATGCGATGTAAGGCTGTTCCAATCCTTGGATGCCTGGAAGGGGCGCTGGGCAATGGAGGAGTGGGGGAGAGGTCGGCGCTGCCGTGAGGGGCGTGGCCGTTCCCAGGTCATGTGGGTCGGCTTGCTCCTCACCTGTATGCGTTGCAGAGAGTGTCGCAGTGCGCTGTACTGCACCTGGCTTCTCCGCCGCGTCCCCCATCATGAGCGAGTCAGTGATGGCGGCGACTGGCGGTGCTTGCGACTTGAAATAAGCTAGTAGCATGGCAGCCTGGCTGAGGTCCGCTTGTGCGGTCTGAAGGGCCAGGGCAATGTTGCGCACGTGCTCCTCCGCCTGCGTTTGTTTGGCTGCCAATTGCTCACAATTGGCCTGCAGGGAGGCCACCACGTGCTCTTGCTCGCTAATCTTGGCCAGCGGATCCCTCGCGTTGGCCAATTGAAAATTAACTAGTGAAATCTCCTTACGGATCTCGGTGATACGCATATCGGAGTGTCCTAGGAGAGTTGAGGCCCTAAGCTGCAGGATTAGTGCCCCCTTGCTCATTGCAAGGGCCTTGCGGTGCTCCAGCAGGCGGTCGGGCTCAAGCGGGGGGTAAAGCCAGGCTGAGTGAGAGTGCGCCTCGTCTGGGGCAAGGGTAGGGCACTGCGCTGTGAGCTCCGCCTCCGAGAGTTCGGTGGCGGGATCCAGCGCTCTAAGCGAGGCAGAGGCCTGTTCGGCCGCGAGGAAAGGGGACTGCTGTACAGAGGTAGGGCCGAAGAGTGTAGGGGGAGTGGCCACGCCGTCTTGAGGAGGCGCAAAAGGGGAAGGCAGTGACTGGGGAGACTGCCCTATGATGCCTGTGTCCTTGGCCCCGTGTGGGGTGCCAGGAGCCTTCAATGGAGGCTGCTCCCCGTCTCTGCGCTGGTACTCGCGAGCTCTGCGAGCGTCGTCCTTCTCTCGCTTCTTGCGCTCCTTGTTGGAGATCCCAGCCTCTTGGACCGCATGATCTCCTGGTGGCGCGGGGGGCAGGCCGTATTCCGCTGCCCATGCAGCCACCTGGTCGAAGGACGGCGCACCTGTCGGTGCGGGGCCCTTGCCCTGGTGCATCCCCCCCGTGGTGCCTGAAAAGGAGCGAGGGCCCTTGTGGCCTGGCCCCGCGCCTCCATCATGCAGGGGCCTGTGCTGCCCCTGACCTTTGACTGGGCCGACCTTCGCTTGTTGGTGACCTGCGGCCCTAGTCGGAAAACAGTTGGGACATGAGGCATCCAAAGTGGTATTGGCCCGGCCACATTGCAGGCAATACCAGAACTCGGGCGGGGCGCTGCCTTTCTGGTGCACTGGCTGCTGGGGTGGAGGAAAAAAGTCCAAGGGCAGGCGCGTGGCATAAAGAGACGGTGAGGGAGGGGCAGCCAAGCGCTGGGTGGGAGAAGTAGCCATGCCATGCTGCTGCAGCCCAGATAGTGGCGCATGCTGAGGGGGTGAGGTAGGAGGAACAGCGCCATGCTGGGGGATGCCCTGAAAGGAGTGGTGCTGTGAAAGCATCATCGCGGCCTTGTGCACCCTTAAAAGCGTGCGGGCGTTGGCGCGCTGCTTGCGCGCTCTACGATGAGGAGCGGGCTCGTCACGAGGCCGCTGGGGATAGGAAGGAGGAGAGTAGGCAGGCGTCGCGCCTGTCGGATGGCGGCCCGATAGGGCGTCGCGGCGGGGATCGGCGCAGAACCGGTTATGCAACCGCTCGAGCCAAACCTGGAGGAGGGAGGAGGGAGGAGGGAGGAGGGAGGAGGGAGGAGGGAGGAGGGAGGAGGGAGGCCTCTGGGGCACGGGCCTCAGGATGGGCCCCTGGCCGAGCGGCGGCCCGTCGGTGCACCCTCCGCTTCTCGGCGTGGACCACTTCTGCCCCCACAGGCAGACGGCACATCCTGCTGCGGCCGGCTGCTCCAGCTCCAGCTCCACGCCTCTGCACTGTACTCTCACCGACCGACCTTCCCGCACCCACTGTGGGCGAGCAACGACATATGTACATGTACGCCCTCCGCGGTCTTGCCTGCACGAACGTCCGCGTTGACAAGCACTCCAAGTGAAGCTAACCGCGTACGTGTACATATGTTGCTGGCCTCTGACACTGGGGCCACCGGCAGCAGCACACCTGGCCGCAGAAGCCGCCCGTCCTGGACCTCCTACCGACTGCTAAAAAGACGGCAGCGCGTGGCACCGCACGCCCAACCACGCAGCACGGCACACAGCGCGAACACCGACAACAGATATGCTATGCTATGCTGGGTCCCCGAGGGGCTTTCTTGCCCACATCTGCTGCATTGCCCACCGTGCAACGCAGTGGGTCCCGACGGGGCGTTCTGACCCACAGAAGAGACAATCAGAGCAGATGGCAGTGGGTCCCCAAGGGGCATTCTCACCCACAGAAGTACTACATGACATGAGGGCCTCAACCAACCTCCACTCCCTTCCAGCTCATCTTCTCGAGGCCACATCTCCCACACACTGTTCCGCGTCAACCTCCCGCCGTCCCCCCTCTTGTGCTGCCGGGATGGGCCGTGTCGACTGGGAGGAAGGACGCGGAGACTCACCGCAGGCAGTCCCGGCAAGGACCAGGGCGGCCGCGGCCGCACCACCAGGCCACCTGCCACAGCCGACACTGGCTCACCCACCTCAGTTGCCGAGTGGTGCGCCGCAGCCTCCATCCTTCAGATCCCGCCTGTCTGCCGCAGCACGCCTGCTGCAGCCTCGCGACAGCCGCGACCTTCGGCCGCCTGCCGCACCGGCAGCGGGAAGTGCATGGAATGGACCCTGGTGGCGACGGGCACTACACCGACAGAGCCACCGCCACGGACGGCATGAACCTCCCCCGCGCACGGTGGAAATCCTCCAAGCGGCCCCCACGCGGTCCGGGTACCTTACTCCTGCTTGTCAGGGGAGGGCAACAGCTGGCCATCGCTCGGACGCCCATTTCCTGTGTTTTCTCTGGTTTCGTGCGTGGCTTTTTCGCCAGCTGATCGAGGATGCTCCTCGATGGTCCTCGCCGAAGGAAAAATGCGCACGTCCGAGCGATGCCAGGCTTGTGCCTTCCAACATTGGCGGGCGTAGCCGACCACCTGCCCTGAGAGCGAGCGCGGCGCCCTGCCGCCGCCCAGCGGGCGCAGACCTCCCTCGCGCTCGGTGGACCCCCCCAGGCGGGTCGCGCGCGCCGAAGGCACTCTGGAAGTGCCTTCGGTGCGGCGCAGGGGCGACCAAAAAATCCGCCGACCCTCCTCCTCCTCCTCCTCCTCCTCCTCCTCCTCTTCCTCCTCCTCCTCCTCATCATCATCATCCTCCGCTTCCTCCCCCCACTCCTAGCCCGTTCGATCAGGGTCGGCGGCACCGGCCGTCAGGCCTCTCCAATAAAGGTGTTTGCGTGCCAGTGGAGTTGTTTTTGCGGAGGTGGGCGCCCTGGCGCGGACGGCCGAACGACCCCTGCAGCGGGACACCCTGGCCACACGGTCGCCGCCGCAAAGACTGCCCGTTCAAGGCTGGCGCCGAGCAAAGGAGGCGCCGAAGCCCCGGGGTCGACGTTCTGGGAACCCTACGCCTGCCTGCAGGCGGGGGATCACGTCGTCGGCCTCGGGGGCGCCTGTGGGGATGCCTATGGACAGGAGGAGAGGCCCCTGCGCCTTCTACCTGGCGAGGTGTGGGCAGGGAGCACCACCGCCCACTGCCAATAGCTGTCACCTCCTTCGCCCTCCTCCTCTAAACCTTACCTCGTGTAGCCAGGCAGCCGCACCTGTCGCCAACAGGGTAGCCACGCCGCCGAGGAGACAAGCGCAGCCTGTGGCCGCTGCCGTGGAGAGTGTGGCCACCGCCAACACTCTACCTCCTCCTCCTCCTCCTCCTCCTCCTCCTCCTCCTCCTCCTCGCTCGTCGCTCTTCCTTGCTCCTCGCTCCTCATGCTGGCACCTTCCTGGACAGATGGTCACCTACAGCTATCTGGCCTCCAGTCCTGCTCTGCCAGCTGCAGCGCACTGGGATCGATCGCAGTCTGCACTTACTATCGTGAAGGGGCCCTGGGACACTCAAATAAATGGACACACATCCCAGGATTCCCCATATTTTTCTGGGTTTTTGTCTTCCCCTCACACTTCCCATATTTTACCATATCTGTCTGGGGATCGACGATGAATTTTGTCTGTGTGTGTGAGTGTGTGTGTGTGTGTGCGCGTGCGTGTCCTACTTTTAGCCACCACTCGAGGGAGGGCTTGGCATCATCGGGAGGCATGGGGGGGGACACCAGAGGCCACCCTCGGCTCTCGTGGCCAGGGGCAGGGAGGCTGCGGCGCACAGGCGAACGCTACGCCCTTGTTGCCACACTGTCCTCCTCCTCGCACACTGCCGCCACTGCCACCACTGGCTCTCTTCCTCATCCTTGCGGTCCACTAGCTTGGTTTCCCTGCAGGCGGCGCAAGATGGCCCAAGCTCCTCGCAGTCCTCCGGGCCTCGTTTCGACACCCGGGGTGACGGCCCCTGCGGAGAGGATCCGTCAACGCGCGACGGCTGCTCGAGCAGCTGGATCGCCCAAAGGCCACCTGTTTTGCGTTCTGCCTTGGGGGGCCCTCGAGGGACAAATCTTGGCTTCCTTCTCTCCTTCTCCCTGTCTGTCAGTCCTTGGATCTTCGCCTCCGGCTCCTGTCCAAGGCGTTCCTTTCCCTGTGCAAGCTCCTCGGCACCGCCTGCACCCCGGCCCGCCCTCCGGCCGCCTGAGGCCCCGCCCGCCTGTGCCCTGTCTCTCCAATTAGAGCTGTGCGTAGCCCGCCTGGCTTTTACCGGAAGAGGTTCGCTCTCGCCCTGCAGACCAAAAAAAACTGTCTGTCCTAGGGCTCCCAACTTCGCGCTTCGCGCTGCGCGAAGCGCGAAGCGCGAATAACTTCGCGCTCTCGCGCCGCCCTCCCAAAGGGAGAATAGGAGGACGAGGAGGAGGGGGAGAAGGAACGAGGACCGCGAAGCGCGAAGCGCGAATAACTTCGCGCCCTCGAGGGAGCCCTTGCTGTCAGTCCTTCCTTCCTCTGCTTCTGCACACCGCGGGTGACCCCTGCAGCGGTGCTCCAGGGGCCACCTGGCCCCAGTCTGATCACCCCCCAGGGCCGACCGTCCAGGGGGGGGGGAGGGCTACGAAAGTCGTCCGTCCCAGCCATCAGGAGTCAGGAGTCAAAAGGAGGAGGTGGAGCGTGGCCGAGGAATCAAAAGGAGGAGGAGGAGGAGGAGGAGGAGGAGGAGGAGGAGGAGGAGGTGGAGGAGGAGGTCAGGAGGTCCCAGACTCGAATCGATAAGCCGAACCGGCGATCGAAATTGATCGGATCGGCGGGAATCGGCAGCCAAGTCGGGAGAAGCCGAATCGGCGGAAATCGGCAGGCCAGTAGGCCTCCACTGAGAACTCGGAATCCGAAGTCGAAGCAAATCGGAATCGGAAGCCATCGAAATCGAATCGAATCGAGTCGGAGGAATCGAAGCGAGCCCTGGGAGGAGGGTGAGGGAGGGAGGGAGGGAGGACGAAGGCGGCCGAAGACGACGGCGACGAGCACGCCTCCCTCCGCCGGGAAGGAAAGCACGACGCCTGCCGTTCTTCTGTCGCAGCTTTCGGCCTCCGGGGGCCTTCGCCCGGCCGTGGGACCATCCAGGAAACGACTCGGGGGTCCAGGCCTCCGGGGAGGGAAGAAGGATCGGCGGCGAGCCTGGGGGGGGGAAAGGAGAAGGGGCGAGGGCTTCTGAGGAGTTCTCTGAGCCCTCCCCGAAGACACAGAAGACTTCTCGGAAGGCGCGGGTGCTTCTGAGAAGTCCCGCCGCCTCCGGAGAACGCCTTCTCCTTCTCCTTTCGCCCCTTCGCTCGCCGCCGAAAGGAGGAGGCACGTTGGACGCTCATTCTGGGGACCTTCCTGGAGACACTTGCTCCACTCGTGCGTCGAAGCTGCGTCGAGCGTCCCTCGATTTGAATCGGCCCTGAGTCAAACCCGAGTCGAACCTGAGTCGGACTGGGGTCGAGCTAGAGTCGAACAGATCCGTTAGGTGGGCCCCAGGAAGGTCCCCGACACGAGCACCACAGGCACGGGGAAGGAGTGAACAGAAGGAGCAGGAGCAAGAGCAGGCATATCGGTGGCGGGCATGTCTGGAAGGCACGGTCCACTTCTCCGCAACGGACACTGACCTGCTCGACCTGGGCTGCGCGCCGGCACCGTACGAGGCGCGGGTGCTCCACGGCCGGGCCGTCAGCGCCTTGTAGCTGTTGATGCGTTTCCCCCGATTCGGCTTGCCTAAGGGGTTCTTACTTGGTTTTTGAGGAATTGATGCCTACCGCGCCCGTTCCCCGGAGATCGGTTGGGGCCCACTGTGCCCCTTCCTCGGTTGTGCCTAAAGGGTTCTTGCTTGCCTAAAGGGTTCTTGCTAAGGGCTTCTTACCGTGTCCGGTCCTCGGAGGTTCCTCGGGCTCCCCGGGTTCCTCGGGCTCCTCGAGCCCCCGGTTGCCTCGTACTCTTACGCTGCCCTTCCTCGGAGGTTCCTCGGGTTCCCCGCCCCCGATTGCCCGCTGCCCCACATACATACATACGTATGTACGTACGCGCATACACGCATACGTACATCCAATCCAATCCGATCCGATCCAATCCAATCCAAATCACGACAGTTCACCACTTCACTGCAATACAATGCAGCCCAATACAATGCAATACAATGCAATGCAACACAACACAATAGAACACACCACACACGTACATACGTACATACATACATACATACATACATACATACATACATACATACATACATACATACATACATACATATATACATAAATACATACATACATACATACATACATACATACATACATGCATGCATACATACATACATACATACATACATGCATGCATACACACATACGTACATACATCAATACATACATACATACATATATACATACACACACATACATACCTACCTACCTACCTACATATATACATACATACATACATGCATGCATGCATGCATGCATACATACATACATGCACGCAAGCATACACACACATGCATACACAACTACATCAATGCATGCGTACATACATACATACATACGTGCATGCACAATATCACATGTATGAACATGTATACATACATAAATACACTCATACATCCATCCATACATACATACATACATGCATACATACATACATACATGTATGCAACCATAAATGCATACACGTGTCCATGGATGCATGCATGCCTACATACATACAAGTACACGTGTATACGTACATGCGTATTTACTTACATACATGCATGCATACACACTTGCGTGCATGCATACATGCATGGCGTACACACATACATGCACACACATACATGCGTAGCTACGTATAAACATACAAACATACACACACATATACCAACATACGTACATACCTACATACGTACATGTGCAACCACACCCATACACACATACACATACACGCACCTATCCAAACCTGCATGCATACATGCATGCATACACACAGGCATATAGACATGCAGCCGTGAGCACACGCGCATACACGCATCTGTACACACATACATACGTATATACGCGGACATGCATACATACATACATACATACATACATGCATACCTACATGCATGCACACAGATGCACATGTATACGTACATGCATGCACCCATACATACATACATACGTACGTACATACATACATGCACACATACCGATACACTTGTGCACATACATACATACAAAACACTCCGACGGTAGGACCCCACACGATAATATATTTAGCTTGCCCCTCGCCCATGTCCTCTTCGACTGGCGCAGGCCCTCCTCCCGCTTCTGCGTCCTCCTGCTCCTCATCATCATCATCGTCCTTCCCGCCCTACCCGTTAGACACGTTACATTTCTTATCCTCCTCCTCCTCCTGCTCCCTCTCCTCCTCATAGTTCCCCTCCTCCTCCTCGTCTGTTTCCTCCTCCTCCTCCTCCTCCTCCTCTCCTCCGCCTTCTCCTCCTTCTCCCCCTTCTCATCTCCATCCCGCCTGTTCTCCTCATGCACTTCTCTTTCCTCCTGGCAGGGGCGCGCATGCCGATTTTCCTCGGCGCCTTCGCCGCCACGCCCAGCAGGCGCGTTCTCCGAGGACCAACCATTTCAAGTCCACGTCCACCCCCACCTCCTCTTCCCCCTCGTCCACCACATCCTCACTCCTCCTCCACCCCTCACTCGAACCTTCTGCCCACTGGCGCGTCTGCGCAGCTCCCGACCCGCGCCAAAGAGACCCCCGAAACGAACCCCTCGCCATGCAAGTCTGCGCCGCCACGCGCGATTCATTCACAGACGAGGATCCCGCTCGAGACTTCCTCCATATTCAAGCCTGAGAAACTCAAAACTGACAACAAGCACAAGGATCCCGATGACCCGATCGGATTACCAACATGACGTGCAGGCCCCATAGGGAGGGGACTCCCGCTTGAGTTTTCCTCTATATTCAAGCCGCAGGAGCCCAAAAGTGACGACAGTTACAGGATTCCGACGACGCGCCACGGATTCGAACATGAAGCGCGGGCTTCATAGGGAATACGCTCCCGATTTAGACTTCTTCGCGATTCACTCTCAGAGGAGGCTCCCGCCTAAGACTTCCTCAAGATTCAGGCCTGAGGAGCTCAAAAGTGACGACAGCTACTTGATTTGGATAACCCGCTCGTGTTCGAACATGAAGTGCGGGCCCCATAGGCGTGGGATTCCCGCCTGAGACTTCCTTGCGATTCACTCACAAACGAGGCTCCCGTCTGAGACTTCCTCTGTGTTCAGGCCTGAAGAGCCCAAGAGTGACGACAGTTACAGGATTTGGATGACCCGCTCGGATTCGAACATGAAGTGCGGGCCCCATAGAGCGGGGGCTCCCGCCTGAGACTTCCTCGCGATTCACTCACAGGCAGAGCTCCGATCATGATAGAGAGAGCGTGATCCACCGCCGCTGTACTGTGGAAAATCCCCCCCCTCTTCCTGCCAAACCCGGGGGTCCCCAACCCCCCCTCCGAAAATCCCCCTCCCTGCTCGAACCCCCCAGCAAAACCTCACCCCCTCCCCCTAGACACCCCCCCTCCGAAAAACCGAAGGGGTCACTAATTGTTCGAGCCCCCCCCCTTCCCCATCCCCAAGAAACCGGGGGGGGTCACTACCGGTTCGACCCCCCTCCCCCTCTCCAGCCAGAAAGCCGGGGGGGGTCACTACCGGTTCGAAACCCCCCCCACTCGCCGCTGGCAAACGACTCACGGGTCCCGACCACCGTCCTCACCACCGCCCTCGCCACTGTCCCCACTACCTCAGTCCCCACCACAGTCCCACTGTCCCTACTGTTCCCACCACTGTCCCCACTGTCCCCACCAGTGCCCACTCCACTCGCACTGTCCCCACCACGGTCCCACTCCCCACTGTCCCCACCCCACTGTCCCCACCTCTGTCCCACCGTCCCCACTGTCCCAACCACTGTCCCCACTGTCCCCAGTCCCCACCACTGTCCCACTGAGCTGTCCCAGTCCCCACCACTGTCCCACTGTCCCCGCTGTTCCCGCCACCGTCCCCACTGTGCCACTGTCCCATTGTCCCACCACCGTCCTCACCACCGCCCTCACCACTGTCCCCACCACCACCGCTCCCACCACTGTCTCACTCTCCCCACTGTCCCCACCAGTGTCCCACTGTTCCCACACCACTGTCCCCACCACCACCGTCCCCACCACTGTCCCATTGCCCCGACTGTCCCCACCACTGTCCCACTGTCCCCGCCACCGCCCCACTCTCCCCACCGTCCCCACCAGTGTCCCCACCAGTGTCTCACTGTCCCCGCTGTCCCCACCACTGTCCTCACCACCGCCCCACTCTCCCCACTGTCCCCACCTTTGTCCCACCGTCCCCACTCCCCACCAGTGTCCCCATCACTGGCGGCGAGGAGGGTCGAACCAGTAGTGACCCCCCCCCCTTCCGGAGGAGGAGGGGGGGCTTCGAACCATATAGTGACCCCACAACGGTTTTCGATGGGGGGGACGGGTTGGAACCCCCCAGTGACCCCCCCCGAAAAGCAGAACACGCTCTTTCTCATGATGGCATGGTGATAAGAATAAATGTATGATGATGGTGATGGTTAGTGCTGGTGACTGATGATGGACTGATGATGGTGATGGTGAGTGATGATGATGATGATGATGATGATGATGATGATGGTGGTGGTGGTGATGATGATGATGACGATGATGTTGGATGGTGTCAATTATGATGATGGTGATGATGATATGATGATGGTGATGGTGAGTGATGAGGGTTGACTGGTGACGATGATTGTGACGATGATGTTGATGGTGATGATGTGTGTATGATGATGGTCATGGTGATGGTGATGATGGTGATGAGTGTGCGAGCGAATGATGATGACCATGGTGATCGTGATTATGATGAAAAGGAGAGGGTGTGGGATGATGACGCGATTCATAACGATAGCAAGATGACGGACGATGACATGATGATGAGTGAGTGGGTGATAAGTGAACGTGGCTGTCTGAGTGAGAGTGAGTGTGAGCAGTTGATGATGGTGATGATTGCCGATGACCACAATGCAACCATGATGTGATAATGAATAAGCGGGTGATGAATGAATGAGCGAGTGAGTGAACGGGTGGTCATGATGATCGGTGATCATGACGGGATGGTGATGACAGGAGGGAGGGAGTGAGATGTGAAGTGAGGTTCCTGCGCGGAGATGTGCAGAGAAAGCAAGAAACAAGAACCCCAGTTAAGAACAAACGTGCATACAACTCCTCGGGCGCGCCTATTGAATTTTGTCGAGTTCACTCTGGGCTCATTTTCAAAGGAAATCCCCTAATCGGGGTCGCGCCGGGTTCATTCTTTATATTGATTGTGTGCTTCGTGTTTCGGCAGTGTCTTGGCAGGAGCAGGAGCAAGAAGATACGCCGTGGTCGCCGCCGTCGCCGTCGGGGACGAACTGACCTGGGACAATGCAAACCTGGGTCAGTCAGGCTTTGCAGGGTCCTGCAAGATCCTGTAGGCTCCTGGAAGATCCTGCACGCAAGCCCAGGTCAATGCACCCCTGGCTCTGCAGGATGCTGCAAGATCTGGCGCTCTGGCTGACCCCCGTTTGCACTGACACCCGTCTCACAAGGCTCGGGGAGGAGGGAACAGGAGGAGCAGGAGCAGGAGCAGGCGGGAGCAAGAGGCGTCGCCGTGGCCGCCGGCGTCACCGCCTTCCCCCGAACCCGAACTCCAGCGTTGTGCCCTTTTTCACAGCGCGGCCCCCCGGAGGCTTAGAACCCTTCCCCAAGGCCCAGCCCATCGAGTCCCAGGCCGCTGGGGCCTGGTGAGGGCCCCAGATAGGAAGTAAAATTGCCAAAGCATTCGACGCTGAGCTTCCCAGAAGTACAATCCAAGCGCACAGTTTTGGATGCGCAGTAAGGATGCAAGGGCCTCGGAAGGCCATGTTGACGTCGTTCGAGCGGGCCGTGGCCAACCAAAGTGGCCAAGGATGGGCCGAGGGGGGAAGGGTGCAAGGCTAACCTTGGAAAGTCGCTCCTCACTATGCTACCTGACTGCATGCGCATGTGACTCTCTGGCTTTTCCTCCCGTGGGTGCCTGAGTGGCGAGAGTCTTAGCCCGCGGCGGCTGAGCGCCCCCATCCAAGGATGATGAGCAACGAAAGTACCGGGCAAGGGGCCGTCTCAGCAGAGGTATCGCACCAAACCGCCCAGAACGTTTTTTCCTTAGTGCAAAGACGGGAACCTGAGTGAGGCCACCTCTTCATCGCGTTATTCGGGTCAAGGTTTCTTGCTCTGATAAGGGAGACACCGCCCGTCGCGCTTCTTTCACGACGAGGAGTGGTAGTCCTCGCCCAATGCTCCTCGCCGTCTGGTTTTCGGGCCATCCATCGGGTCTCCCACGGCCGTCCGGAACGTTCCGGACACCCCCAGAGCGCTCTCGGACCCCGAGGCGGGAGAACCGCCGCGGACCGGCGAACCCTAGGGTTCCCTTCTGAGCCCGTTCGGCGTCTGAGCCCGTTCGGCCGCCGAATGGGCAGCCGCTCTGGCTCAATTCCGACAGGTTCGCGGGGAGTGAGCCCATTTGGCCGCCGAATGGGCTCGATCTTGAATCCGTTCGGTGGCCGAAAGGGCTCAGACGCCGAACGAGCTCAGAAGGGCAGAAAAGCTTGAACCTCGAAGCTGCCGTCGAGAGGTCGCCGTCGCCTCGTGGACCTATGGATGTCCGGACCCCTTTCCCCAGGACCGGATTCTCATCACGAGTCGTTTTTGCTATGGTCCTGGGGCCTGGCAAGCGCCACTGGAGGCCGAGAATTGCAGCAGCAACAAGAACAACAACAGTCATTTTAAGACTGCTCGCTCTTAACTATCTGCTCGAGTGTCCATCAACCTGACTTCCCCAAACCCTCGATCTCCACCCTCTTCGTCTTCTCTCGTACCCCTTTTGGGAAGTATATTTTTCTTTCCTGCAGGCCGGGCCCCGGCAAGCGGAGGGCCGGCCGCGGACCGTCGGCCTGGCCAGCGGCAACGCTGATCGGCGGCAACCCGACCCCAAGAGGGACGGAGAGGAGACCGACCACGACGACGACGACGACGACGGCGACGACGACGACGACGACGACGACGACGACGACGACGGCGACGGCGACGGCGACGGCGACGGCGACGGCGACGACGACGACCACGACGACGAGCGAAAGCGAGAACGACAGCGACAGCGGGGCCACGACGGGCAGCAAGGGGGCCACAAAGGGCGACAGCGGGGCCACGAAGGACATGCGTATGGGGCCACGACGGGCGCGAACGAGCGGGGGCCACGAAGGGCATACATATATTGGGCCGCGGAGGGCAGCGAGGGGGCCACGAAGGGCAGCAGCGAGGCCACGAAGGACAGCGGAGGGGCCACGAAGGGCTGCAACGGGGCCACGAAGCGCATGCATATGGGGTCACGACGGGCGCGAACGAGCGGGGGCCACGAAGGGCATACATATATGGGGCCACGAAAGGTAGCGAGAGGGCCACGAAGGGCTGCAACGGGGCCACGAAGGGCAGCGAGAGGGCCACGAAGGGCTGCAACGGGACCACGAAGGCCAGCGAAGGGGCCACGAAGGGCTGCAACGGGACCACGAAAGGCAGCGAGGGGGCCACGAAGGGCTGCAACGGGGCCACGAAGGGCAGCGAGGGGGCCACGAAAGGCAGCAACGGGGCTACGAAGGGCAGCGAGGGGGCCACGAAGGACAGCGAGGGGCCACGAAGGGCAGCAACGGGGGCCACGAAGGGCAGCGAGGGGGCCACGAAAGGCAGCGAGGGGGCCACGAAGGGCAGCGAGGGGGCCACGAAGGGCAGCGGGGGCCACGAAGGGCTGCAACGGGGCCACGAAGCGCATGCATATGGGGTCACGACGGGCGCGAACGAGCGGGGGCCGCGAAGGGCATACATATATGGGGCCACGAAAGGTAGCGAGAGGGCCACGAAGGGCTGCAACGGGGCCACGAAGGGCAGCGAGGGGGCCAAGAAAGGCTGCAACGGGGCCACGAAGGGCAGCGAGGGCGCCACGAAAGGCTGCAACGGGGCCACGACGGCAGCGAGGGGGTCACGAAAGGCTGCAACGGGGCCACGAAGGGCAGCGAGGGGGCCACGAAAGGCAGCAACGGGGCTACGAAAGGCAGCGAGGGGGCCACGAAGGGCTGCAACGGGGCAACGAAGGGCAGCGAGGGGGCCACGAAAAGCAGCAACGGGGCCACGGGCAGCGATGGGGGCCACGAAGGGCTGCAACGTGGCCACAAAGGGCAGCGAGATCCCGTTCCTAAGTTAGCTGCGAGGGAGTCCTTCACGGCGCAGCGTGAGCGCGACTCCTGGATGCCTGAGTGTCAGGAGCGGTCGGGGGCGCGGCGCTTGAGCAAATTGCTGCGAATTTCAACGCAGGAGCACGATTCTTCACGAAAGTGCAAGCAAGTCTCCAGCGACAGCGCGACTCCTGAGCGCCGAGATAGCGATCCCTAATCCGCCGACCCTGTCGGCGTGTGGGAGAGGCTTTTCCGTCTTCCCCACAACGTCGTCGCCTCTTCTGCTTTCCGAGGGCTCCCTACACAAGTCCACACAAAAATTGAACAACGTCGTCCTTCGGTCGAAAAGAAGCCCCTTCCTTTGATTCTTTCCCCGCCGGGGGGGGGGGGTCCCGGGGCAACTCCCGGGGGTGGTCCCCCTCAACTCCTGGGGGGGGGGTTCGCCCCCAACTCCCGGGCGGGGGGTCCCCCCTCAACTCTCGGGGCCGGGGGGTCCCCCCTCGGATACGCAGCCCTCCGCCTCTCATCCTCCTGCGTCCTGGGGCTCCGTTGGCCCTCCGGGGCCTGGCCGTCTGCGGGCCCTTTTCAGCCTATCTTAAGGCTCCTTGGAGACCTTTCGCAATTTTTACGCTCTCTTGGCAGCCTCTGGCGGCACTCTTGACAGCCTCTGCGGGCGTTTCTGGACCTCGCTTGACGCCGTCTTGGAACCCTCTCGGGCCACTTGAGGGCGCTCTTTGCCTATCTTGGCGCTCTCTGGAGCCGTTCCCGAACCCTGGAGGAGGCCTCTTGAGCTGTCTTCGGACGACCTTGCAGGCATCTGGCGCCGTCTTCGAGCCATCTGAGGGCATCTTGGACCTTGGACTCCTCTACCTCCATTGTCTTCGTCGTCGCTGCCTACAGGGTCGGCGGCATTGGCCGCAAGACCTTCGCAACAAAGTGTAAGGAAGTCCCAAGCGAGAGCGCGATTCCTGAGTAAGATGCGAGGAAACCTCAGGCGGGATCGGGGGTCCTCGTTAAATCATGAAGAAATTTCAAGCGGGAGCCGTCGTTATTGTTGTTATTGTTGTAATCCGGGGGCCAACGACCCAGTTTGAGCCCCGTGACTTTCTCGCGTTGATTCAAAAGGGTGTCCAGCGACAGGGGGGTAGTGCAATGGATTTGGTGCAATGGATTTGTGGGGCGTGCAATACATTTGGGGCGTCAATACATTTCGGGGCGCAAATGGATTGCTGTATATTTGCGCGTGATACATTACTTGCAATACAATCCAATACGGTTCTCAGGCGCAATACATTTGCAATCCAATTGCCCCAAATATATTGCACCACTCCCTTTCAGCTGAACCCCCTTTTGGGTCACCCAGACTTCCACTGATCAAAAACCAGGTGCGAGCCCCGGAGGAAACACTTCAATTAAAGAAAACACAATGGTCACCGGAGGGGGGAATCAACAATAATTATCCTATAGTACTGAGAGTTCAACAGCAACAACAACAACAGTAACAACAACAACAACAACAACAACAACAACAACAACATTAACAGCAATACCATCATTAACAACATTAACAACAGCAACAGCAACAGCAACAACAACACCACCAACAACAACAATAATAACAGCAGCAGTAACAACGTAACACTGGCGTGCTGCTTGTTGTAATTGCGTTGGAGGTCTGGGCTGGGGGGGTAGGATCCGTCAACATCGACTCGGCAAATAAGATCGAATCGAAATGTGCATCGTGACGGGCTGCATCGGCACATAATCGAAATCGAATCGGATCGGCTGCGCGGGGATGCACAACAGCGCCATGCAAGCCTCGGGCCGTATCGGACCGCCCGAACAGCGGAATCGGATCGGATCGGGCTGGGCCAGGGGCGACAGGGTGAAAGAGGGGGTCTGCAACAGGGGGTCTTCAATGGGGGCTGAATGGCCCATGTATGCTCAATGTATCGTTCATGTATGTGAACGGGTACGATTGGCATCCAATGTTGGCGGTCATTGAGGGCCAGTCGTTCGTGCCCGCGCGTTGCCCGCGCGGGCACACGCGCCGTCCATCCATTAACGTTCATGCGTGCGGGGGTTCTTGCATATTGCGCGTGGGGCAGCGAAGTGGAGTGCAAGTGTGTCTTGATTGTGCGATTGATGATCGTGTATGTTCCCAAACGATGACTTCTCGACCCCCAAGACAGATTTGGAATGGGGCCCACTTTTCTCCCAAAATGTGAATTCACATTTTCCTTTTTCCCAAAATGTGAATTCACATTTTCCTTTTTTCCCAAAATGTGAATTCACATTCTGGGCCCTTTCCTAAAGAATCCTACACAAAATTCCAAAATGTGAATTCACATTTTATTTTTTTCCAAAATGTGAATTCACATTTTCCTTTTTCCCAAAATGTGAATTCACATTTTGCTTTTCCCACAATGTGAATTCACATTTTGCCCTGGCCTTCAAGATCCCCAACACTGAGGCGTTTTGTTCCGCATGTCAGATTGGCTGGGCAGATTTTGACACTCATCTGACCGCTTTCGTGTGTTCCAGCCTTTTCTTTTTGCGCCCTCAGCGCACGCTGCCTTCGTCGCCTTTCCCGAGCCCCCCGCCCCCTTGCTTCCTTTCCTTTCAAGTCTCGCGCATGGGTGCAGGCGGGGGGCTTCCATTAGTTCCCCCGCCGAACACAGCAATCGAGGATGCATCGCCCATTCATGGCCCATAAAGACATCATTGCCGGGACCCTGCGGCCGACCCCCACTTTCACCCTCCCATCGAATCGGATCGAGCGGCTCGAAGCTTACCCTGAGAGGTGCGGTCTGGTGAGGCTTCGGGCCGCGCAGAGACGGCCCGCGCCAGGCAGCCCTGGCTGGTCTCAGCAGGCCCCCCCGAGTGGCCCCAGCTGGCCTCAACGGGGCCCCCGAGCAGCCCCGGGCGGTCTCAACACCCTGGCGCCGACTCCGGCGGCGCCCCTGAGGCGCTCCGCGCCCCAGGGTTTGGGTGCCAGGACCGCCCCGAACTGCTCGCGGCGACTGGCGAGGCCAACCGAGAACCCTCGGGGGCTGCCTGTGCGCCAGCCAGGGCTGCCTGTGGGGGGCTGCCCCGGCTGAGGCCTGTTGGGAGGCCTGTTGGGAGGCCTGTTGAGGCTGGGCGGCCGCTGGTGAGGCCTGTTGAGGCCAGCCGGGGCTGCCTGTGGGGGGCTGTCTGTGCGCAAAGAGCCCTGAGATCCGAAGCGAACCAAAATGCAACACCTTGAAACATCACGCCCAGATCCCTGGGCACCATCTTTGAGCGGCGTTTTCGGAGCCGGATGGATCTGTGATGGCCTCGGGGCCCGAAAACGAGCAAAAACGCCTGGTGCTCAGGGCCCCATAAACCCTAAACCCGGAGACGCTAGACCGGGGCATCCAACATACCTCGAAACCAATTTTTCCCGACGGCGGCACGAGTAAACAACTTCACTGCACAAGAGGGCGGCACGAACAAACAACTGCGCTGCAACATCCCCAGACGAAAAACCAGACAAAGGCAATGACAGCCTGAATCCTGCAGTGCAGCAACAGAAAAATGCACTGGACGACCAAATGCAGCAACAAACAAATTCACCGGACGACCAACATCTGACTTTGCAGGCAAGAGTGTCGTGTTCCCGACTTGCCAACGTCCTGGCCTCGGGGGGGCTGAAGTGCAAACAACTGGCAACACCCAGATCTCAAGGCGAAGCTTCACGCCCAGACGTGCGAAGTCTTGATTGTTTCCATGCGCGGTCCCCGGAAGTTCCGACCCTTTCCCTGGGGCCGGTTTTGCCTCCTGCAATCGTTTTCTGACGGTCCTGGGGCCCGGCGAGAGCCTCCAGAGCCCAGAAAGGCGCAAAATCTCCGTCCTGTTTTTTTTTACGACGCGATCATGTCTGGATCCTCCTCCTCCTGCTCCTATTCTTCCTCCTCCTCCTCCTCCCCCTCCTCCTCCTCCTCCTCCTCCTCCTCCGCCTCCTCCTCCTCCTGTTCCTCCTTCTCCTCCACCTCCTCCTCCTCCGCCTCCTCCTCCTGCGACCGACTCGATCATGTCTGGGCCATGGGGATCGCCGGCGCCTCGGCGCTGGCGCCGCGCGCAAGCAGCGCTCGGCGAGCCCGCGGCGTCAGCGCCACGCACGCGCCCGGGGCGACGGCAAAGGGCAGGAGCTGCCGCAGGAACTGCCGCAGGAGCGGCGCACAAGAAGCCTCGTGCCCACCGAGGCGGGGCGGGAGGATCGAGGAAGGGCTCCTTGAGGGGGCAGGAGGAGGAGGAGGAGGAGGAGGGGGAGGAGGAGGAGGAGGAGGAGGAGGAGGAGGAGGAGGAGGAGGAGGAGGAGCAATGAACAATGAAACAATGCGCGGGGGGTTCAAACGAGCTACTCGACCTCATTCCAATCAACACGGGAAGAACCCTGCGCAACCCGACTTGGAGAGGTGCGCGGGTTAACGGTGTGAAAGACGGGGGGGCCCCAGCTGGCGGGACCAGCGCCGCCCCTGAACGGCGGCGAACTTTCATGACGCCACGCAGGCGCACTGGGGAGAACCACCTAGGGGACCGACTCGTAGCTGGGTCCTCGGCCGTTGCTGCTGCCCTTCGGCCTCCGTAGGGCCCGCTTGGGGGCCACCGCGGGTGGAATGAGGGGGCGACTTGGGTTAGCGTACGAATTGAAGCCAGATGCTCCAAACGGGTCGGGGATGATTCCTCGGGCCGCTAAACTGGCCAAGCGCTCGCTACCCGAGGGAGCCCCACTGCTTAAAGTCAAGCTCGTGCTACTACTCATCCTATCTCTACCTCGGCCTCTGCTCCTACTCGTATCCAGTTTTTTCACTCACTTGGTAAGGATGCTTTGTCCGCTGCTCCCGTTGGCTCATTTCTCCTTGATCAAGTCCAGGAGGCGGGCCGCCTCGCGCTCGACAGGGCCCCATCGGGGCAGGGCCCACCAACTGCACCGCCTGGGCGATCTCGTGGTTGAGGTACAATATGAGGATCTCCCGAGTCTGCGAGCCCGCCGCGTCGTAGCTGAAGGCGAACGTTAGGCGGCCCTTCTTGCTGTTGCTGTTGGCTGCTGCTGCTGCTGCTGCTGCTGCTGCTGCTGCTCCCTGGCTGCTGGCTGCAACGCTATCCGCCTCCACTCTCTTCTTGCCCTTGTATTTCCGATAGCGGAAGTGGAGCACATGCTTGCCCACCGTCGTCGGCTCCGCCGCCTGGGCGCACTTCGTGAAGAACTCGTGGAACTTCGTTTCGCCCTCGAAGTACTCTGGTTTGCCGCCCAGGAAGGCAGCCGCGTTGTTGATGAGATAGAGCGAAGCGGCGGCCCACATCTGAACGCGCGGGGGTCCTCGAGCACGAAAGCCTACCTTCTCGCCTGTTCGCTGTCGTTCTTTCATGCTTCTGGATGTTTCGTCATTCTTGGTGCCCGACTGGATCATGATCTCGGCGATGCCCCCCCCCCCCCGATTCGGCGAGCTCCCGCGCCTGTCACACCGCGCCCGCGAGTTTCGCGAGCTCGCGCGACGAGAATAGGCGCAGCTTGGCGAGGAAGAGGGCGAGCGCGGTCATGACGTCCTCCCCGCCCTTCTCGCCCTTTCTGGCGGCCCTCGGCGTGCTTCGCTGGCTGTTCCTCCGAGGCGCGGCCCCCAAACGCGCGCTTCGCGCCCGCCGTCGCCCGCGCCCAGGCCGCGAGCGCCAGCGCCCCCATCGTCTGTAGGGTGCAGCCGTGCACGGCGCCGACGAGGAAGGACTGGACCAGGCAAGTGGCGACGTAGATGCTGACGTAGTTCGCCCAACTCAGATGCTTCGTGAACGCACTGGGGGGGCGACAGCGACGAGGGAGGTGCCAAGGGTCTGAGCGCCCTACCTCCTCCAAACCGGCAGTGCCCCCGTGGCGCGGCAAGCGCCAGATGTCGAGCAGCGCAAGCCTTGTCCCATAATACTTGGCGTGAGAGCATGGCGTAGAGAGCGGAGGTCGCGACGTGAACGCATGTGTGCCACGGTGACTTCCTGGGTCTCGAAAGCCTCCTCGCACCCCTGGAACTGGCATCGGAACTCCGTCCCCGCCTCATATCCACCCTATGCGGTAATCACGTGCTCCTCCTCCTCATCCTGCTCCTCCATGACGCCAGGGGCGCAATGGCCGATCCAAAAACAACCTCGCATGCAAGTAAAATCAGCATTCAAGAAAGCGCGTCGAACATCGGGGCCCAACGAGAGCCCAGGTCGATGGGCGACTTCTCCGAGCAAGTCCTCGTAGTCACGAGTGTGCTCCTGTGCCCGACGGAAGCCCCCCGCCGCTCTCGAGGCCCGCGGGGAAGCCTTGGGGTCAGGCAACCACCAATCATTGGTGCGGGCCCGTTCTCAAAGCGCACTTTCCCAAAGAGCGCCGAGAGAAGCTGCGCGTGACTATTCGGGTGAGCCGGCCAGGATTTGCGCCAGTTCAGGCGGCGAATACCGAGTTCGCGACGAAGGTCTCGCACATGCGCCAATGTTTTAGCACTGCTCTGTTCGCGAGCGCCCGCGTCGCTCCCGTCGCAGTCGCCCAACTGGCGCGCCCTCGCATGCCGGCGCGAACAACATGCGCAACAGTGGCGTCGATCGCCCCGCACTGCTGCTTGGTAACCAAAAAAGCCTCGAGACCGCAGAGAGCAGAATTCTGCACCAGAGGCTTTTGTTCCAAAAAAATGCGCGTGAACTTCCACGGCGGCGACGCAGACCAGAATCCGCCCAGGGAATAGACAGCCGAGCGCACTGCCTGGCGGCCTCTGGCCACCTCCTGACTAGAGGCCTGAGACATTGTAATGTAGGGGCCCCAGATGCCTCACCTCCCCCTTAAGAGTGCCCGAGATATAATGTTGCGCCCCCTGCGGGACAAGGGTGCAGCGGTATTAAACAGGCTGAGGTCGATCTCCTGATCATTCCACTCAGCTCGCACGAGGTTGACCGATAGCTCGGTTTGGCGCAAGGACTCCGTCCACTGCTGCACGGGTCGCTGAAACTCAATGGGGAAGGCTGCCACCGTGAACGGGCCCTCCATCACAGCTCCCACCCTCGTTTTGACCGCTGCGCGCCCCATCATCACTAGGTTGTAACACAATGGCGTCCCGATAGCGCTTTCTGCAGAGCAATCAGTTCTCATCTGAAACATAAGTAGACATAGTAGTATCCATCGGAGTCCAGGAAGTGCTGCCGAAGGCGTTACTCATGGCCTTTAAGACTGGCTCCGTAGCTCCCACCCTGCTTCTCTCTATCTCCACCCCGCCGCCCGCGACGCAAAGATAGCCCCTTCCCGACGGCGGCGTTTCTGGCGCCCACAATCCCCAGGGGGAGCTCATTGGGCAAGGAGGTCGGAGAAGAACGACTTGCCCACGACAGGCAGGGCGCGAACGACTCCCTTACCTTTGGGCCCAGGCTGGGCCGCTTCGCGGATAGCACACCCGCGATTAATACTCCAGCAAAGTGGTGCCAGATCTGCAACGCGCACCTTCGCTATCGCATCCAGCAGCGCTTCGGAGGAACGAACGGGTTCAGCAGGCCGACGCTGGGCCCCGCGGCCAGCTCGCGAAAACTCCCCGCCTGCATCGCGGTGGAGCATATGCCACCGGAGCTCCAGCGGGGCCGCGCCGTCTGGAACATCTCTTCGCTTCGAGGCGTCGCCGACATACCTTCGAAGTCGCTCAATATCACCGAGGGCCAGCTCCTGATATTTGGGGTCGTATCGGGAGATATCGTACGTCTGCGCAAGATCGGCATCGTCGTGTTGGTTTCGCCATTGTTCGACATCGATCGGGATCGCGTTCATGCCCCCCTCCCCTCCAGGCAGCTGCCAAGCATCCAGCCATTCGCATTTGGAAATCGGGGTAGCTCCAAACCGTCGCCCGTCACGTTTTCCAAGGAACAACGACAGCGAGCGCCCCTCCTGGCCCAGCCCATAGCCTCCGAAAGATTAGGGCGAGCCCACGCTTCACTAGATGATTGGACGAAAGAGTCGCGTTCTGCGCGCTGATGCCCCTGGCAGGGCAATCGCAATCGCTGAGGTATAGACTTGAGCTCGGCCTCGACGGCCATCGGGTCCTCAGCGTGAGCCCTGGAGGCTCTGAGCTCCACTCTCTTCAGAAGAATCTCACGGCGCAGCTTGGCCCAGTGTGGGGGGGGGGGGTAGTCGCGCAGCAAGCTCGTGTCCGCGCAGAAAAACCCCAACCCCACCTCGACAAGATGCTGTCCGAGAAGCTCGAAAGAGTGACCGGGGGCGTCATGATCGCGAACCCGAGTCCAATCCTCCACCCTCCCCTCCAGCCCCCCCCCCCTCCGCAAAGTCCGTGCGATGCGTGCCGGGCATGGGGGCTGAGGGAGGAGGTGTTCCACTGAACTCTGGGCACCGTCGAGCACTCTTGGGGGCCCTTGGGATGCGACAGTTCGAGATAAACTGGAATCTGATCACGCGGGGGGCGGCCAGTCTGAGCTTGCAGTTGGGCGCCCACGCGTCGTGAAGTGCGACATCTGACATGTCGCGAGCACCAGCCCTGCGGGATAAACAAAAAATCAATCAAGCTCGATGGTCCACCTGGTCCTTCTCCGAAGAAAACAGACGCCATCGAGCCTTGCGTATTTGCTGCCATGAGGTGATGCTGCTCCAGTACTTTAGATGCCATCTCACCCGCCCCGTTCCGTCTCCTCTCCCTCGTCCTCGATTGCCCCACCGTCTCGCTCACGTGCTCCTCCCACTTCCCCTCAATCTCCCGACGTCCCAATCCGTCATTGAGATCAGCAAAAAATGACAGGCAACGAACGGGTAGCTGTCCCAGGCAGTCTCACCACCACTGTGTCGTTCTTGAGACCGTCTGAATATACTTAGGGCCCGCTCCCTTGTTGCGAGGCTGAGGGGGGAAGTACATAATTCCCACGCGCACGTCCACGAGATTGCGACTGACTCTGGCCGCAAGACATCGCATCCAGAGCTTTGGGGGGCTAGAAAAAACTCGTCGCACATGAAAACTCCGATAACCACGACCCAAGATAATATATACTCCTGCACTTCGATTCGTATACGATCCTGACTGCACTGGTGCTTCTAAGATGACTCTGCCCTCCACCCTCCCCTGAAGAACGTGCGCCAACTCCCTGCATACAGTCTGCGTGCTTGCTGGAAGTACGACATCCACGTTCTTGGTGCAGCTGGCAATCTCCACATCAGACTCCACCCGATCAATCGCAGCTTCGACATGGTCGGCGATCGCCCCATCTGCGAGAAACAGCCGCGCGGCCGAGGGTGCCTGGTTACATCTAATTCGTGTGCCTCAGGCCCGAAATCTGGAAAACCTCGAGCTCATAGGCTAGAAGGAGGAAGTGGAGGAGGAGGAGGAGGAGTAGGAGGAGGAGGAGGAGTAGGAGGAGGAGGAGGACCCGTGGAAACCCAAGAGTCATCAACGATGTTGGAATTAACCCTCCCTCCAAGCTCCCTCTTCATAGGCCCCTACAACGGTTCATGAATTTCCATTTGGGGAACTGCCTCGTTGGAAGACAACAGTTTGAAAATGCTGAAGCGTGCCGCAACATGTTCTCGGGAACTCGACGCCACGTATCAACCTGACTGCTGCGTCTTGACGACCCAACATATCTGTTGCGCCCGCATAACTCTGAATCCTTCAAAATCGCTATTCATGGTGCCGTTTGCAACATCTAAAAAAGAATGTGCGCGACACTAAAGCGAGAACCGCAATTTGAAAAGGAGCCGCTCTCAATCCGTGAAACTCTTGCAATTCTTGTTGCACGGATGTGCGCGGCGCTTAGGCGAGAGGCACAGTTTGAACAGGAACCGCCCTCAATGCGTGAAGCTCTTGTTTTTTAGGTAAAAAGAAAAGAACACAACAAAAAAACGAATGCGCGCGGCGCTAAGGCGAGAACCGCATTTTGAAAACCACCCGCCCTCAATCCGTGAAGCTCTTGCTAATTTGTAAGAACGAGCGTGCGCGGCGCGAAGGCGAGAGCCACATGTTGAAAACGACCCACCCTCAATCCGTGAAGCTCTTGCATATGTGCAAGACGAGTGTGCGCGGCGCTACAGCGAGACTACAGCGAGAACCACAGTTTGAAAACCAGCCGCCCTAAATCCATGACGCGTTTGCCATTTCTAAAAAACGAATGTGCGCGGCGCTAAAGGGAGAACCACATTTTGAAAACCACCCGCCCGCACTCCGTGAAAGTCTTGCAAATGTTTGAAACTAGCGTGCGCGGCGCTAAGGCGAGAGCCACAATGTGAACACGACCCGCCCTCAACCCGTGAAACTCTGGCATTTTTCAAGACGAATGTGCGCGGCGCTGCAGCGAGAACCACATTTTGAAAACCACCCGCCCTCAATCCGCGAAGCTCTTGCAATGCTGTGTTGAACGAATGTGCGCGGCGCTAAAGCGAGAGCCACGTTTTGAAAACGACCCGCCCTCATTCCGTGAAACTCTTGCAATTCTGTAAAAAGCGAATGCGCACGGCGCTCAATCTGTGAAGCTCTTGCACTAAAAAAGCGAATGTGCGCGGCGCTAAGGCGAGAGCCACAGTTTGAAAGCAATCCGCCCTTCATCTGTGAAGCTGTTGTCACTGTTTAAGCTTCAGAATCATAAGCGGTGAGGAAGTCTCAGGCGACACGCCCGGCCCGCCCTAAAAACTAGCCTCGGGGTGCGACAGGGAGGAAGCATCTATAAGGCGAAAGAGCGGAGGAGGAGGAGGAGGAGGAGGAGGAGACTGAGGGCTGCATCGGCACGACAATCCGGTCAAGAGGCAAGAGGCAACAGGAGGAGGAGGAGGAGGAGGAGGAGGAGGAGGAGGAGCACGCAGACAGGTTCGCGTCGCTGGAAAATGAACCTGAAGAAGGACCCAACCATGTGCAGTTGCGAGTATCGCATTGTGGGTACCGTTTTCGGTGAAGCTCCTATGGGGCCACGAAACTTGTGAGGGGTGCGCCGACATTGGTGGCGCGGACGCATGTGGACACCGCCACTGGGGCCTTCGGTGTAGCTTCCCATGGGGCCACGAAGCGCTGCCCTGGGCGAGGGGGACGCATGCGAACTGCGCCATTGGGACCTTCGCTGGAGTTCCTTATGGAGCCACGAAGCGCTGTCATGGGTGGGGGAGACGCATGCGAACTGCGCCTCTGGCGCCTTCGGTGGAGCTCCCTATGGGGCCACGAAGCGCTGTCCTGGGTGTGGGGGAGACGCATGCGAAAACCCCGATTGAGGCCGTCGGTGGAGCTCCCGATGGGGCCACGAAGCGCTCTCCTGGGTAGGAAAGACGCGTGCGAACACCCCCACAGGGGCCTTCGGTGGAGCTCCCTATCGGGCTACGAAACGCTGCCCCGGGTGGGGGAACCGCATGCGGGCACCCCCACTGGGGCCTCGGTGGATCTCCGTATGGGGCCACGAAGCGCTGCTCTGGGCACGGGAAACCGCATGCGGGCACCCCCGCTGGGGCCTTCGGTGGAGGCCCCCATGGGACTACGAAGCGCTGCCCTGGGTGTGGGAACCGCATGCGGGCACCCCCACTGGGGCCTACGGTGGAACTCCCTATGGGGCCACGAAGCGCTGCCCTGGGCACGGTGAGGCGCATGCGGGCACCCCCACTGGGGCCTTCGGTGGAGCTACGCATGGAGCTACGAAGCGCTGCCCTGGGTGGGAGAACCGCATGCGGGCACCCCCACTGGGGCTTTCGGTGGAGCTCACTAACGCTGCCCTGGGTGGGGGAACCGCATGCGGGCACCGCCACTGGGGCCTTCGGTGGAGCTCCCTATGCGGCTACGAAACATTGCCCTGTGTGGGGGGAAACCGCATGCGGGCACCCCCGCTGGGGCCGTCGGTGGAGCTCCCTATGGGGCTACGAAGCGCTGCCCTGGGTGGGGGAACCGCATGCAGGCCCCCCCACTGGGGCCTTCGGTGGAGCTCCCTATTGGGCTACGAAGCGCTGCCCCGGGTGGGGGAACCGCATGCGGGCACCCCCACTGGGGCCTTCGGTGGAGCTCCCTATGTGACTACGAAACGCTGCCCTGGGTGGGGGAAACGCATGCGGGCACCCCCACTGGAGCCTTCGGTGGAGCTCCCTATGGGGCCACGAAGCGCTGCCCTGGGTAAAGGGGACCGCATGCGGGCACCCCCACTGGGGCCTACGGTGGAGCTCCCTATGGGGCTACGAGGCGCTGCCCTGGGTGGGTGAAACGCAAGGAAGAGGGGGGGGGGCGGGAGGAGGAGGGGGAGGAGGCGGAGGAGGAAGGAGGAGGAAGGTGGGACGCGGGGCGCTGTTTCTTCAAAACGAGGACCCAACACCACAGAACGGTTGGGAAAAATCATCATGGAAATTTGTTTGCCGATTTCAAGCTTTGGAGGCCCTCGCCGGGCCCTGGGGCCGTCAAAAGACGACTCTGGAGGCAAAACCGGTCTCAAGGAATGGGTCGGGATTTCCAGGGGCCGCGCGTGGAACTAGCCTGGCGAAAGACCCAACCATGTGCAGTTGCGAGTACCGCATTGTGGGTACCGGTTTCGGTGAAGCTCCTATGGGGCCACGAAACTTGTGAGGTGCGCCGAAATCGGTGGCGCGGACGCATGTGAACACCGCCACTGGGGCCTTCGGTGTAGCTCCCTATGGGGCCACGAAACGCTGCCCTGGGCGAGGGGGGCGCATGCGAACTGCGCCATTGGGACCTTCGCTGGAGCTCCTTATGGGGCCACGAAGCGCTGTCATGGGCGGGGGGGACGCATGCGAACTGCGCCTCTGGTGCCTTCGGTGGAGCTCCCTGTGGGACCGCGAAGCGCTGTCCTGGGTGGGGGAGACGCATGCGAACACCCCGATTAAGGCCTTCGGTTGAGCTCCCTATGGGGCCACGAAGCGCTGTCCTGGGTAGGGGGGACGCATGCGAACACCCCCACAGGGGCCTTCGGTGGAACTCCCTATCGGGCTACGAAACGCTGCCCCGGGTGGGGGAACCGCATGCGGGCACCCCCACTGGGGCCTCGGTGGATCTCCGTATGGGGCCACGAAGCGCTGCTCTGGGCACGGGAAACCGCATGCGGGCACCCCCGCTGGGGCCTTCGGTGGAGGCCCCCATGGGACTACGAAGCGCTGCCCTGGGGTGGGAACCGCATGCGGGCACCCCCACTGGGGCCTTCGGTGGAGCTCCGCATGGGGCCACCGACGAAGCGCTGCCCTGGGTGGGGGAACCTCATGCGGGCACCCCCCCCGGGCCTTCGGTGGAGCTCCATATGGGGCTACGAAGCGCTGCCCTGGGGTGGGAACCGCATGCGGGCATCCCCCACTGGGGCCTTCGGTGGAGCTCCCTATGGGGCAACGAAACGCTGCCCTGGGTGGGGGAACCGCACGCGGGCACCCCAACTGAGGGGAGGGAGGAGCGGGAGGAGGAAGGGGAGGACGCGCACGACCACGAAGGGAGTGACCTAATTCGCAGAAGGGACAGGCGGGCTAGACGGGGAAGGCGGGGTCCTCCTCCTCCAGGCCCTCGCCCCGTCGCCGCCTGTCCACGAGCTCCGCGCCGGGCATCTCGAGCTCGGAGCGCGCGAGGCCGACCAGCTCCAAAACTCGCTGAAGGTCGGCCGCTGGCCCCTCGCGGCGAAAAGGATGGCCCCCCCGAGACTGTTTCGGGGGCCCCTGGAGGCCTCTGCTCCAGGCCGCGAAAACAGGAGGTCCATTCTAGCCGAACCTCTTGGGTCGGGGCACCAATATACGCCAGCGTGAAACCCCTTGGATTCTGATGGCCAGGATACAAACCATCACGAAATTTGTCCAGATTTAACAAGCGACCCGACGACGAAGGTCGACAAACCGAACGAACGCCACCTCTCTCCGTGCTGGCGTGGGAAACAGCACCACAAGAGGTGCAGCACAGTAGTGAATCATGAAACGTGTTCCTATCCGACTCATAAACATCCCCCTGCTCAAGAGCGCGCCCGTTTTGGACCCGCGCTCCAGGGGCCGGGGGAGGGGGGGATCTCAGGAGGCTGCTCGCTGTCAGGGTTCCCAAGGGCCTCCTGAGGCCCGCCTCCCCGCCCAGAGGCCCCTGGACCACCGGGCGCCTCCGAGGGGGTCCCTGGCGCTCCAGGAAGGGACAACCCAGGGATAACGTCGAGCAGGACGTAGCTTAGCCATTCCAGCTTCACGCGATCGCTTAAACGCAGATCTCTGCACTCAGCCTGCTGGCTAGCGCAGTAAACGCCCACACGTCGCTCAAACTCAGCATAACCAGTGAGCAGCTGTCTGTCTGCCGCCGCAATTCGGAATGGCTCAGCCCCCTCCTTGGCGAGCTTGTCCGCTTCCGAGTTCCCAAGCCGCTGCATCTCCGTGATCTCGCGCACATCCACCATCGAGGTGTGGGAAGGGATCTTATGAACACCAATTCCTTCTAAACGGTCCCCTATCTCAGCCCACCAGTGGGCCCGCGCAGAATTCGAACTCGAGGCCCCCGTGAGGTTTCGGAGGCGCCCGACTGTGGCAGCGCAGTCCACATAGAGCGAGACATTGGAGGAGAGGACCGATCGGCGAGAGAGCATCAGCACCGCAAAATCTTCACCGTCGCGCGCCTGTTGTTCAGGCGCTTCCCCGAACGGCACAACACCGAACAAGGCGGCCAAGGTTCTGCCTTGGCTGTCGAGCACCACAGCTGCCCACCCCGCGGCCCCTAGGCCTGTGAGCCCCCCCTCGAATCTCGGCCCGTCCGCGAAAATGCGCGCCCCTCGGGAATGAACAGGGGGCCGTCCTGAGGCCGCTGGAAGCGACGCGTGCGCGGATTCAGCGGGTCGCGAGGGGGTCGCTCCACCCAGGCCGCAGGGTTGGGGAACAGACATCTAATGAAGAGCTCTCCAGCTGGAGTCGGGGGATGGCCAACCTTCCGAGCAGCCCTGGCAACCAAAGGATCCAGGTTCTCACGTCGCCACGGTTCGAACGCAATGCATCGGAAACGACGATGGCACAAAGTGCCACGGCCATCTCTGCACAGCTGACATTCACAGGTGGCCTCTGGACTGTGTTCAAACATTCTGTGCTGGCACCAATGCACATTCGCCGCGAGTGCCGAAAGCGCGGCCTTGTGCGATTTCGCCCACACCTCGGACCCCTTTCCGCCCCAGAAGCTGGTGAATGGGCTGCCAAAAAACGGGCCCACTCCACAGGCCAAGATCAAACTGCTTTAGCTGTTCCTCTCTCTCGATGGCCCTAACGGCCGAGCCACGCAGGAGGTGCGAGAAGAACTTGGGCGAGAAGCAACCTATAGACCACTCTCTCTGGAGGTCATCAACAAGGGCCATCTTCGACAACCCGAAAGACCATCGGACCCGAGAAAGCTGCAGGAAAAGCGCGGCAACGGGCTGACGAACCTAGCTCCATGGGGCCTGGCCCTTCTGAACAGCGAGAGCGCCCTGGACACCGGACTCTAACGCAGCTTTCGAGATGGACTTGGCCCACCAACCTCCAGCGAATTCCTTTGCAGCCGACGCCGCCGAAAACCAAAAGCGGGCCCCTGCCTGAGCCAGGGTCGGGAGGGGGGGGGGAACCTGAACCCCAGGGGCGCCCCGGGAAGGATAGGCCCCCAGGATCGCGCGGCCTGGAGCCGAAGCTCGTGGAGGGTGGTCGGCGGGATCCCCAACATCTGGGATCCCCAAGTTGCTTTAGCCAGCGGTCCAACTCGACAGACACGACTATGTTTCTCACTCTGCCCAAACTGGCGCAGGGCTGCTCCAGTGCTGCGGGCGGCCGCAAGCCTCGACGACTGCGCGCCGACTCTCCGAGCACTGCCGTCCAGCGCGTCGCCGCCGAGGTCGCGGTGGGAGATGGCCAGCTTGTCGTCTGCGAGCTTTCACCTTGGATCCTGTGCCAGCTCAGGCAGATGGCTGCGGTCAGACATCATAAACTTGGTCTTGTCCCAATTGATAGGCAACTTCCTCGACTCCAACTCTGATGTGACAATCTCGAAGCTGGCAATAGTATTCGCAATAACTGTCTTGGGGCCACCGATGGTGTGCGTCGTCAAATCATCCACCACGTTCAGCGCTCGGCATGGTGGAGTCTCCTCTGCCAATCTCTCGAGAAGGCACAGCGCCATCAGCTTCGACACTCCGGTTGCTGCGCTACAGCCTGCGACGACCGTACCATTTGGATGGCTGACTCTGCTAGTTCCCCCCGTCCACCTGGCTCTTCTCGGCGCGCGGTACAAGCAGCGCAACGCCTTGAGCAAGGCTCCGTCGAAGCTGTAGTGCTCCGCTGCTTCTCGCAGCTGCCGATGGCTAACGTTCTCGAAGAACTTGCGGGTGTCGTAATGCGCCGTGATGGCCGACAGCCGTTTCCGTCTGGCGTGGCACGCCAACATGTTATGTAGGTATGCCGCCTTGCCACAACTGGTCGCCGCATTCTTTCCCCAGAAGAACTGGGCATCAGCAGACGCTTCCCAACTCTTGACATACTGCCTTCTGCATCGGCTCCATATCCGTGCCCAGAAACAGAGTAAGCCTATGGGCCTGGTCCCACCATCTGGCTTTGGAAGGAAAACATTGATCGTAACCCACATACGTTCACATTGTGGTTCGCGTTTACAACACGTGAGAATCTCCTGCAGCCTCCTCACACATGCACCATCCAGGAACCGAACGAGCCTCATGTGGAAATTGCCCCAGCCAGCTCCTGTGGAGGGTCCGAAGGAACGGCACACTTGCACGATCTGGTCCTCCGCAATGGGGTCGAGCTTCCAAGGATAACTCCAGTCCGATGGCGCCGCCTCTTGGACCCTGTCATCCGAGAACCACAGCTCTTCCCATTCCTCAAGCACCGCAGTGATTGCTGCAGCTCCCACCAACCCATGAGGCTGACCCTTGGACAAGGTGGGCGTTTCCTCTAGACGCTTGGGCCGAGCAATCGCATGCGCCAGCTTCCCAGAACCTTCTGCTGCAGATTCGCCAAACTCACGCCAAGCTTTGCTCCTGGCCTGGGAATCCTGGCGCCTACGTTATTCTACCTCCTCCATTAGGACAGTTCGAAACCAGGCTGACTGCTGGCCTCCTCGCTTTGCCAGGGCAACCCACTTCTGGACATCCTTCGCCTTCAGGGAGGGTGAGTCCGAGATGGCCTCAGGGAGCTCCAGGGCTAGCAGCTGTCTCTCGCACCTCTCAGAGTGCTCGGGTCGGCTTGCTTTCGAACCCGAAGGAGCTGAGGACGCCACACAGAGGGCATCCCAGAGCCTGAGCGCGCTCAACCACGACCTGGTGTCCGACTCGTCGTGGCGCTCGTGGATGGACTTGGCGCAGTCCACCAGTCGCTTCTGCTTCAGCACAAACCCCTTTCTCCCTGCCAATGTACATCCTCCTGTCCGAGAGCGGTATCTCGAACAACTGTACCAGGTACTTCTCGGCGGCCTTGAACCACATCGCTGCGGCGTCCTCCACTGAGTCGAAGGGGGCATCCAGCTGCCACTCCTCCAGCACCTGCACCGAGGAAGGCGCGCCCACTTGAGTGAGGTCCACCGCTTTGGCACCATTGGTCTTCTCCCAGGCTTTCCGCTTCGCCTCTTGCTCCGCCAATGGGAAGGCCCTCGGCGGCGCCTCCACCCAGACGAAGGGCTCATCTCTCAAGCCGTCAAGCTTGATCTCCACATAGCAGTGAGGCGAAATGGGCGAGGAGGAGGAAGGAGGAGGAAGGTGGGACGCGGGGCGCTGTCTCTTCAAAACAAGGACCCAACACCACAGGATGGTTGGGAAAAAACAATAATTCACATGTCTGGGGAGAAGGACTCAGACATGCCCGCTTCGAGAAACATCTCGAAGGGCGTTGGTAAGGCTTCGGGGTCCCAGACAGCCCCCCCAGGTAGTCCCCTGGCCTCAACAGGCCCCCCGAACAGTCTCAGCTGGCCTCAGCAGGCCACTCGGGTAGTCCAAGCTGGCCTCAACAGACCCTCCGAGTAGCCCAGGGCAGTCTCAACACCCTGGCGCCACCTCTGGCGGTGCCCCTGGGGCGCTCCGCGCCCCAAGGTTAGGGTGTTGAGAACGCCCCCGGCTACTCGGGGGGCCTGTTGAGGCCCGCTTAGGCTACTCGGTGGGCATGCTTTGAAGCCAATTAGAACTGCCTGGAGGAGCCTGTTGAGGCCAGCCGGGACTACCTCGGGTGGCTGTCCGCGCGTAACCCGGAGCCTCACCAATCGGCGCTTTTTGACAATGTTCGGCCTCTGAGGGCCCTCCCCGCGCTCTGGGACCGTCAAAGCACGACCCGGGATGAGAAGCCGGCCTTGGGGAAAGGGTCGGGACTTCGGGGGACCCCGTGTAAGACAGTGGAAGTCTGGGGGAAGAGAAAAGGAGGAGGAGGAGGAGGAGGAGGAGGAGGAGGAGGAGGAGGAGGAGGAGGCTTCTCGAGGAGGAGGAGGCGGAGGAGCGCCAGAGGCGCCGCCAGGGAGGTCTAGCGCAGATATGATAAACCTGCGCGGGATTCCGAGAGTTTATGCTTACATGTTCTGCCCCTCGAGAAGATCACTGAACCAGACACCTGCTGGTCGGAAGGCGTGGAACTCGGAGCGTCGGGGCGTGGTCGCCGAGAGGAAGCGCCCGCTCGGCGGCTCGGGCGCCCCACGGCGGCCGAGGCGACACGCTGTGCCCTGCAGGCGGAGAGCGTGCCGCTCCGCTCCGCGGGGCGGGAGGCTCGGCAAGGCTCGGGGCTGGGCGTCGCTTCGTGGGGCGATGCACGGGGGGGGGGGGGGGGGGGGGGGGGGGGGGGAAGAGGCGTGCACACCTCGGGGCCCCAAAGGCACCCTTTGGGGGCCCTCAGGGGCACCTTTTGTGGCCCTGGGCGGCCCTTTTCTGCAGCACGCGCTGCCGCCCCCCTATGGATCTCCCCCCCCCCCCCCCCCTTACGCGACACCCGACGGGACGTTGAGGCGTTGGGACCGGGCAGTGGATAGCGCGTCGGTCACCGAAGCGTGGCGGGCCAGAGCCGGTGGAGCGACACGCTTTCCAAAAGTTCCCGACCGCAGGTGCTGACGCGCACAGAGGAGGAGGAGGAGGAGGAGGAGGAGGAGGAGGAGGAGGAGGAGGAGGAGAGGAAGGAGGGAGAGGAGGAGGAGGAGGAGGCGGAGGAGGAGGAGGAGGAGGAGGAGGGGGGCGTGGCGAGGCGAGCGGCCTCTTCTGAGAAGTTGAGGCTTCTAAGAAGGCGGGTGGCTCCGTAGCAGCCCCCCCGGCTGCTGAGAAGCCTCCCCAGAGGCCCCCAGCCTCTGCTGAGAGGGCCCCTTCCTTGTAGGAGCTCCCCCGCCTTCTTCGAAGGCCGCCTCCCTTGCGTCCCCGCCCCCCTTGCGCGCACCGCCAACTACCCAAAACTCCAACGTCGCGATTTTGCATCAAAAAATGCCCAACCGCAGTCGCCGAGAGGGGCCTGCTCGGCAGCTCCCTCCTCCTCCTCCTCCTCATCCTCCTCCTCCTCCCTCCCTCCCTCCCTCCCTCCCTCCCTCCCTCCCTCCCGGCGGAAAGACCCACGGGCGCCAGAGTTGGACCCCCTCCCCCTTCGCCAAGGGGACCCGTGGGGACCCAGGGGGGGCCTTGAGTTAAAAGCATGAGTTACGCCGACACAGCGATAGATGAGGAGGAGGAGGAGGAGGAGGAGGAAGAGGAGGAGGAGGAGAAGGAGGAAGAGGGAATTGGGGGGAGGCACAAGGCGCGCGCGGCAGCCCTCCCTCTCTCCCTCCCTCCCTTCTCCCTCCCTTCTCCCCCGTCCCTCGTCCCCCGTCCCCCGTCCCTCGTCCCCCGTCCCTCGCCCCCCGTCCCTCGTCCCCCGTCCCTCGTCCCCCGTCCCTCGTCCCTCGTCCCTCGTCCCTCCTCCCTCCTCCCCCGTCCCTCCTCCCTCGTCCCTCCTCCCTCGTCCCTCCTCCCCCGTCCCTCCTCCCTCCTCCCTCCTCCCTGCCCCCCTCGCGCCCGCCCCCGAGGGGAGGGGCCTGCTCGGCAGCTCCCGAGCCCAGCGGCGCCCGCAGCCGCAGCCTGGCCGCGGGCAGCAGCCACGCGGCGGCCGCCGCCAGGTGCGACAGCTCGTGGAGCAGGAGCGCCGCGGCGCGAGCGGCCCTCAGGGCCAGCTCGAACATCAGGGCCTCGAGCACCAGCTCTCCTCCTCCTCCTCCTCCTCCTTCTCCTCCTCCTCCTCCTCCTCCTCCTCCTCCTCCTCCTCCTCCTCCGACATGGGTGCGGAACCGCATGCGGGCTGCGCCACTGGGACCTTCGGCGGAGCTCCCTATGGGGCCACGAAACGTGTGAGGGGTGTGCCAACATGGGTGCGGGACCGCACGCAGGCTGCGACACCAGGACCTTCGGTGAAACGCCTTACAGGGCCACGTGTGTTGTGTGTGTGTGTGTGCCAACATGGGTGCGGGACCGCCTGCAGGATGCGCCAGTAGGACCTTCGCTGGAGCCCCCCATGTGGCCACGAAGCGTGTGAGGGGTGTGCCAGCATGGGTGCGGGACCGCATGCGGGCGGCACCATTTGGGCCTTGGGCGGAGGGCCTTGGGCCACAAGAAATGAAAGGTGTGCCGAAATGGGTGCGGGACGCATGCGGGCGGCACCGGCACAATTTAGGCAATGGGTGGAACTCCCGATGGGGCTACGAAACGTGTGAGGGGTGTGCCGAAATAAATGGTGGGGACGCGTGCGGGGGACACCATTTGGGCCTTGGGTGGAGCTCCGTATGGGGCCACGAAACGTGTGAGGGGTGTACCCACATGGGTGGCGGGGACGCATGCGGGCAGCACCGTTTGGGCCTTGAGTGCCCCCCCCATGTGGCCACGAAGCGTGTGAGGGTGTGCCGAAATGGATAGCAGGGGTCTTGTGGCGGGCACCATTGGGGTCTTGGGTGGAGCTCGCAGTTGGGCCACGAAACGTGTGAAGGTGTGTGCCGAAATGGGTGTGGGGCCACATGCGGGCGGCACCATTGGGCCTTGGGTGGGATTTCGTACGGGTCCACGAAACGTGTGAGTGTGTGCCGACATGGGTGCGGGGCCGCATGCGGGCGGCACCATTTTGGCCTTGGGTGGAGCTCCGTATTGGGCCACGAAGCGTGCGAGGGATGTGCCGACATTGATGGCGGGGGCGTATGCAGGGGGCACCGGTTGGGCCTTGGGTAGGGTTCCCTCTGTGGCCATGAAGCGTGTGAGGGGTGTGCACAACTTTGCGAGGCGGATGTGTGTGTGGCGGCGTAGGAAGGAGGAGGGGGAAGGGGGCGAGGAGAAGGAGACGCGGGGAGCTGTCCCTCCAAAGCGATGACCCAACGCCACAGGATGGTTGGGGAAAAAACGATACACAATGGACATCACATAAAAGTCTGGCTTCTCTGGATGACATTTCAGATCCATATCCTCTGCGCCTCGGGTTTCTATAGAAGCCTCCTAAATGGGGTTGGGGTCAGAGGGTCGCGCCGCATCGCTGGTGCATCGGCGATTCATCGTCGACGCATCGGCGACGTCGCGGATGCATCGGCGACGTCCGCGTGGAGAAGATCGGGCTCCGCATCGAGCCGCATCGCGATGCGGCGCGATCCTCCGACCCCTTCTACTCGGAACCCACTTGGGGGGCTTAGATTCTAGGGAGGGGCTCTGAACGTCCGAGACGCAAAAGCTGCGGAAACACGTTTTTAATCGCAGCGGCGCGGATCCACGACGCGGTCGGAGGCAGCCGAAGGGCACCACAGAGCCGCATGGGCACATGAAAGAACGAACACGCTGGCGCGGGGGGGGAAGGAGGCGGAGCACGCTCTGGGCATGAAGTCCTTGAACGCGTGTACCGGAACATGGCATGCACGGTGGCTCGATGTGGACACGCATCTTGCTCGCGAACAGCAGCGCGGCGCAGCGGTGGCGCGAAGACGGCGGCGCTGACCTGCGGCGGCGGCGGCGCAACAGCGGCGGCGCCCTCCGCAGCCAGGGCTAGCCCCGGGCTCGACCTCCTCCTCCTCCTCCTCCTCCTCGTCCTCCTCCTCCTCCTTCTCCATGTCCATGTCCCTTCGAAGAGCAAACAAAGGCGCAAACACAAACTGTCAGGGCTACGAGCGTTTATGTTCATGTGGTTGATTTGTTCCTCGTCTTATATATATGTATATATATATATAACTTCCTCTGTCACATCAACAGGCGTGTCAGTAGAGCAGGCAGGGCGTCTCGACGGAGACCGCCTCACAATTCATGATCCTGATTTGAAATCTACAACATGTTCAAAGATGGATGGGGGGATGCTTAACACATGTAGCTCTCGGCTTAGCGCCGCGCGCAGTCGAGTTAAAGTAGGGAAAGGTTTCGTAAATGAAGGGGGGCCACCATGTGACTCTCGCCTTAGCGCTACGCGAATTCATTGTACAAAGCTGCAAGAACTTCAAGATTAGAGGGCAGGTTAAACTGTGGCTATCGCCTTAGCGCTGCGCAAGTTCGTTTGACAAGATTGCAGCATGTTCAAGGATGCATGGCGGCTCCTTTTCAGGATGTGGCCCTCGCCTTAGCGCCGCGCACATTCGTTTTATAAGCTCCTTTCCAACCTTGGGCTGTCGCCATCGCAGATTCCGAATACAAAACTAGGGAAGACTGCAAGGATTGTGGGCTGCTCCTCCTCCTCCTCCTCCTCCTCCTCCTCCTCCTGCTCCTGCTTTATGTGTGACTTGGTTTCGATCGAACTTGAACCGATGCAGCAGCTGCACGGATAGAGGGCGGTTATTTGTCCAACGTTGGCGCTCGCTTGGCATTTCTGAATCTACGAGAACCAGCACATCACGGTCGGAATACTTAGGTCAACGCATGAAGTAGGAAGGCGGTCGGAAGTAAGAAGCAGGTAAATACAGTATTGCACAACGGTCGGAAGACTTGGACAATAACAAAACACAGCAACAGGACCTCGAGTCTTGAGGTAGGAAGGCGCTTGCAGTAGATTGGGATCTGGGATTCCAGAAATACCTAGTACTTTCAACGACGGGCGTATAACTCGAACATCTGGTGCAGCTGAATGGATGGAGGACGGCTCAGGTGGAGCTTGCGTTTTAGCTTCAGGCTTCCACGACGCTCATGGTCACACGCGAAGACTTGTACAACAAGAGGGCAAACTGACGCGAGCGGTCCTTCTTCAAAACGGGGATCTCGCTCGAAACCTCGTTGAACTGTATGATGGCATCTTCGCACGTTCCCTCTGACTGCTGGACCGATACAAAGCATCTACTTCCTTTTCAAAGCAGGGCGATCGCCTGCATGGCATGTCCAGAAGGTGCTGCTACTTCAAGGGGGTGCCTCCTGAAGGGGGAAGGAGGGCTTGAAGGGACTTGTGCGAGGAGGGACTTGGGACGCAAGGATTATTGCAGAATCGCTGACGCATCTTGGGTTTCTTCTGGTCCTCATCCACTTCTCCTCCACTGCCACTCAGTCACCAGTCGTCAGGAACTACATCATCCTCGTCTAAATCATCGTCAGCATCAGCAGCATCGCCAACCTTCTCTGCTCAATTCGCCCCGTCCCACGAGCATGTGCTCGCGACGCGAGGTGTTTCCTGCTCTTCCCCCTCTTCCTGCGGACAAGTTCGCGTTCACCGCAGCATGTGGAACTTCAAAGTGGAGGCGAGAGATCGAGCTCCAGCCTCGCTTGGCACGACAAGCTGCTCCCCTCTCCTCCTCCTCCTCCTCCTCCTCCTCCTCCTCCTCCTCCTTCTCCTCCTCCTCCTCCACCTCCTCCACCTCCTCCTCCTCCTCCTCCTCGTCCTCCCCCTTCTCCTCCTCCTCCTCCTCCCTCCTCCTCCTCCTCCTCCTCCTCCTCCTCCTCGTCCTCCTCGTCCTCCTCCTCCTCGTTCCTCGCTCCTCGCTCCTCCTCCTCCTCCTCCTCCTCCTCCCCCTCCTCCTCCCCCGTCGTACCCTCCTCCCCCTCCTCCTCCTCCTCCTTCTCCTCCTCCTCCTGCTCCTTCTCCTCCTCTCGACCGCCGCGGCGCGGCGCAGCAGTGGCGCGACGACGGCGGCGGCGCTGTCCTGCGACGGCGGCGGCCCGCAGCGGCGGCAGCGGCGCGGCGCGGCGGCCTCCCCGGCCAGGGCCAATCCCGAGCGCGGCCAGCCCCGCGTGTGGCGGTCGTGGCTGGCGCACGCGAGCATCCAACCTGCGGGGTGTCGACGCCGCGGTGCGCAGCACGCTCGATCGATCGAGACTCGAGGTTCGATCCCCTCCCCAAGCGTGCTCGCGCCTTGAACAGAAGCACGACGGACGTGTTCAAGGCGATGTGCCGCCTCTGGGGGCCCTCGTTGGGCCCCAGGGCTGTCGAGAACAGCCCCTGGGCCAGGGGGCCCGCATGGAAAAAGCCAGGACATCGTCTGGGTCCCCACTGCGGGTGTAGGCACCAAGCCTGGACGGGCATGATCTGGGAGCATCTCTCTGGGTTTGGGTGCCCACTCGCTTCTAGCGGGTTCCATGAGTCCCTGCCTCCTGCTCCTCGGCCCTCCTGCCTTATCCCGCTTGTCGTCCCCCTCCCTCCTCCTCCATCCGCCTCCTCCCTGCTGCGCCTCCTGCTCCTCCGTGCTCCTCCGCCGCCTCCTTCTCCTCCCTCCCCCTCCTCTTCCTCCTCCGCCCCCTCCATCCCTCATTCCCTCCCCCCGCATCTTCCTTCTCCTTCTCCTTCTCCTCCTCCTCCTCCTCCTCCTCCTCCTCCTCCTCTTTCTCCTCCTCCTTCTCCTCCTCCTCCTCCTCCTCCTCCTCCTCCTCCCTCCTCCTCCTCCTCCTCCTCCTCCTCCTCTTCCTCCCTCCTCCTCCTCCTCCCTCCTCCCTCCTCCTCCTCCTCCTCCTCCTCCTCCTCCACATCCTCCATTCCTTCTCCTTACATAGCACCCCACAGATGCGGATAAGAGTGAGGGGGCGGTGGGGACGTCTGCAGTCTACGAGACTCTGGAAGAGCCCGCCGCAGGCGCCAAAGTTTCACTAATGAAACAACGAGCCCGCCGCAGGCGCCAACTTTTTCGTTAAACCAATGTGGGTAGGTCGCGGGTGGGTCGCAAGTGGGTCGAGGGGTGGGTCGCGGGGTGGGTCGCTGCTGGGTCGCGGGGTGGGTTGCGGGGTGGGTCGCGGGGGGGGTCGCGGGGTGGGTCGCGGGTGGGTCGCGGGGTGGGTCGCGGGGTGGGTCACGGGTGGGTCGCGGGGTGGGTCGCAAGTGGGTCGCGGGTGGGTCGCGGGTGGGTCGCGGGGTGGGTCGCGGGTGCGTCGCGGGGTGGGTCGCGAGGTGGGTCGCGGGGTGGGTCGCGGGGTGGGTCGCGGGTGGGTCGCGGGTGGGCATCGACAAAACAAACAAACAAACAAACAAACAAACAAACAAACAAACAAACAAACAACAACAACAGCAACAACAACAACAACGACGCAACAACGCAACAAGCATAATCTTCACCACAGATCCCCACTTCAGCCACGCACCCAGGGACAATGAATGACCGTTCCTCCCCCTCACTCTGATAAATCCGCCGACCCTGTCGGCGTGTGGAAGAGGCTGTTCCGTTTGACTCGTCGTCGACGTCGTCGTCGCGGTCGTTGTCGTCGTCGTCGTCGTCGTCGCCTTCGCCGCTCGCTTCCCCCCTTTTCCCTAGGCCTGTCGCCGTTCCCCCCACTTTCACCGGGTTCTCTTCCTCGAGCGCGCCAACCACAGCGAAATTGAGCAACGTTGTAGTTGAGTCGAAGGGAAGCCCCTTCCCTCTGATCCCATCCCCGCCGGGGGAGACGGGGGGGGTCCCGGGGGTGAAGTCCCGGGGGATGGGTCCCGGGGGGTCCCGGGGCAGATACGACTCCCCCTCGGGCGGTTGGGCGGACAAGAAAAGCAGCAGGACGCGGCAAAACTGCCCCAAGATGCCCCCAAGACGGTCCTCGAGGGCTCCGAATCGCCGAAGCATCGGTCCAAGTCGCCAAAGTAGCCTCCAGACGGCTCACATGGTTTCCAAAACGCCCCAAGAGGCCTCCAAGAGGACTTCCAAGAGGGTCCCAAGGGGCCCAAATCATCGATTTCACGCTATGTTTGAAAGATTTCGGCATTCTCGCCTTGTCAGCTTCCCGACGCTCCAAGACAGGCCAAGAAGCCCCCAAGACCGCCCCAAGATGGCCCAAGAGGCCTCCAAGAGAGCCCCCAAACGACCCAAGAAGGCCCCAAGACCGACCAAGAGGCCTCCAAGACAGCCCAAGAGGCCCCCAAGACGGCTCTAAGGCGGGGGACCCGAACGGACATTTCGAGCCCTCGGCCTGATAAGCTCTCAGGAGGCCCACAGAGGTCCCTAAGAAGCCCCCCAAGAAGCCCCAAGAAGCCCCCAAGAGACCCCCAGGAAGCCCCAAGAGGCTCCCACGAGGCTTCCAAGCGGCCCCCAATAGCTTCCCAAGAGGCACACAAACTACCCCCAAGGGGCCCCCGAGAGCGCTCGTCGTCGTCCTCGTCGCCATTCAGGGTCGGCGGCACCGGCCGCAAGGCCTTCGCAATAACTCCTCCCTGTCGCACGCCGAAGCGTGTCGGTAGGGCGGGCCTTGCGTCTCGCATTCGACTTCCTCACCATTTATGACCCTTGAGCTTGAAAGTCGCAACAGCTTCACGGATGGAGGGCGGGGCGCCTTCAAACTGTGGCTCTCGCCTTAGCGCCTCCGCCTCGCTCATTCGTCTTAAAACATTACAACATATTCACGGATGGAAGGCGGGCCGTTTTCAAAATGTGGCTCCCGTCTTTGCACCGCGCATGGAGGGCAGGTGGTATTTAATGCAACAATTTCGCGGGTGGAGGGCAGGTGGTCTTCAAACTGTGGCTCTCGCCTTGGCGTCCCGGCCATTCGTTTCCAGAAAATTGCAAGGGCTTCACGGATGGAGGGCAAGTCCTTTTCACAATGCGGCCCTCGCCTTAGCGCCGCGCGCAGTCGCCTCAAGACATTGCAGCAGCTTCGCGGATGGCGGGAAGTTTTCAAAACGCGGCTCTCGCCTTCTCGCCGCGCACATTCGCCTCATCAACTTAAAGCCGTTTCAAACATTATCGTTCTTGACGTCCCCAGAAGCGGTGTGTAGGCACGATGTAAGATTGTCAGGGCGCAACGCTTACGTTCATTTGAAATCTCAATGACGGCGTCATGGCGCGACTTAGGGTCGCTAGGACGCAAAAGTAACATTGATTCCCAGCATTAAAATTCCAGGAATGGTGTTCTGGCACGGTTCTGGATTTTCAAGCGGTTGTCTTCCAACGCCAATGGGGGACTTCCCTCATTGAAAATGAACCCGTGCAGAAACCTGTGAAGAGAGAATTTGGCAGGAGGCTTTCTTGCAACATTATTGATGGCTATTGAGCTTACACTGGTGCTTTTCCTCCTCCTCCTCTTCCTGCTTCTCCTCCTCTTCCTGCTCCTCTTCTTCTTCTTCCTCCTCCTCCTCCTCCTCATCCTCCTTTGCTTCCTCCTCCTCCTCCTATTCCGCTTTTTCCTCCTCCACCAAGTGCGTTCGGAAACCTGGCGGTGTCAAGTGGGAGGTGTTGGGTCGGCCCGACTCCCGCACAGCTGGTGCAAAGTAGGCGCTGAGCTCGTTCTGGCCACTGACGGTATCAAGTATGCACCATGGCGTCAAATTCAGGCGGTGGGCTCGCCTGGATACCGATGGTGTCATTCGAGCCGCCGTGGCGACGATGGGGCCCATTTCCCTTCCCCCCTGTATTTTCGAAAGGCCGCCAGCCCTCCTCCTCCTCCTCCTCCTCCTCCTCCTCCTCCTCCTCCTCTTCCTCCTCCTCCTCCTCCTCCTCCTCCTCCTCCTCCTGAAGCACTGGAGCACTGAAGCACTGATGGCAATGGTGTCCGTCGAACGCTGCCGCTTCCCCCATGGAGGCCCGGTCGGGTCCCCTCCGGGGGGCTGGAACATAAAACAAAATTCGGGGACGACGCTCCGCAGAACAGGAGAGAAGGAAGAAGGAGGGGACACGTCATCGTCACATCCCATCTCGTAACCTCAGGAGGAGGGGGCGGGGGAATGAAGGTTGTCGCAAAGTAGCAGCGTGAGCATTTTGTGGCGCGGATGGCGCCGCGTGGGGGCCTTGCGTAAGTCCCCCCTCTTTGGCCTTACTGGGCCACCGCCCTAGAGGGTGCCCAGGGCCCTCCCACGCAGGGCTGCCCTATACTGCTGAAGACAAGTTGGGTGACTGGCTGTCCTGGCAGGAAGGTTGGCGAGATAACGTGGGACGTCGCACTGCGTCGGCTGCGCGCACCCTCTGTCGGCGCCAGGCTCGGCTGTCTAGCCGCCCGAAGTAAATTGAATTGTAAAGTGCTAAGAATGCGAGAGGGACAGGAGGTAGAGGTATAGGTGGCGGTACGAGGGCAAGCGTGCCGTTGGCAGTGGACGGTGGCGGCCTTGCCCGCGCACGGCCCAGGGAAGGCGCAAGTGCCTCTCCAGCTGCTCATAGGAAACCCCCGCTGGCGCCCCCGAGGCAACCGGCGGGATCCCTCGCCTGCGAGCAGGCGTAGGGCTCCTAGCGCGCTTGCCTCGGGGCTACCTGGGGGGCTTCCAATGAGCTCGATGGAGGTTTGCGCCTTCCCACACGCGGCAGGTAGCCATGCTCGTCCCAGGCAAGCCATTTTCGCCAGACAGTGACGCTGTAGGAAGGGCGGTAGCTCGGCACCAGCGCCGGCCTCTCTCGCCAAGGCATACGGCAGAAAGGACTCGCCCCCTGCACATAGGAAGCCCTCCAACAGCCACCACCATCCCCATGACCGGCATCCTCCCCCCCCCAAAGCAGGAGCAAGGTACCCAAATCACGGGAGTGGTGGCTTCTTGGGGGGTTTCCACCGTGCGAAGGGGTGGTTTCTGCCATCTGCGGCGGTGGCGCGGGCGCGTGTTTCGCTGGCCCCTCCCACCCCAAGCGTGCACCCCGCACCTCTTTCCCATAGCGTAGCAAACGGTCAGGGGCCGCAGCTGCTGGGGGCCGACCGTGGAGGTTTGACGTGGAGGTGGGAATCTGACGTGACAGTGGGGGTAGAATCCTGGCGGCAGAGGTTGAAAGGTTGGGTCGGTGCCCCGATGGCCGCTGCTTACGTGGCCAGTAGCGGCCGCGGCCGCCCTGGCTCTTGCTTGGCCTGCCCGCGCTGAGCCCGAGCTGTCTCGGCTGCTTCTGTGGCTCTTTTGTTCAGGTCGCGGGCGTGGTCTTTATGTCGTAATCCCCAGGGCACAATGCTATGTTGCTGATCTGTTGGCGGAATGTTTTATGATGGGTCGTGTCGTTTGCCTTCTTGGGGTCCACGCGTGAGGCTGTGACCTTCATGCAAATGGGGTCAAAGTTCCTCTGCTTCATCACATCCGGGAAGTGGTCCTCGTCCTCCTGCAACATGCCAATGTCGGCGATGACTGCAGTATACGTTGCCGTGTCTAGGTTGGTGGTTAAGATGACGACGTAGTCGATGCGTTCCTGTTTGCCACCTTTGGTGCATGTGTGCGTCGGTCTTCTGCAGTCCGTAGCAGCGTTGGTCATGCGGTACGCCATGACAAACTCGTGGGAGCGCGTGCCCGCCACGTTTTCCTCGAGCCTCTCTCCGCAGTCGCCTATCGAGTCCGCGGCGTGCCCCCCCGTCGCGGCGTCGGCGTCCACCATGGCGAGGTCGACTCCGAACTTGTGGGTGATGTTGCTGATGGTCGTCCCAAAAATATATGTCTCTTCTTCGCCCGAATGCCCGTGAGTGGCGTGGGCCGCAGCCGCGGTCCTCCTGAGGGCCGGCGCCGTGGCGCGCGCGACGAGGGGCCTCGGGCCCCGGCGCAACATGTCGAGGTGTGCGGGGCGCACGTAGCTCCTGGCGCCGCTGGTCTCCGCGCGCGGGGCGTCGGGGCTCGCGAGAAGCAAGGGGCCCAAGTTGCAGTTGTCGTGGCCATTCGAGCTCGCGCGAAAGCGGTGCATGTTCGTCGTGCATCTTGGTAGTCTTGAACCCTGAATTCCGACAAGGTTGATGCCCATGGTCTTGAAGTGGTAACTGGCGAGCTCGATCCGAATCGCCTTTCTCATCTGGCCCCTGTCTGCGCGGGTCGCCCCCTTGAAGCAGCGCGCATTGAATGTCGTCGTGATAGGGTTCACCGCTACTGTCCTGCTGGTTGCCCTGCTGTGGTCTGAAGTGTTCTGGTGTAGATGTGGCGGTTGGCACTGCCGCTTCCTTGCCGTAATCGTTTACGTCTGGGCATGCTCTCCGCGAGTCCTTGTTGACCTGCTGCAGCCATTCCCATTGCCGATGATGTTGCGCATCAAACACCGCTGCCCATTCTGGCTTAGCCCTCAGGGTCACGGCGACGATGACGAGGGGCTCGATAGTGGCCCTCCTCGCTCTACGTGCGCCTGCGCCCCGCGTTGTCGGCGCTGAGTGCTTCGGAGATGGTGGCGCCGATGATCCTCTCCCCAGTGTGCCCATGAAGGTTCTGTATGGGGCTTGCTGGTTTTGACGTCATTTGCTTCGTCAAGATAGGGCCGTCTTCCCTTTTTCCCCGCAGGTGAGGGCGCGTCGATGCCGATGATCGCTGGGGCGTGGTCCGAGGTCGGATGTGGTTGTCCTGGCGGCGTGGATCCCGGTGTCCAGACTGATGGCGTTGGCCATTCTATTTCGTCGGTCTGCTGAGATTCTCCTGGTGGCGTAGTGGTGCATCTCTGTGTCATTGGCGGAGTGGACATGCAGCACTGCCCCTGAGGATGTTCGCCTGGTCCTGATACTGGTACTTCATGTGCGTCAGCTCCTCGGGGCACTTCGTCGGACTGTGCATGGGTCTCCTGTGTTTCCCCATCCCTCAGTGGATGCTCATGTGGCTGGACGTTCTGGAATGCCGTTGACGTGGCGGCGATGGGGTTCTCGTCGTCCGTGCCGATCGGCGCGCTGAAGGTCTGGATGATGGCGTCGGCCACCTCAACTTTGTTGAGGCACTGCTGGGCGGGGATAGCCGCCTCTTGGGCGTACTGGAACTCCTAGGTAGCTTCCTCCGTCCTCCCCCCGTGCATCTCCGTGATAAGTTTCCACTTCGTCTCCTTGTGGCGGTGCGCGTGCATATCAAATTTGAAGGATTCGAGTTGCTCTGCTGTGCGCATATCAGCTCACTGTCGTGCTTGCTGAACCTGTCTTTCAACTTGTAGAGCATGTTAGTTGCACTCGCTGCTCGTAGCTGTGCATGTCGGTAATGGCCTTTCCAAAGCCTGCCTCTTGATGTCTGGTGTTCTCAAGGTCCCATTTACGCATGATGTCCTGCTCGATGCTGGCAAGCTTCTGCTGGCGCTGTTCGTTGGTCATGTGGATAGTGGCCTCCATGCGCCCGCGCTGCTCCAATAACTCCTGCTTCGCTTGTGCGTTTATTTCCTCTGCGTCGCCCCACCTCTGATGCCAAATATTGTTGTCGCTGTGTTCCTTGATCCTGGCTTCTGCCGCTTTGGTTTCGGCGCTGGCGATGTGGTCCTCGGCTTTGACGGTAAGGTTGTAATACGTCTGCCTTCGTGTGTCTCATCTTTTTGCGTCTGGATAATTCAGTTCTTCGTTGTCCCGCATGCAGTTGCTGTCGGCAAGCTTCTTCTGCATGTCCTGGAGCTCTTCCCGCAGTTGGGTTTGTCACTCGTTGTCAGAAGCTGATGTCCCATATCGGCTGGGGACTTCTTCATGGCTTCGATCTCCTCCTCCGCCCTGTGGAGCCTATCCTGTGCTCGTGGTGTCTTGCCATGTGCTCTGTGGCCTGCTCTGTGCTTGACATATCCTTCTTCAGCTCGTTGTGGTAGTTTTCGGCCCTTGCCGCCTCGGGATGCTGGTTCTTTGCATGTCGGCGTGAACCTGTTTCTGCTGGTCAGGGGTGTCTTCTGAGGTTGTTGATATCGTCGCTGGCTCCAGCTTTGTTTTTCTCGATGTCGTTGGCCACGCGCTTGTTGTCCTCCTTCGAAACCTGAACATGGTACCGAGGTCCCGCCCGTCTGTGGCTTCACCTGCCCTTGTCTGCCCCTTTGTGGCTGGTGATGGTGTAGGCGATAGTTTGGGCGGTGTGTGTTTTTTTCTTGTCGTCGTGCCTCCTGACGGCGTACGTGTTCCTCATGGGCATGGCGTTCTTGATCGTGTTGGCGATGTGCTCGTTGTAGTTGTTCTTGTAATTATGGCTGTCGTCCTTCTTCTTGGGCGTCTTCTCATTTCTTGGGTTGGGTTTTGCCCTTTCCCGTGTTGTTTTTGCCCTTGCCCTTCTGGTTGTTGCTGGCGGGGTCCTGGTGGTCGTTCCTCCCCTTGCCGTCTTGGTAATTGCCTTACCTGTTAAAGCTTAAACTCCAGGACTTGTCCGGGTAGTTGTCGACCCACTGGTCGATCCAGCTGTGGTTGTTCCAACGCCCGAATCCTGCTCCGATGGCTGATGCAATGGGCCTCGGTGCTGTTGCGCTGGATCGTGGACGGCTCGATGCTGATCTCCACGGTGGTTTCGCCGATCCCGATCCGCCCGCAGTTGGTCTCCATGATGTCGCCATGTCTGGAACTTGAAGTGGGTATCGTGGTGGTTAATGCACGCTGTGGTGCGCAGCAAGTAGCTGGCGTGCTGTGTGGAGCAGGTGCTGGATGTCGTGGTCGAGGAGTTCACGTGCAGCAGCGACACGTGGGATAACGCGTGCTTGAGCTCGTTGTTCACGTAGGCGTCGATGCCACGCTGGATTGACTGAAGTCGCAGCCGTGATGCTTCCACCTGGCAGGTGACCTGAAGATGTTCCCGAAAGAAGACGTAATACTATGGGTTATAAGGGATGTTTAGAAAGTATAATGGTGTAGGAAATGCACATGGTATGTGGGGAGAAAGGTTTCAGTCGAGGCTGGCCCGTTTTCTGGGCAACGTGGCTCCTCCTCCTCATCCTCCTCATCCTCCTCCTCCTGCTCCTCCTCCTCTTCCTCCTCTTCGAACATCGTTTTTTCTTGCTGGCCAAATCCGATGCTGGGCACCCTTTGCCCCCCAGCCAGCTCCGAGACCCCCGCACAGCACCTGAGTGTCAAGGAGGCGAACGGCTCGACATGCTGGGGGGGGGGGCGCGATGCGACTCCCCGGTGCCAGTGACAAACATCTTCAGCTGGGAATGCAGGGGGCCCATCCCCTCATGTAGGTTCTGGATGCGCCCTCAAAAAACACGGCTGGCTGATAGTGGTGGGGGCCCCGCATCTTTCAGGAGGTCGGGGCGACCATAGACAATACATTTGGCTCGGACCGCAAGGTCTGGACACGCCTTGTAGATACACATTCGGGGGAATCCAAAAGCATGTCCTCGGACTTTCCCGCGATCCAGCTTGAGCCTCAAAGGGGCAATCGATCCCACTGGGCACTCGGTCCGAGACGTACTGCCCCACTATAAGCAGGACATGGTGAGTGGATTTGACCAGCGGTGCCTTCGGGCGCGTGCGGCAGACGTGCTATCCAGGGTGGTGACACCAAGGAGCTGGGTTCACTAAAGGGATGAAGACGCCCCAAAGTTATTAGTCCAGTCCTTGTCCTTCTCCGCCCTCCTCCTCCTCAGCTCATTCTCCCTCCCCGCCTGCGTCTGCTCTCTTCCTCCTCCTCCTCCTGCTCCCTCTCTCCATCGTTCCCTCCCACCTCTCCTTCGCTGTCGTCGTCCACCCCTCCCTCCTTACCTCCTCCCCTCTCGCGTCGCCGTCGTCGTCTTCCCCCTCGAGCAGCCTGCGGTCACCGCTGTGGGCCAACTGAAGAGCAGGCCCAACAGCCCTGCGCACGGCCGCACCGCCAACCGCTTCGCCCCGCTTTCCTTGGCGGTGCTGCTGTAATCGTCGGTGTCGGCCCGGCAGGGCAGGCAACTCGCCATGTCTCGAAGGCCAGGCAGGTAGCTTGCACAGGCCTTGACCCTGGGATCCAAGCGTTGCAATGCTTGTCGCACCTGGCGGCTTCGGCCTGCTTCGGGACCGGGACCATCACGGACCGATCCGGCTCGAAAGATGCCGTGGAAAGATCGGGCCTGGGGCTCCGGTCGCGATGTTGCATTTTTTCCGCAACGTCGGACCCCAGGGGACAAAAAAAACTGAAACTTCGCGACGCTCGAGCCAATCGCCTCCGAGGCAGCAGTGGGGCGGTGGGGAGTGGGCAGCGGGAACTGGAGGTTGAGGGGGAGGAGGGGGAGGAGGAGCAGGAGGAGGAGGAGGAGGAGGAGGAGGAGGAGGAGAAGGAGGAGGAGGGGAGGGAGGAAGGGAGGAGGAGGAGGAGGAGGAGGAGGAGGAGGAGGAGCGGGCCGAGGAGGAAGGGAGGAAGAGGAGTAGAGAGGCGCTCAACTCAACTGTTCGGGGGGGTGACTCCGTGCTCATGCAGACGGGAGAGAGCAGAAAAGGGGGAGAGGGCCCCAGAGGAGGAGGGAGGGAAGGACGAAGACGGTCTAGAGGGAAAAGAAGCAAACGTTGACCCAGGAGGGGAAGGAAGGAGGAGGATGAGGAGGATGGCATATTCACAGGGAAAGCGTCGCGCTGGTCGACGCTACCCAACCCGAAATCTTCGGCTCCGATGGCCCCATGGCTGTATCGCCGATCCGCTTAGGAGTCTTTGACTGTTGAAGGAGCCCTGGGACACACACACACACACACACACACACAACTACATAGACACAAATCCCAGGATGTCCAATATTTGCCCATGTTTTCTAAATGTTCGCCTTCCCCCATATTTCCCAATATTTCCTGGGGAACGACGATTAATTGTGTCTGTGTATTTTCCCCTCCTGAACTGTGCCTCTGGCCCCTTCCTTGAGGAGCTGGGCAGAGGGGAGGGGACGGGACAGGCGGCTGGCGGACTTCAAACTGCTCTTGGGATAACGGCCTATTGCCGGCGGCAAGCTAGGGGAGGAAGTAAGATGGAGAAGGCCTTCTTAGAAGGTTCTGAAGTCTCCTGGTCATCTGGGAAGTTTCATAAGCCTTCCCCGAAGACACAGCTAAAACTTCTCAAAGGCGCGAGGGCTTCTGAGAAGTCCCGCCGCCTGCTGAGAAGGCCTTCTCCTTCTCATTTCCCCCCATCGCTCGCCGCCGATATTGACAACAGGGTCCACGCCTCAGGCAAGAAATTGCTCTGGAAGCGGTCCTTGTATTCACCCTTGAGACTCTTCATGGTGCTCACAGTGTACTGTCCACACTGGCAGCACAATACGATGAAATATTCAAGGTTCATAGAACCGCGAACGAAAAAGATCGTGCTGCCTGGGAGCGCGAATGCGAGGAGACAAGGCGACATAATTACCTGGACACGATTCCGTTGTGCGCGCTCTCGCCGTACTGTCAGTTTTGGCACGCGTGTGGCATGCCAGGCAGATTCAGTGTTCGTTGAGCCACGATCACTGGTACTTCACGTAGGGAGTTGCACTCCTTCTCACTCTCCTCTGGCCCCCAGGCTGGCGCTGGGCCCCTACCCAAGCGAAGATGGCTTCTGGGGCCCTAAAAAGAGGGTTGAGGCTCTGAGAGGGCTTCTCGTATGCCTTCTCCCCGTCTGATGGGGCCAGCGGGGTCAACGAAGACAGGGCCTCGGGTGCGCAACTTAAGACAATCATGAGACACATGCTGTTAGATCTGTACAATTCTAGCTTCATTCGTGGCGGGGCAGGGATCAAGGCCGCCGCAGCCTGGGCCATCCTGTTCGCCCAATCGTCGCATTTAGCAACGAAAAAAAATAATTTGTCGACACGTCCCCGAGATGAAGGCAACTAGGTCGAAACATACACGAGACAACTGCAGCTGTGGGCCGCACCGTTCCTCCCTTCTTCGTCTTCTACAGCTGGGCTAGATCTGGCTGAATCCTGGTCCGCAATATCCAGGTCTCCTGGGCCAGGACCTGGAGGTCCCGCTCATGACCTCCAGCGGCTGCCTCTGGAAACGAACACGCGATGTGCTCAAAACGGGAAGCAGGAGAGGGGAGGAGCGCGAGGGACGTTGGACAAGCACAGCGTGCTGCGGGAGGAGGAGGACAAGAGGAGGGAAAGGGGGGAGGAGGAGGAGGAGGAGGAGGAGGAGGAGGAGGAGGAGGAGGAGGAGGAGAAGGAGACGGAGGGAAAGGGAGGTGCCGAAGAAAGCCAGTTCCCTCACGCTGCCCACTGACGGCGCCCACCTGGCCCCTACAGCACGCTGCCATGAGGAGCGCCGGACCAGAGACCGAGCCCCCGCTTGGCCCCCAACGCGCCCGAGTGCACGAGGAGCGCCAGAGGAGCAGTGGAAGAGCGAAGGAGCAGCCCCCTTCCCGAGCCCGAGCTGCTCGTGATCTGAGCGTCTTGGCAGAGATTCAGACAGGATGGCGACTCGGGCAGGTGCGGGGGAGGTCAACAGGCACTGCGCGTGCCGCTGGGAGGTGCGCAGGATAGGACGGCAACAGAAGCCCAGAGGCGAAGGCGACGCCCACGAGCGAGCCCAGGACCCAACCCACGACGCTGCTCCGCGGACCCCCTCCCTCAACGCTGCTCCACGACGCTGCTCCCAGTCCGCGACGCTGCCCCGTGGCTCCCAATCCGCGACGCTGCTCCCAATCGACATCCTACGCCACGGCCCTCCAGCGGGGGAGAGGAGCGTCAGGGAAGGAGTGGGACGGGAGAGATGAGGGGCAACGAGAAAGGGGGGCGGCGGCTCACGGGGGGGGGGGGGAGACGTCGAGCTCACATCGGCGATACATCGCCGATCGATCGGCGGCAGGCCCCACAGCGAAACCGCACAGCGTTCCTCGGCGCAGTGGGCCATCAGGCCCGGCTCGTCGATGAGCAGGCGATTGGGGGTCGGTGCATCCCCCCTGAACCGAATTACCGGCCCCTGAGGTTTTGCTCCCGCCCCGGGCCGCCCCCCCCCCCCCCCCCCAAACAGAGAAGACATGCAGAAACCTTCTCGACCCTCGATCCTCAGGGTCCAGGAGCAACTAGCGACCCCCTCTGGTGGTGGCCGCCTTCTGCACTGCATGGAAGCTGGGGGGCCTGGAGGCCCTGCAGATCCCAGGGAGACTTCCTGAACTCCCGAAAACGCCCCAAGCCCTCCATCCTTCCTGGAACTCCGACGTAGTGATTTGGGTCATTTGGTCACAACCTGGACCCCCAAAGGTCTGGAGCCCCTCCTCGGGACTCGCTTCTCATCCCGAGTCGTCTTTTGACGGCCCGGTGAAGGCCCGTGGAGGTCGAACACCTTCAAACAGCGTCCGTCGTGAGTGTCCGGCTTGCGGGCCATAACTCGGGTCTCTGGTGGCCGCTCGGGACGATCCAGGCACGCTCGGAACGCTCTCGGCGGAGCGCAGCTGCCGGAGAGCACCCCGAGACCTGACAATGTTCAGCATCCGACGGAAAAGAACGAGACGTCGAACCTCGATGCAGGACGTATGCCACGACGAGACGAGGCAATTCCGAAACGTTGTCACGAAAACTTGCCTCCCCCAGAACCCCCCCCGACCCTCCACCCATGCGGGCAATCTGTATATCCACATCCACGGCTTCTTGGATTTTGGGGCACAGGATGCGGAGAACCCGAGATGCAGCGAATATGGACGAATATCCGCCCTCGATAGAGGCCAGAACTGTGTCCATATCCGCTGCGACTCGGGCTTGTGGGGAAGGGACCTCGAACATCCGAAACGCTGCGGATACCCCGAGTTGTTCAACAAGGAACCCCCACCATGCCACTCCGCCCGACGACCCCAACCCCAGCGCCCCGACGCGCACCGAAGTCACCCCCGAACCCGGTTGAAACCCCCGAGCCCCGCGACGGACACCTCATAGAGGGGGGCGTCCAAGAGGGGGAATCGCGAATCATCGCCCCGGGCTTGAGCACGGTCGTGGGGGGATACTTTGAAATGCACTGAATGAAGCAGCGGGGGCTACGACATCTGGGAAACATCACGGCCCCCGCCATGATACCTCCCCCTAGTCATCACCCCCATCTTGGCCGCCCCCGAGATCCACCCCCCCCACGATGATTGGACAACTCGGAGCACGCACATAACACCTAACACCTGTGAACTTTGGCGAAGCGCGTCGCTCCGCTGGTTCTGGCCCACCGTGCTTCGACGGGACACGCTGTCCACGTCCCACCCCCCAAGCGTCAACGCCCCGAGCCTCTCGTCCCCCGAAGCGGAGCGTTATGCTGTCCACTTGCACAGCGTAGATGGGCCGCCGCCGCGACGCGCGAAGCAACAATTCCCGACCGCAAGCCCTGCCCGCAACCCTCACGCCCCCGAGTGCTCGGGCGGTGCCCGGCGGCAGCGTCTTCAGGTGCTCGCTGTCCAGCGCCTCGCCCCTCCGCAAGATGCTCTCGCGGAGGCTCCTTGCGGGGGGGGGCGTCGCGTAGTGGGGGGGTGATGCATGGGAGGGAAGAAGGGGGCAATTTCCGGGCCCCGGAAAGGCCCCCCCATGACGCGGCGCACACTTGCGGAGGGGAAGGGTCTCGCCGGGCTCCTCTCTCGAGCCTCGACCGGGCGAGGCTCGATCCTCGATCGAGATCTGCGCCTCGGGCCTCGATCGATCGGTCGAGGACGACGCGGGCGAAAAGGCAGGGAGGCCCCGGCGCAGAGCGCGACAGCGTGGGGGCCTTTTTTTTGTCGGGGCCTCGGGAAGCCCACGCGCCTCCCCTGGCGGCGAGGGCACAACGACGGGGGGCCTTTTGGCCGCTCTCTGCACCAGAGAGCGAGGATGACGGGAGGAGGGAGAGAAGGACTGGGAGGGGCGCGAAGTAATGGGAGGGCGATGAATTCTGGGGGGAAGAGAGGTGCGCTTTTCGGGCCTTACACACCCCCAAGAGGAGGAGGAGGAGGAGGAGGAGGAGGAGGAGGAGGAGGAGGAGGAGGAGGAGGAGGAGGAGGAGGAGGAGGAGGAGGAGGAGGAGGAGGAGGAGGAGGAGGAGGAGGAGGAGGAGGAGGAGGAGGAGGAGGAGGAGGACGAGAGGAGGGAATAGGAGGACCACCGGTGGCGCCAAAGGGGGTGACGTCTCCTCGCACCGCGCGGCCGCGCAGCGCAAGGGCGGGTCGGCTCAGCCACGAGAACGAACCTCTCGCGGAGGTTCGCGACGGAGACCGCGGCGATGATGTTGTCGCCCATGATGTCGTCGTGGCAAGCAGTAGTGGCAGTCACAAGTGCCGCAGGCGTGGAGGCAGCCAGTCCACGAAGTGCAGCAGTTCTGCGGCTCGGAGGTGTGAATGATGACGTAGCGTATGGAATAGCGTCGACATAATGTTGGAGAAAGAAAACAGCGTCTTCAGGCAGTTCTGGAATATCAGGTGGAGGGTGGAGCCGAGGCGGATGCCAACCACGCAGCAGCTCATATAGAGAAGCCTCCGACGATTCATCTCAGCAGCACGGATAGCAAGATCGACACAATTATCAAGGAGTGAGGCCTCGATGGAAGCTCCCTGCTGGGAAGAGCGAGACCACGACGGCCTGCAAACGTCCTCCGCGATGCGCTGCTTCACGGCCTCGTGAGCATCGTCGCCCACCTGCATGAACAGGTCGCTGGAGTCCCTCGCATCGAGCCGCGTGAGCACGAAGGGCAGGAACCACGAGAGCCACTGGTCGAAGTCGTCCAGCTGGGGATTCTCGTAGAAGACGATGGAAGAACACTGCTCGGCGATGGAAGCGACGACGCCAGCGAACTCGTCGAGGGAATCGCGATCGCGTCCTCGGCGAGGCCGCTGGCGAGGACGCTGAGGGGAGGTGTGACCATGAATGGCTGGGGTGGCATCTAGGGATATAGGGTCAGTGCCGCGTCGTTGCAGCCCACCCCCGCCTGGACCCCAAACAGTGGATGCCTTTGGTCACGAGCTCCGACGGCGACTGGCTGCTGGCGAGGCGTCTCTGGCCCCCGAGCAGCGGCGCGATCAGGAAGGCCCGCGCCTTGATCATGGCGAGCATGAGGACGCACTGGGAAACTCGGGGTGGCACTGTCGCCTTCTCCAGGGACGTTTGGTACACGGGGATCTCGACGGTCCGGGAGGCGATCAGGAGCAACTCGCCCGTGCTCGCGGGGTTGCGAGCTCCGTGGCCCCAGCGAAGGGTCCTGCTGCGCCGTTTGGCGCACGCGGGGGCGCGGGCCACTCATCTCAAGACGATCGGTGGCCGCCCGGCACGATTGACGGCGCAGCGCGCGCTCGCCAGCGTCACCACCCAGGGTTCTTTTGCTCGAGGACTATGTAGTAGCACAAGCAGAGTACCAGCATTTGGGCATTCATCAGGCCTTCCGAGACCGAGATGGGCCACCACAGCGTCATGGGTGAAGGCTCTCGGGAGGCAAGTGTGATGGACCAGACGTTCGCGTTCGAGGTCGTGTTGAATCTCATCTGCACCACCACATCCCCGGACGCATCGAGCACGATCAGGGTGAACATGCACGCAGTACGACGCGCGCCATCCCCCCGCCAAGGTGCGCACGACGATCCACCGCCACGCTGGGGGGACACGTCCAAGAGATGAACGAATATGCAGCCAATGAGATGCAAGGTCTCTCGGCGACCTGCCTGGACCATGCTACTTGTTGAAGCGATGGGCACTCGTTTGGTGGAACTTGTCGGGGAAGATCGCTGCCGTCAAGTGGCTCATATAGGTACGTTGAGGACGCGGTCGCACGGGCAGCAGCAACAGCTTGGGCACGGGCAGCAGATGCGGCGCGAAGCAGTGCAGGCCGATTCCTCGCATGCAGCAATGGCGACAGCCCCTGGTTTAGGCTGAAGTATCGTTGGATGATGGCAGTCCTTTCTTTCCAGACGGGGGGCGACCATAAACCGCGACAGAAAAGTTGAAGCTTGTTCGGTCTCCGGGGCGTTTGGACAGCCGCGTCTCTCTAATTAAAATAAAAATGATAATCCGTTTGATGTTTGTGTTGCCCAGCAGGCGGCCACGGCGAAGCCACTGCTGGACCCAGGTAGAAAGCAACGCAGGTGGCTGACAACCTCTGACACTGAGTGAGGAGACGGCGCCATGGGCGAGGTCCGCCTCCCCCCGAAAAGGGGGGCCAGGGCTAAGTCATTGCAAAGCCCAGACCGCGCCTGCAAAAACAACAGGCAAGACGAGCACGCTCCGAGACCGTGTCTCGCCGAGCAGCAGGTACAACAAATGGGCGACCTCGATTCGGCCAGCGGCGCTACGGGGAGGGGGGCTTCGCGAGTTCTTTTCGGAACGCCCACTATGGTCCCCGCCCCTCGCGGATCAACCCTCGGCTCAGCCGTCGACGGCAGGGTATCCGTCGGCTGCGCAAGACATAAGCCATTGTTTCATGCCTTGAAAGCCCCTCTCTGGCCCGCATAGACCAAGAGACTGCGCAGAATCAGGAGAAGGCCCAAGGGTGGGAGGCGACGGGATGCACATATCGGGGAGGACAGAGGCTGGCCTCCACCGTGCCCCGACGCTCGCGGCAGACTAGGCGGCCCGCCTGCGCAGCGGTCGCAGCCGGGCGGGAATTGCCTCCAGCGCCCCACGGCCGAGCAAGCAGGGAGAGGTGGACAGCGCGCAGCAGTGAAAAGGACGGCATCGGGGACCCCAGATCGAACCCGCCGCGCGAGTCCAGCGACCGCGACACATTGGAGACCGAGCGGCCCCCCTGTGCAGCTGTCACCGCAGGGGGGGAATTACCTCCAGCGCCCCGCGGCCGCGCAAGCAGGGGGGGGGGTGGACAGCGCGCAGCGGTGAAGAGGACGGCCTCAAGGGGCCCCAGATCGAACCCGCGGCGCGAGTCCAACGACCGCGACGCATTGGAGACTGAGCGGCCGCCCTGCGCAGCAGTCACCGCAGCGGTGGAATTACCTCCAGCGCCCCACGGCCGAGCAAGCAGGGGGAGGTGGACACGCGCGCAGCAACGACAAGGACGGCCACGGGGACCTCGCGTCGAACCCGCCGCGCAGGTCCAGAGACCGCTGCGAAAACTACTCGCTGCACCTGAGGGGGCGCGGATAGAAAGGCAAAAAGAAAAGGCTCAGCCCGCAACCGGCGTCGTCAGTCCAAGTCAGAAGAACCCCTCCCCCGCTCCAGCCCCCCACCGACCACGACAGGGGCACGATGCGCCTCGCCCAAAAGGGGGGAATGGGCGACTGCCGATGGACTCGATTGCGAAACCGAGCCTCTAGCGGCAGCTTGGATGAGCGCGGCAACTTCAGCGGCCATGCGCTGTTCCTCCGCCGCAGAGGGAAGCGCAGAACAGGGTGCTCTTGATGGGGGCTCTGGGGCCACCTCGGAGTGCACTTAAGGAGGTGAACCGACCGCAATGCGGGGAAGCTCGGGGTGCTTACCCCGACATAGGCTAGACCGCGCCCTCCGACCGAACTTAGTGGAGGGGCGCGCTCAGCACCCAGCGAAACTATCCGACCATGGGACCTGCACGCGTGGCTGTGCACACAATGAACGTAGCTCCGTCGCTGCAAGGCAATCAGGTACAAGTCTGGCCAAACTCTACGAAAGCTAGGAAACCAATAGAAGCCGAGCCTACACACCGCCCAGGAGGTGGTCCCCTGGGCAAGCGCTTCTTACTGATGCGCCAACAGATGCCACAACGCCAAAACGTGCCAAAGCAAGCCCAAACATGCGGCATTATGTACGCATCAGCCTTTGGGACCTTTGGAGGAGGGGGGTACTCAACCTGACCGAAGTCTCGCAATGGCTGCCGAAGAGGCAGCAGCTTATACTCAGAAGGCAAAAGGCCCTAGCATACTTGGTCTCGAGATCTAACTGCGCCGAGACTTCGGGGTCGGACAACGGGTGGTGAGAACGAGCAGGCATGGCAGCCCGATCCGCCGCATCATTTCGTCCCCGCAAAAATCGAAGCTCTGCAGACGAGTCAGGGTCCTCGGGGCTCTGGTGAGCAAGAACATGCTGCAAACCTCTGGACATAACGGAATGACGGCTGAGAGCGAACCTGCAACGAGTGTCCTGCATATGAGCGCTCCTCTGAAGTCTGAGCAGCCAGAGGGAGGGCGTGCGAACCCACTACGTGTTTGCAATTGTTGCGTAGGTCGCAACTGCCTGCCATGAGCTGGATAGCGGCAAGATAAACATATAATTCGCCAGCCTGCGGGGTCTGAGGGGGGTGAGACCACACAGGGCTTAGAACCCTGCAAACAACATCCTGCCCGTTGTGCAGAACGACGCTCCACGAGGCGCGGTTCATCTCGCGCGCAAGCAAGCGGGTGCAGGGCCCGTCAACAAAGATCTGGCCTCGGAAACTCTCCGGGTGGTGGGGGGGTCAACGTGCCAATGAAAATCCGGAGTCCACTCGTCCATGCGCGCAGGAGTAGGGATGCGATCTCCTGGGCGGGGCAGGGCCCCATGAATGAAGAGGAAGGGATTGTCGGCACCTTGAGGCGCAAATTCGGCGGCTCCGTCAAAGAACTCACTGGAGGCGAGATCTCCGAACGTCGTCGCACTCAGGGCGCATCCAGTGCGGGGCGGGACAATGACCACAACCACTGCTTCTTGTTTGCGCCGCCTTCCAGCCGGCCGAAAAAGAAGCAATGGTTGTGGTCATTTCCCCGGTGCCAAGCTCAACGGAAACGACCGCAACCGCTGCTTTGTTGCTGCGGACTGGAAGGCGGCATCAAAAGAAAAGCAGTGGCTGTGGTCGTTCTCGCGCCCCGAATCCAGAGCCGATGAAACATGCAGTCCGCGGGGGGGGCACGCCTCTCGCAACCTGCTACGGGCAAACATCCGCGTCCACGCAGCCCCCCCAGCAGCGGCACGCAGCGCGCCCTTCTCCTAAGGCGCGGATCTCTTCGAGGCGAGACATGCACTGTCCATGTCATAAGACAGACAGACGGTGAACAAAATGATGTTTGGCGCCGGCGTCCCTCTCCAGCTGCCTCAAGACCGCGCGTTTCAAGTGTGCCACGAGAAAGCAGGGGGGGGGTGCGAGCGTTGCGCAAGTCACCCTGAAGGGATCAGAATATGGCATAGACCAACCTACCCCGGAGAGGGCCATAAGCATGGCCGAAATCGGCCCAACACACAGTGCGCCACGAGGCGACGCTTCTAGCCTTGACAGCCTTCCAACGCCGCCGCAGCTTGCGGGGGCCGAAGCCATAGGCGCGAATCCTAGCACGGGCGGCCCACGCCTCACGGTGCCAGCGGGCAACACAAGCCACTCGGGTGAGTCAGGTGGGGTCTTTCTCCAGGAGCAACAGAACCCTCGGGGGCCTCTGAGCAGCGGAGGGCTAGAGCACCGAGGCGAAAGATCTCCGAAAGCTCAGAAGCTCCTGGGGGGAGACCCCATAACATTCACACCCATAGTTGATGATGGGGAGGGGGTCATCAATCCAAAGGCGACGGGCGCGACGGCCGATAGCGCGCCCCAAATTGGCAACTCGTGGAGCTCTAGCCTGCCCAGCGCGAAGACGGGACTTCGCTTCGGAGCTGCGCCCCAGGATTCTAAACGACCAACTTCCCTTGGACACCATCAATGCCTAGGTTGGGGAAGGGCCAGGAGCCAATGGGATTTTCGCCCATGCGCTCTTTAAGGCGCAAGCCAACTTGTCTGGACGCAGAAATAAAAACCGCTTTGTCGGGTGAGAGAGTGGCGCCAATAACACAGGTGGCCTCCTGCTCAGCGCCAATCACAGTGCCATCCACCGCCGCGGTATCCGACCCGACAGCCGAGATAGACGAGTTGTCGGTGTAAAGCTTGAAATCGACCCCTGGGGGCCAAACGATCTGGCCCAGGACTTCGACGCAGTTGATTCTGATCGTGGCGGTGGCTAGCGAACAGCCCGCAATGGCGCCAGACTCGGCAGAAGCAGCCGAGGAGAGCAGCCCATCCAAGGCCACATCTAACACTGGAGTAAGCAGCGATGGCAAGACGGGCAACTCCGAAGGGGAAACGAAGGCGAGCGCATCTATCCACTAGAGGAGCAAGGCCGAGGGTCTCGTAGTACTTCGCGGAACCCCGCAACATATTCGCAGCGTGCTGGCCGTTAGCTACTCCCCCTTCCGAAGCTACCAATTGTCCCCGCGCCGTGTCTCCCGCCCCCAACTTCCGAACCTCCAGCGAAATTAACCCCAGCGAACTCTTGCTCTGGTTAGATATCGGGCGCCTAGCTTGGGCCCAAATGCGGTAGAGCGAGCAGAACACTCCAGTCGGCCTGGCCCCAGTAGGGAAGCTCAGGGATAAGGCAGAGGACCGCGTCGGCAATCTGGCGAGAGAGCCGGTTCGAGACCTCCATAATGTTGAACAGCTTGAGAACACGCGAACTACAATTGTCGGGCAGCCTACCGACATGGCGCACGTGGAAGCCGCCATGGGCGAACGCGGAATTCATCTTGCAAAGCCCCCGCTGGAACAAACGAGGAAGCTGGAGTCGGTGGCGCCGGTGAAGACTTCCACAACTCCTGATACCTGCGGGCCTCGTGGCCCAACGCGCTTTGCGGGTCGCTGGCGCGCCGCCCATCGCGGGCGAGAGCTGCTCGGGCCTGCCAAGCAACGGGGGGTTTCAATCAACTTGTGGGCGTTCTTGGCACTCCGTTCAAAACCCAGCAATTCTAAGGCTCTCATCGGGCCCCTGCTGGACCAAATGATGGAGATCCGCAGCCCCGGGCCCAAGGCTGAGCACTTCCTGAACACGGGGCGCGTCGACAGCCAGCTTCAGAGCCGAATCGACTAGGTGGCGACGAGGGGGCCCATGACGCAGGACGGCGGTTGAGATGGCAAAGCCAATCGAGATAGATGGCTGCAGGCCTTGGTGCGACGGGCATTGGGTGGCAACTGGAAGCGCCAGCACAACCTTCCAAGGCCACCTGGCGGCCGTGAGACAGGGGTGCCTGGGGCCCTGGACATCCCGAGCGTGAACAGGTTGTCAGACCACGCGGGGGGGGGTCGGAACGAGTGCCCCCGACGGGGAGGTCAACTCCCGCCACTTCCGCAACCTCCTGCTCAGCTTCCGCAGTCCAGAGGGATTAAGACGAGAAGAGGAAATATTGAGTGGAGACCCCATCCCCAGCGAGGGCAGCATCGAGGGCTCGATCAAGCGAGTCCCGAATCTTATCGTGCAAGGGGGGCGTGCCAGTTGGTCCTCTCGTCCGATCAGCAGGGATCTTGGGGGGCCCAGCCACGGCCGCGGCCATCGGGTTCCCGGTTTGAAGCCAGAGGGTGAGCCTGATCGGCCAATGCGGGGAGATCTCGGCACCGTGCAGATCATCCGCTCGAGAGACCGCCTGCGCGGCACTGCTGAGGCCGCGGCTACAGAAGAGAAGTTGTTCCATCTCCAACCCGCCAGCGGTCCGACACGCGCCGGCACAGTCGGGGAAGACGAGACGCCCGCCGGATTCCATAGAGAAGCCGCGGTCGTGGAGCGCGGACGGCGGCGCGTTGAAGTCGCAGCCCAGCATCCACGAAAGGGAGGCGGCGCCAACTGCAGCGCCAGCCCCCGCAAGCACATGAAGTGTAGACTCAGACATGCCCTGGCCTTCATAAAGGTAAATCGATGCTAAGCACACATCGATGCCACCTGGGATACAGACTATACCTGAAATCAGCCGATTCGGTTCGTGATCGAGAAGGCCCATGTTCTCCTGAGACCCAGGAAGGTTCTCGCGAAGATCGCCACCCCGCCGTGAGACCCCTGCCCTTCCCCAGGAGACGCTGGACCCTAGAAGGGCCGCCACCCTCTGCGCGTGGACAATTGGCTGGCCTCGTTGAAGCGATCGGGGGAAACCAAGTGATGCTCTTGCATCAACACTATATGAGCAGTAGTGCCAAATAAAAATGTTTCCCGACATTCTGACTATTTCGACCGAAAGCGCTAAATAATCCCTAGGCCCGCCAGAAGATCGCGGACGGGGGTGTCGAAGGAGGTGAGAGGACGGGAAACTGGCGAGGCTCCGGAAAGGGCCCCAAGGATGCATGGAGCCGAGGCCTTGACCCAGTGAAATCGCTGCCAAAACTTTGTGACACCACAGGCGAGCGAAGCCCATGGGCCACTGCCACGAAGTGAGCACCCCCCCTCAAGCGCCGGCGACAGGCTTGGCGCCGGCGGGGGGGGGGGGGGGGCAGGATTAGCGTCGTCTGCGCGGAGCTTGGCCTTGGCTGCATGAACCTCGGCATCTGCAGACGCATAAGCCGATGCCGTAGACGGGGCAGCGGGCGCCGAGGGCGCGGGCGCATCTGTCGGCGCGGCAGCGGGCGGGGCTCCACCAGCCTCTGGCCCACTGGCTCACTGGTGGGGGGCGCAGCAGCCTGGGCCGCCGCTGGGGCAGCAGCCGCAGCGCCGTCGACGCCCGCGCCTGCGCGCCGCTTCTTAGTGAGCCGAGAAAGAAATTGAGCGTGATCTTCGCGAGCCCGGCGAGCCTCGGCCGCAACTTCGCCGAACAAGGACTGCGCGACGGCCTTGGGCTCCGTCTGGGGCTGCAGCAAGCGCCTGTCAGCCTCCTCCTGCGCCTCTGACGAAAAGTCGCACTCCTCACTGTCGAGCTTGCCGAACGACCCCAAGAAGATCGGGAGCTCGATGGCCGTGCGGTCGAGGATGGAGTCGATCGAGATGACCGCTGGCGACGCAGTCGCCCGATCGGCGGCCGCTGCGGGTGGCGGCGCAACCCTCTGGTGGAGGTCCCGCGCGAGCTGGGCTCTCGCCTTCGGCGGCGCCGAGCTCCTCGGAGACCTGAGCGACCCGCTCACGCTGCTGAGAAAGCTGCTGATCCAGCCAATTGTAGCCGGGCGCTGCCTTCTCCAATTTGCTCTCAAGCCCGCAAGCCTGCTGGAAAGCGCCGCTGATCTGGCGGGAAGCGATGATCTTCATGTAAGCCGAGGAAGAGCCGACGTCACCCCAGCTTGGATCCTCCAGCGACGCGTCGGCTGAGACGCTTGGCAGAGCTGGGATCGCACCCTTGGGCCCCATGAGCTGAGGCCCAGGGAGACAGGGGAAAGCAGGCCCAGCGGCGTCAGCACCAGCGTGGCCGTCGCAAACGAAAGTATCGTTCGTGTAGACCGTGTCATACCATGTCCAGTCGCGACCCCACCCTCCCCACGAGGAAGCGGGGGGCTGAGACGGTGTTGGGCTCTCCGCGGAGCGCTTGGCATGGCAAATCTTACACCAATGCCACGTAGCACCGTTGCGGCGGCACCCGCAGGAGCTACTGGTCCATAGCTTAGCACTGCTGCCACTGTGCAGCGCGGAAGGAGGAGGAGGAGGAGGAGGAGGAGGAGGAGGAGGAGGAGGAGGAGGAGGAGGAGGAGGAGGAGGAAGAAGAGGAGGAGGAGGAGGAGGAGGAGGAGGAGGGAGGAGAGGAGAAGGAGGAGGAGGAGGAGGAGGGGGGAGAAGGAGGAGGAGGAGGATGAGGAGAAGGAGGAGGAGAAGGAGGATGAGGAGGAGGAGGAGGAGGAGGGGCGGCGGAGGGTAGAGGGAGGAGGGGGAGAATCGGAAAGCGAAGCCGTCGTCTTTTTTCCGTTCGGGGATATCCCCCCCGATCGCTCGCTAGGATCCCCGACCCAAGTTTGAGGAACGGCCCAAAGACCAGAGCCCCTCCTGAATCCAAAGTAGTCACAAGTTCAGCGCCTTGGCTGAAGGACATGCCAGGGGCAGCGAGACAGACCAACCCAAACCACGCTCGCGAGGAGCCCTGGTCACGTCACAACAATCATGGGCACAAGTGCGCATCGACTGGAAGAAGCGGGTAGAGCCATGAACTAGGAAGGCGCCGAAAGTAGATCGGGCTTCCGCCCGCCCCCCAAAGCCTAAAGGGGAAGGACGAGGGGAAACCACTCGATGACTGAAATAGGAAGGCGCCTGCAGTAGATTGGAATATCGGAATCTAAAGGAGCACCTACTTTCAACGACCGATGGGTAGGGCAGAAGGCCAACTACAGGAGAAGGAGGGAGGGGGAGAGAGGGAAGGGAGAGGATCGAGGAATGAGGGAGGAGAAGGGATCCCCTCAGAGCTGGTCTGTGGGAAGGGGCCCGTCGCAGGCTGTGCGACCGAGGACGCACTGAAGATATGGAGAGAAAGAGAGAGAGAGAGAGAGAGAAAGAGCCGAGCGGGGACGGCTCCTGATCCGCATGCCAGGCGCAAATCCCGCATTCAAGATCGCCTGCGCCGAGGAGGATGAGGAGCAGCATGAGGAGAAGCATCAGGATGATGAGGAGGAGAGAAAAGAGGAGGAGATGCACGAGGATGAGCAGCATGAGGAAACGAGCTCTGGAGGTCAACGAAGGCTGCTGGGGACAAAACAGAGGCCCGGCATGTTCGAAAACCTAGTCCCTAGACCACCCAAAACGGGATGAGTGCGGACGAGGAGGGCGGAGGAGGAGGAGGAGGAGGAGTGCGGACGAGGAGGAGAATGATAAGGAAGAGGAGGATGAGGATGAGGAGTACCAGTGCAAACACAAGACTCATCAACGATATTGGAATAAACCATCCCTCCCAACTCTATCGTTACAGGCCCCCACAGGGATTCATTTCCACTGGGGGAAGTCAGCCGTTGGAAAATAACTGATGGAAGATCCTGAAGCGTGCCAACAGACCATGCTCGGGACTTCAACGCAACGAATCAACCTGACTGTTTCGTCTCAACGATTTTGAATCGTGCAAGTGGGACTTCAACACCACGACTCAACTTAACTGTAGCGGCTGGACACTCCTGAACCGCTCCCGAACACCATTTCTGCTACGCTAACCCTGGGACCCCGTGAAACTCTGGCAGATCTTCAAGACGAGTGTGCGCGGCGCAAGGCGAGGGCCACATTTTGAAAACGACCCGCCCTCAATCTATGACACTCTTGCAGATGATTAAAACGAGTTTGCGCGGCGCTAACGCGAGGACAACATTTTGAAAACGCCCCGCCCTCATTCCGTGAACCTTCTGCAAAATGTTGAACCGAATGCGCGTGGCGCTAAAGCGAGAACCATATGTTGAAAACCACCCGCCTTCACTCCGTTACATGTTTGAAAAAGACCAGAGTGCGCGGCGATAAGGCGTGAACCACATGTTAAAAGAAACCGCCCTCGATCCGTACAACTTTTACTACTGTTTAACACATGTGCGGGGCGCTAACGCGAGAGTCACATGTTGAAAACTGTCCGCCCTCAATCCGTGAAAATCATGCAGGTTGTTTAAACAACAATGCGCGGCGCTAAAGCGAAAACTACATTTTGGAAGCGAACCTCCACCTGTGAAATCGTTATACCACTTCTGAAGTTTCAGGATCACAAGTGGTAAAGAAGTCTCAAACGAAACGCCCGGCCCGCTCTTCCGACTGGCCTCAGGGTGCGACAGGGAGGTATTATTCATAGGGAGAAGGAATGGCAGGAAAACAATGTTTGACATCTTGTGGTTACACGTGGAGGGGGCGAGAGATCCTTCGGACAACTTCAGGGGAGCAGGGAAAGTAGTATTCCTATGATCGTCTTGTGGAGGAGGAGGAAGACGACGAGAGAGAAGGAGGAGGAGGGCGAGGATGAGGGGGAGGAGGAGGGAGAGGAGAAGGGAAAGAGGGAGGAGGAGGGAGAGGAGAAGGGGAAGGGGATCGGGGAGGGAGGAGGAGGAGAAGAAGAGCGGACGAGGAGGAGGGTGGACGATGGAGCAGGATCAGGTGGGCGGACGAGGAGTGCGAGGAGGAGAGGGAGAGCGGACGAGGTGGGCGGCGGAGGAGAGCGGAAAACGAGGAGGGCGGAGGAGGAGGGCGGAGGAGGAGGAAGAGGAGGAGGACGGACTCCCCCTCCTCATCTGTCATCCTCCCCAGCACTCTCCCCCTGAAAAGCCCAGCTGGGGCGCCTCGACGATCCGACGACCTCTGAAGCGAAAGCCGGAACTGGCAGACAAGAAACATGCCCTTGCGGAAACGGGTCCTGGGCCCTCGTCGTGAACAGAGTTTTCGTCACCACCTCCCCTGACTCTCCACCTTCCACTCCTTCCAACGAGCAGGTGGCTGGTTTTTCTCGAGGGGCAACACATGGCATAATTAGACGCAAACTTTCGGAGCTCCGTGCGGATTTCTCCAATCGGCGCTGGACACCCCTCCCTGGCGTGCGGTGCGCTCCAGATGCGGCGCCGGAGGCGCCGCCAAGGGGGTTCGTCGCCGTTCCCAGAACTGCGCGCGAGCTCCGAAAGTTTGTGATGATGATCATGCCGTTCTTTGGGGAAACGAAAAGGTACTGATACCGCTGCTTCCCGGACCTCTCCCGGGGTGCGTTCTGACCAGGATTTCGAGGCCAATCCAGCGGTGGCGGCGAAGGCCCCCCAGAAGGTCGCAAAAAGGAAGACGGCCGAAGGGTAGCGGTTATGGGTACCTTTTCCTCCTCTGATGCTTTGCCCCTCGAGCGAATGACTAAATCGGCCACTCCCTGGTCGGAAAGCGTGGGAGGTGGAGAGTCGGGCCTTCCGTCACGACAGGCGTCCCTCCTCCAAAAACCGACCTTTTCGGGCGTCTTCGTCGCTCCGAACGGCCGCCCGAGACCCGAGCTGCGGCCCGAGAGCCGGACCCTCCGCGACGTGGAACACACGAGAGAGCGGGCGGCTCCCCGGAACCCCGACGTCATGGATTCTTTCACAGCGTCGACCCCCAGAGAGAGAGAGAGAGAGAGAGAGAGAGAGCATGCTACGCATGGAATGAATTGAATAGAAGATGAGGTGTTGGATCCGTGAGTGGATCAGCCTAGACAGTATGATGGTCAGAGGCTTTGATGCCTCCATTGATTGTGGGTCGGCTATGATGCCAACCAATGCCCACCCCGTCCCGTCTCCAGGGATTTCGCATCCCCCTTTGATGGCAGGATGGGGAGACGGTCCGCCGCCCCCGGCACTGCACGTACTGTGCCGGGTTCGTGGGGATTTTGTTGAATTCAATGAGTGTCCCCTCCCTCCCCTCCCCGCCCCTCTACCTCCGCGCCTGGTCCTGTAAGTGGGAAGCCAAGTAACGTATACACCGTTTTGTCTCCGGGTCCCGGTGACGATCACAACCTGCAGAAGGGAAGTTAGCAAAATGGTCCCCCTTTTCGGACGGTCGGCGGCCGGTCAGGATGCAAGTGTGCGGAGCTTGCTGTAGAAGGCGGTGGTGGAGGACATCAGGAAGGGTGCGGTGAGAGCAATGCCCATGCGAATGAGTGCAAACATGCATGGCCATACGAAGACACTCTCGGCGTACACGCTGTGGAGGGCATGGCGGACCAATGCCAGAGAGGTGATGTTGCAAAATCGGATCTCAGGGGTTCTGGAAATGCATGGCATCCCGTCGTCGTGCAGATCCCAAAAACCACCGCTTGCGCGGTGCGCTCCTGCGCATGTACGGGAAGATAGTCAAATCTCTGTCGAGCGCGTCTTGGCCATGATGGCCGCCAGGAGCTGCGACAAGTCCCCCAGTCGCTTCTCGTCGAAGCGAACGCCGAGCTCGGACGCCTTGTCCTTGAAGACCGCGAGGACCTTCGGGTCTGGCTTCTTCGACCGGCCCTTGGGCGCCACGATGGCATCGAGCGCCTTGCGGTAGACTGCGAAGCGTTGCCGATCCGACGCTGGGGAGTCCTCCGTCGGCACGGCCTCGTCCATGGCCCAGTCGATAGTCTTGGTGTTCCTGGCCTGGTGCATGCGGTCAGGCTTGAACTTTTTGATGTCGTCGAGCGTGTACTGGGTGACCGTCTTCTGGGATGCCCGACCCCCTCCTGAGAGTGCCCGGAGCGTGTGAGCCGACGCAGGCTGCGCCTCAGGGATCGCCTCCGTAGCCTCGACATGCGCCTGGCCCTGGTCCGCAAGAAGGGCGGCGACCGTGTGGGTCATGTTGGACAGGCACTCGCCTGACGTGGACTGCTCGGCTCGTTTGCACGGGCTCTGGGTCGAGATCCAAGCTAGGAAGACCGAGAAGGAGAAGGTGTCCGAGTCGAGGGGCACGAACGGCACAATCTTTTGCAGGTTGCGCCTGGCTTGCGCCCGCATGATGTAGGGGCAATACTCTTCGGCGTTCTGGGAGATCTCCCTCCGGGTCTTGGCGGTGCACAAGGAGATGCACCTACGCATCATCTCGGCGTTGCATTTCTTGCGCTCATTGATGAAGTCCTCCGTGCCGAACGGGAGGTCGGGCTTGTAGTCGGGGGGGAGGGCGTAAGCCGTCTCCAGAAGCTTAGATGCAACGGCGCCCCCCGAGAAGAGTAGCTCGCGGACCTCAATGTCGGACAGCTTTTGGATGGCACTCTTGGCGGCCTGCACCCCGCTCTCCGGCGCGCCGACGTGGTTGGGTGGGTAGGCCTGGCCTTGCCCGTGGTCCCTGGTGGCTGGGAGGTCGCGGGGGCCACGGGGGTCCTGTTCCCGGCGCGGAGCCCGATCGAAGTACTGGGCACCGTGGTTGAGGATATACTGCATGGCGGGATAGGCCCCGATCAGGTGGGGCGACCCGCGCCGCCGGCGATGCCTTCGGTGTCGCCCGTGCGCCATTACTGGGGGCATCCCGATCGGCGAGGCAGGCGGTGGTTCCTGGGAGTCCGGGCTTTTGCGCAGGGCAGCCCGGGGAGGTGTCGCCCCTGGCATATGGAAGGATTATCCGGCGGTAGCCTCGCACAGTTAGGGGAGAGCAGGCGGTTCTGGTGAGAGGGGTGGGTGGGTGCCCCTGGTGGACACCCCGTGGTCCGCGGCAGGAGCCTTGTGATGGTCACGGCCCTGGACCTGGACCTAGACCTTCTTGATGGTAGCGGCCCCATTCCCCGCCCCGGGCCTGCGATGGGTCCCGTGCGATGGGTTTGGACCGACCTCTGATTGGTCACGGCCCGACCTTGGCACTATGATGGAAGGTTTTGGTCGCGGTAGGGTCGTCACGGTAGCCCTTGGGGTCGAAGTCGCCCTTCGCCTGACGCTGCCCATGTCCACGGTCCGCCATGCTGCAAGCGAGTCTCCTGCGGCGCCGCTCGGGGGGGGTCCTGCGAGCGAGGTAAGTCGGAAACCTGTACCCTTGGGCAGAAGAGGCGGCGGAGAGGGGACGCGGGAGGGGAGGGAGAGAAGGGCGACAAGAGGGGAGAAACAGAAACAGGCGGGGGCTGAGACGAAGGAACGAAGCACGAGGCAGGAGCAACGAGCCTCCCATTCCCTTGAATTCAATGGAGGTTGTTCTATGAAGTCTATGACAGGCACTGGGCGGCCGGCAGGAGGACTGAGTCCCGTTTCACGGCAATCAGGGAGAGCATGCTACGCATGGAATGAATTGAATAGAAGATGAGGTGTTGGATCCGTGAGTGGATCAGCCTAGACAGTATGATGGTCAGAGGCTTTGATGCCTCCATTGATTGTGGGTCGGCTATGATGCCAACCAATGCCCACCCCGTCCCGTCTCCAGGGACTTCGCATCCCCCTTTGATGGCAGGATGGGGAAACGGTCCACCGCCCCCGGCACTGCACGTACTGTGCCGGGTTCGTGGGGATTTGTTGAATTCTATGAGTGTCCCCTCCCTCCCCTCCCCGCCCCTCTACCTCCGCGCCTGGTCCTGTAAGTGGGAAGCCAAGTCACGTATACACCGTTTTGTCTCCGGGTCCCGGTGACGATCACAACCTGCTGAAGGGAAGTTAGCAAAATGGTCCCCCTTTTCGGACGGTCGGCGGCCGGTCAGGATGCAAGTGTGCGGAGCTTGCTGTAGAAGGCGGTGGTGGAGGACATCAGGAAGGGTGCGGTGAGAGCAATGCCCATGCGAATGAATGCAAAAATGCATGGCCATACGAAGACATTCACGGCGTACACGCTGTGGAAGGCATGGCGGACCAATGCCAGAGAGGTGATGTTGCAAAATCGGATCTCAAGGGTTCCGGAAATGCATGGCATCCCGTCGTCGTGAAGATCCCAAACACCACCGCTTGCGCGGTGCGCTCCTGCGCGTGTACGGGAAGATCGTCAAATCTCTGTCGAGCGCGTCTTGGCCATGATGGCCGCCAGGAGCTGCGACAAGTCCCCAAATCGCTTCTCGTCGAAGCGAACGCCGAGCTCGGACGCCTTGTCCTTGAAGACCGCGAGGACCTTCGGGTCTGGCTTCTTCGACCGGCCCTTGGGCGCCACGATGGCATCGAGCGCCTTGCGGTAGACTGCGAAGCGTTGCCGATCCGACGCTGGGGAGTCCTCCGTCGGCACGGCCTCGTCCATGGCCCAGTCGATAGTCTTCGTGTTCCTGGCCTGGTGCATGCGGTCAGGCTTGAACTTTTTGATGTCGTCGAGCGTGTGCTGGGTGACCGTCTTCTGGGATGCCCGACCCCCTCCTGAGAGTGCCCGGAGCGTGTGAGCCGACGCAGGCTGCGCCTCAGGGATCGCCTCCGTAGCCTCGACATGCGCCTTGCCCTGGCCCGCAAGAAGGGCGGCGACCGTGTGGGTCATGTTGGACAGGCACTCGCCTGACGTGGACTGCTCGGCTCGTTTGCACGGGCTCTGGGTCGAGATCCAAGCTAGGAAGACCGAGAAGGAGAAGGTGTCCGAATCGAGGGGCACGAACGGCACAATCTTTTGCAGGTTGCGCCTGGCTTGCGCCCGCATGATGTAGGGGCAATACTCTTCGGCGTTCTGGGAGATCTCCCTCCGGGTCTTGGCGGTGCACAAGGAGATGCACCTACGCATCATCTCGGCGTTGCATTTCTTGCGCTCATTGATGAAGTCCTCCGTGCCGAACGGGAGGTCGGGCTTGTAGTCGGGGGGGAGGGCGTAAGCCGTCTCCAGAAGCTTAGATGCAACGGCGCCCCCCGAGAAGAGTAGCTCGCGGACCATAATGTCGGACAGCTTTTGGATGGCACTCTTGGCGGCCTGCGCCCCGCTCTCCAGCGCACCGACGTGGTTGGGTGGGCAAGCCTGGCCTTGCCCGTGGTCCCTGGTGGCTGGGAGGTCGCGGGGGCCACGGGGGTCCTGTTCCCGGCGCGGAGCCCGATCGAAGTACTGGGCACCGTGGTGAGGATCATACTGCCTGGCGGGATAGGCCAGCGGCAGGTGGGGCGACCGCGCCGCCGGCGATGCCTTCGGCGTCAGCCCGTGCGCCATCCTGGGGGCAGCCCCGATCGGCGAGGCAGGCGGTGGCTTCCTTGGGAGTCCGGGGCTTTGCGCAGGGCAGCCCCTGGCGAGGTGTCCGCGGATGCCACAGTTAGGGCAGAGCAGGCGGTCTGGTGAGAGGGGCTGGGTGGGGGCCCCATGGTGGACACCCGTGGTCCGCGGCATGAGCCTGTGATGGTCACGTGCCCTGGACCTGGACCTAGACCTATGATGGTCGCGGCCCATCCCCGCCGCGGGCCTGCGATGGTCCCGTGCGATGGGTTTGGACCTAGACCTATGATGGTCACGGCCCGACCTTGCCCTATGATGGGAAGGTTGGTCGCGGTAGAGGTCGTCACGGTAGCCCTTGGGGTCGAAGTCGCCCTTCGCCTGACGCTGCCCATGTCCACGGTCCGCCATGCTGCAAGCGAGTCTCCTGCGGCGCCGCTTGGGGGGGGGGTCCTGTGAGCGAGGTAAGTCGGAAACCTGTACCCTTGGGCAGAAGAGGCGGCGGAGAGGGGAAGCGGGAGGGGAGGGGGAAGGAAGGGCGACAGAGGGGAGAAACAGAACAGGAGGGGGAGAGAACGAAGAACGAGCCACGAGGCAGGAGCAACGAGGCCCTCCCATTCCCTTTGAATTCAATGAGTTCTATGAATTCTATGACAGGCACTGGGCGGCCGGCAGGGGACTGAGTCCCGTTCACGGCCCAATCAGGGAGAGCATGCTACGCATGGAATGAATTGAATAGAAGATGAAGTGTTGGATCCGTGAGTGGATCAGCCTAGACAATATGATGGTCAGAGGCTTTGATGCCTCCATTGATTGTGGGTCGGCTATGATGCCAACCAATGCCCACCCCGTCCCGTCTCCAGGGACTTCGCATCCCCCTTTGATGGCAGGATGGGGAGACGGTCCGCCGCCCCCGGCACTGCACGTACTGTACCGGGTTCGTGGGGATTTTGTTGAATTCAATGAGTGCCCCCTCCCTCCCCTCCCCGCCCCTCTACCTCCGCGCCTGGTCCTGTAAGTGGCAAGCCAAGTAACGTATACACCGTTTTGTCTCCGGGTCCCGGTGACGATCACAACCTGCAGAAGGGAAGTTAGCAAAATGGTCCCCCTTTTCGGACGGTCGGCGGCCGGTCAGGATGCAAGTGTGCGGAGCTTGCTGTAGAAGGCGGTGGTGGAGGACATCAGGAAGGGTGCGGTGAGAGCAATGCCCATGCGAATGAGTGCAAACATGCATGGCCATACGAAGACATTCTCGGCGTACACGCTGTGGAGGGCATGGTGGACCAATGCCAGAGAGGTGATGTTGCAAAATCGGATCTCAGGGGTTCTGGAAATGCATGGCATCCCGTCGTCGTGCAGATCCCAAAAACCACCGCTTGCGCGGTGCGCTCCTGCGCGTGTACGGGAAGATAGTCAAATCTCTGTCGAGCGCGTCTTGGCCATGATGGCCGCCAGGAGCTGCGACAAGTCCCCCAGTCGCTTCTCGTCGAAGCGAACGCCGAGCTCGGACGCCTTGTCCTTGAAGACCGCGAGGACCTTCGGGTCTGGCTTCTTCGACCGGCCCTAGGGCGCCACGATGGCATCGAGCGCCTTGCGGTAGACTGCGAAGCGTTGCCGATCCGACGCTGGGGAGTCCTCCGCGGCACGGCCTCGTCCAGGCCCAGTCGAAGTTCTTCGTGTTCCGGCATGGTGCATGCTGGTCGGCTTGAAATTTTGATGTCGTGAGTCGTGACTGGGTGACCGTCTTCGGGATGCCCCACCCCTACTGGAGTGCCCGAGAGCGTGTGAGCGACGCCCACTGCGCCTCAGGGGTTCGCCCCCGTCGCCCTCGACATCGACTGCGGGCTGACCGTGTGCCCTCGATCCATAGTTTGGTGGGTCCATGTGGGCCCGGACAGGCACTCGCCTGATGTTGGGGACCCTTGCTACTCGGCTTCGTTGTACGGGCTCTGGGTCGATATCCAAGCTAGGAAGACCGAGAAGGAGAAAGGTGTCGAGCGAGGGGCCACAGAACGGACAATTCTTTTGCAGGTTGCGCCTGGCTTGCGCCCGCATTGATGTAGGGGCAATATCTTCAGGCGGTATGGAGATCTCCCTCCGGGTCTGGCGGGTGCAAAGGAGATGCACCTGCGCATCATCTCGGCGTTGCATTTCTTGCGCTCATTGATGAAGTCCTCCGTGCCGAACGGGATGTCGGGCTTGTAGTCGGGGGGGAGGGCGTAAGCCGTCTCCAAAAGCTTAGATGCAACGGCGCCCCCCGAGAAGAGTAGCTCGCGGACCTCAATGTCGGACAGCTTTTGGATGGCACTCTTGGCGGCCTGCACCCCGCTCTCCGGCGCACCGACGTGGTTGGGTGGGTAAGCCTGGCCTTGCCCGCGGTCCCTGGTGGCTGGGAGGTCGCGGGGGCCACGGGGGCCCTGTTCCCGGCGCGGAGCCCGATCGAAGTATTGGGCACCGTGGTGAGGATCATACTGCCTGGCGGGATAGGCCAGCGGCAGGTGGGGCGACCGCGCCGCCGGCGATGCCTTCGGTGTCAGGCCGTGCGCCATCCCGGGGGCAGCCCCGATCGGCGAGGCAGGCGGTGGCTTCCTTGGGAGTCCGGGGCTTTGCGCAGGGCAGTCCCTGGCGAGGTGTCCGCGGATGCCACAGTTAGGGCAGAGCAGGCGGTCTGGTGAGAGGGGCCGGGTGGGGGCCTCATGGTGGCCACCCGTGGTCCGCGGCATGAGCCTGTGATGGTCACGTGCCCTGGACCTGGACCTAGACCTATGATGGTCGCGGCCCATCCCCGCCGCGGGCCTGCGATGGTCCCGTGCGATGGGTTTGGACCTAGACCTATGATGGTCACGGCCCGACCTTGCCCTACGATGGGAAGGTTGGTCGCGGTAGTGGTCGTCGCGGTAGCCCTTGGGGTCGAAGTCGCCCATCGCCTGACGCTGCCCATGTCCACGGTCCGCCATGCTGCAAGCGAGTCTCCTGCGGCGTCGCTTGGGGGGGGGTCCTGTGAGCGAGGTAAGTCGGAAACCTGTACCCTTGGGCAGAAGAGGCGGTGGAGAGGGGAAGCGGGAGGGGAGGGGGAAGGAAGGGCGAAAGAGGGGAGAAACAGAACAGGAGGGGGAGAGAACGAAGAACGAGCCAGGAGGCAGGAGCAACGTGGCCCTCCCATTCCCTTTGAATTCCATGAGTTCTATGAGTTCTATGACAGGCACTGGACGGCCGACAGGGGACTGGGTCCCGTTCACGGCCCAATCAGGGAGAGCATGCTACGCATGGAATGAATTGAGTAGAAGATGAGGTGTTGGATCCGTGAGTGGATCAGCCTAGACAGTATGATGGTCAGAGGCTTTGATGCCTCCATTGATTGTGGGTCGGCTATGATGCCAGCCAATGCCCACCCCGTCCCGTCCCCAGGGACTTCGCATCCCCCTTTGATGGCAGGATGGGGAGACGGTCCGCCACCCCCGGCACTGCGCGTACTGTGCCGGGTTCGTGGGGATTTTGTTGAATTCAATGAGTGTCCCCTCCCTCCCCTCCCCGCCCCTCTACCTCCGCGCCTGGTCCTGTAAGTGGCAAGCCAAGTAACGTATACACCGTTTTGTCTCCGGGTCCCGGTGACGATCACAACCTGCAGAAGGGAAGTTAGCAAAGTGGTCCCCCTTTTCGGACGATCGGCGGCCGGTCAGGATGCAAGTGTGCGGAGCTTGCTGTAGAAGGCAGTGGTGGAGGACATCAGGAAGGGTGCGGTGAGAGCAATGCCCATGCGAATGAGTGCAAACATGCATGGCCATACGAAGACATTCTCGGCGTACACGCTGTGGAGGGCATGGCGGACCAATGCCAGAGAGGTGATGTTGCAAAATCGGATCTCAGGGGTTCTGGAAATGCATGGCATCCCGTCGTCGTGCAGATCCCGTGTACGGGAAGATAGTCAAATCTCTGTCGAGCGCGTCTTGGCCATGATGGCCGCCAGGAGCTGCGACAAGTCCCCCAGTCGCTTCTCGTCGAAGCGAACGCCGAGCTCGGACGCCTTGTCCTTGAAGACCGCGAGGACCTTCGGGTCTGGCTTCTTCGACCGGCCCTTGGGCGCCACGATGGCATCGAGCGCCTTGCGGTCCTTCCCCGGGCTCTGAGCCGTGCCTTGACGGTCCCGAAGCCCGGGAGGGGGCCCCCGGAGGCCGAAAGTTGTTGAAAACCTCCAGCCTCTGATTTTTTTCCCAACGCGAGAGGTCCTGGGTCTTGACCGCGCTCGGCCTCCAGGGGGCGGCCCTCGCCGCGTGGGGCCGGCAGAAATGCGAGGCGTGGACTGATCCACATCCACCGCCTGGGAACCGACGTCCTGGTGCCCCAACGGGCGGTGGATCTGAAAGTACTTTGGCCCCCGGGGGCCCGAAAATGTCCATATCCACCGACTGCCGACCCAGACCCCCGACGTCGTGATTTTTTCACCCAACAGCGAAGACTGACAGGTTTCTAGCAGGGTCAAAACAGAGCATCATGACTCCCAAGGGGGTCTGGGCGGGATCCGGACAGGGTGCCCCTGGAACCCCCCGGGAAACTGGAGACTCCTTCTTTAGCCAACAGTAACGCACTTCGTGGTCTTCGAGTTCCCAGAACTCCATTCCCGGACCACATTTTGAATGCTGAGGCAGGCTGATGCTGAGGCTGAGGCAGGCTGAGGCTGAGGCAGGCTGAGGCTGAGGCTGAGGCTGAAGGCAGACTGAGGCTGAGGCATGAAGAGGCTGAGGCTGAGGCTGATGCAGGCTGATGCTGAGGCAGGCTGAGGCTGAGGCTGAGGCTGATGCAGGCTGAGGCTGAGGCAGGCTGCGGCTGAAGCCGAGGCTGAAGGCAGACTGAGGCTGAGGCTGAAGCAGGCTGAGGCTGAGGCTGAGGCTGAGGCAGGCTGAGGCTGAGGCTGAGGCAGGCTGATGCTGAGGCAGGCTGAGGCTGAGGCTGAGGCTGAAGGCAGGCTGAGGCTGAGGCAGGCTGAGGCTGAGGCCGAGGCTGAAGGCAGACTGAGGCTGAGGCTGAAGCAGGCTGAGGCTGAGGCTGAGGCAGGCCGAGGCTGAGGCTGAGGCTGAGGCAGGCTGATGCTGAGGCAGGCTGAGGCTGAGGCTGAGGCTGATGCAGGCAGAGGCTGAGGCAGGCTGAGGCTGAGGCCGAGGCTGAAACCAGACTGAGGCTGAGGCTGAAGCAGGCTGAGGCTGAGGCTGAGGCAGGGGCAATGCTGAGGTGAGGCTGATGGCAGGCGGATGCAGGAGCAGGTGAGCAGGGCTGAGGCTGATGCAGGCTCAGGCTGAGGCAGGCTGAGGCTGAGGCCGAGGCTGCAGGCAGACTGAGGCTGAGGCTGAAGCAGGCTGAGGCTGATGCTGAGGCAGGCTGAGGCTGAGGCTGAGGCTGATGCAGGCTGAGGCTGAGGCAGGCTGAGGCTGAGGCCGAGGCCGACGGCAGACTGAGGCGGAGGCTGAAGCAGGCTGAGGCTGAGGCAGAGGCAGGCTGAGGCTGAGGCTGAGGCAGGCTGATGAGAGAAGGCTGAGGCCTGAGGCTGAGGCTGAGGCAGGCTGAGGCTGAGGCAGGCGGGAGGCTGAGGCCGAGGCTGAGGCACAGACTGAGGCATGAGGCTGGAGGCTGAAGCAGGGGGCAGGCTGAGGTAAAGGCTGAGCAGGAAAGGAGGAGGTGAGCTGAGGCAGGGCTGATGCTTCGAGGAGGCTGAGCGGGCTGAGGATGAGGATGAGGACTGAGGCTGCAGGCAGGCTCAGGCTGATGCAAGGCTGACGGCTTAGGCCGAGGCTGCAGGGCAGGACGCGTGCTTGAGGTGAAGCAGGCTGAGGCTGAGGCTGAGGCTGAGGCTAAGGCTGAGGCAGGCTGAGGCTGAGGCTGAGGCAGGCTGAGGCTGAGGGAGGCTGAGGCTGAGGCTGAGGCTGAGGCTGATGCAGGCTGAGGCTGAGGCAGGCTGAGGCTGAGGCCGAGGCCAACGGCAGACTGAGGCTGAGGCTGAAGCAGGCTGAGGCTGAGGCAGAGGCAGGCTGAGGCTGAGGCTGAGGCAGGGTGATGCTGAGGCAGGCTGAGGCTGAGGCTGAGGCTGAGGCAGGCTGAGGCTGAGGCAGGCTGAGGCTGAGGCCGAGGCTGAAGGCAGACTGAGGCTGAGGCTGAAGCAGGCTGAGGCTGAGGCTGAGGCAGGCTGAGGCTGAGGCAGGCTGAGGCTGAGGCTGAGGCAGGCTGAGGCTGAGGCTGTGACTGCGACTGCCGTTGCCACTGCGACTGTCATCGCGAATGCGACTACGACTGCGAGAACAGCAGAATTCTACAACTGGATTCTCATCTGAATCTTAAGGGGAATGCTTCCAGATATGCTCCTACACATCGCTGTTAGGTTGCTTTGCCGTGATAATTACAAAGTCGACCCTCAAAGGTATGGACCCCCTCCCCGGGACCGGCCTGACATCCCGAATCGTTTCTTGACGGTCCCGAGGCCCGGTAAGGGCCCCCGGGCTCCGAAAATAGCGAAAAACCTCCCGTCGCGACTTTTTCACAACGCGAGGGGGTCTGGAGAGGCACCCGACAATTCATCCTCCGGGCGGTGGTCATGTGGAAATTCCTGCCTCGGAGTCCGAGACCCACTCGGGGCCGACACAGGCCGGCCCCAGGGGCGCCGAAGCGAAGGTCTGGCTGGGCCTGGGCTCCCCGGGGGTGCCGTGCGGTCCCGGGGAGCCCGGAGTGCTGGGCCGATCTCCCACCACCACTGCGACAGGCGGGAGGAGGAGGAGGAGGAGGAGGAGGAGGAGGAGGAGGAGGAGGAGGAGGAGGAGCCTCGAGGAGGAGGAGGAGGAGGAGGAGGAGGAGGAGGAGGAGCGCAAGTAGCATGAGGCGCAGCAGGTGCCGATCTCATCTACATGCTGATGGCAGCTTGAGCTGCGCGCAGTAAGTGAACGTATGATGAGGGAGATTGGGGTGGGGATGCAGCGTGCCGTACTTTGTTATAAAAGTGAAATGACAGCACCGTGTATGCATGGGCACTCTCTCGCTCGAACTGGGAAGAATACAATGACGGGAGAGCGAGCCCGATGCGGATGACGGGGTCGGAGGGGAGAGGGGAGCGGACGAGGGACATGAAGCCAAGGAGGCGGGGGCAAGCGAGGTAGTGAGGAAAATAATCCCGACAATGAGGGCATCCGAAAAGGCAGTTGGCAGGCGCCTCGACCTTGACTCTGTGTGTGGTCGTCCAACCGCCCACAATGGTTTTGATGTGTGTCCAGACCCACGCTGGCCTTGAATTCATGAAAATCGCTTTCAGCTCCGGCCAGGTCTGCTGGAGCTCACGGAGCTCTGGCGCAGCTAATTCACCAACCCATTTTTCAAACCGCCTCCGCAAGAGGCTGGGCATGGTGTCGGGGTAGAGGGAGGTGACGAGGGAGGAGAGGTACAGACTCTGGGGCCGTGCTCGGCGCTGCTCGGCAGCGGCAGCAGCGCATCCTTGGGTCGCTGCCTGACTTGCCGTGCATAGGCGCGACCGTGACATTTTATGCCACGGTATGCTGTCTAATGCTTCGGCCCACCTCTGTACTATGGCCTGTGGCTCCTTCCATAATGGTCCAGACCACTCGCCGCGGATAATCGCGACAACTTCACGGCAATTTTCCGCGCTGGTTCGCAACTGTTCGATCCAGGGGCCCCATTCTTGCACCGTAAGGCCACCCGTGCGCCACAGGTGAGCCTGGCACCAGGGCGCAAGCGGTTTATGGCGCCCTCCCGGGACCCAGCCACACAATGAGTGAAGCGTAGGGCCATCGAATGAATTCGGAGGGAGGCGCAAAACACGATGCAATAAGAGGCGTTCACGATCAAGCATGGACTGGAGAGGGCGGAAAAACTGGGCCAGAAATGATAGCACTGACAAGGCTTGGGTGGAGTAGGAGCGGAGGGAGGCATCAGAGGGGGCACGAGTGGTGGGGACGATGTAGGCTCGCTCTAGCCATTTCTGCTCGGCCGATTTCCATTGATCGAGGTTGGTGGCTCCTGGGCCAATTTGGACCCCCAGGTACCGGGCGAAACCGGAAACTTTAAATCTCGACCACTCTGGAATCAGCCGTAGCAGCTGCGATTCGATCTCTAGGCGCACGTCCGGAGAGACCTCGCACCATAATGGCACGAGCACTGTTTTCGCGGCTTGCAAATGCAATGCCGCTAGCCGCTCAGAGGCCTCGAAAACGGGGCGCACGCTCAGGAGGTGCTCGAATCTCTTCAGCATGGCCCCGACGTCGTCCGCGCATGCTCCGGCGTCGCCCTTGCCGGTGGCGACGATCTCACGATGTAGGTGCCGCAGTATGGGGTCCATTGCCATCGCCCATAAAGTTCCCGACAACGGGCAACCTTGGGCGACGCCGCCTGTGGCCCAGAACATCGGCACGTGGAGGTGCCCAATGTGGCTGAAGACCAAGCCGTTCTCGTAGAGCGACATGATGGCGTTGATGTACCCGTCAGGCAAGAGGAATCGTCGTCGTCGTCGGAGGAGGAGGAGGAAAGCCTCCCCATCCTCCCTTCTCCCCCGTCCTACCCGCGGTAGGGGTGGTGGGGAATCGGCCCATCACAGAGAGGGCACCGGGGGAGCCCGCAAGCGCCGAGGAACATCCCAGGATCCCTTGCCTCCCGGACCCCTCTGTTCGTGGAAACCCTCCAAATCCCTGCTCCTCCTCCTCCTCCTCCTCCTCCTCCTCCTCCTCTTCCCTGCTCCCTCCTCCCCCCTCTCATTCTCACTCCATCATTACACAATATGAAGACTACTCTCCGTTCTCCCCTGATGACGTCCAGAAGATAACCGCCCTCCCTCCGCGTACTCTTTTTTTCACACACACACACAATTCCCAAGTAACGGGTTTTCGCTTGGGTCGTTGTTCAAAATGTTGTTCCCGCTGAAGCGCTGGCTGCATTTTCGGGTTTCCGCTCGTTCCGAATCGTGCTCCCGATGCAGCGCTGGCCTCATTTCCGCGCTTCTGCTCGTTTCGAATCGTGCTCCCGCTGCAGCGCTGGCCTTCCTTCCAAACAGGCCCTTTCATTTGGGAAATGCCCCACCAGAAAAAACCATCGGAAGTGATTACACGTTCGGTGTCGATTCGTTGATTCTTTGGGTTGCAGAAGCCCCCCCCACTTGGGAGCGTCGTCGTTTTCAGGCAGTATCGAGCGGGAGCCCCGTTTCTGCTTTGAGAAGGCGATGTTGGAAGCAGAGCCAGCGGGTGCTCTCCATCAGCCCCGCCTTGTGTGGAGCTTTTCGGGGAGCCCTAGGAGCTAGACATAGAGCCACGACTCAAGACTGGCCCAGACCTCTCGAAGACGATCCACTTACCCTCCAAAGAACCTGGCGCCATGCCATGACATGCTGTGTGGTGTTGTGTTCTACGCCGTTGTGCGATGCCATGCTTTGCATTGCAATGCTTTGTGATGCAATGCTTCACTGCGCAATGCCACGCCATGCTGTGGTATGCTACGCTCTGCCGTGCTCTTCTACGCCATGCCATGCCGTGCTTTACCATGCATCGCGTACCCTCTCGCGATCATGTCCCTGCTCGACATCCGACTGTGCGAATAGAGAGGAGATTTACGCCATGATAAGGGATGGGAGGGAGGGGTAGGACGTCAGATATGACGCGAGCGCACCTACGTAGCTTGTCCCTCCTCCCCTCCCTCTTCTCTCTCTTCTCCCTCCTCCTCCTCCTCCCTCCTCCCTCCTCCTCCTCCTCCTCCTCCTCCTCCTGCTCCTCCTTTCCTCCTCCTCCTCCTGGTTGGAGTAGGGCCATTCCAGATTATGTGGGATGGCTTTGATATTTGTTTGGGACGTCTGTTGCGCCTCGGTGTTAACTTATTGTGGAATCCTCACGGTCTCCTGAGGGTTACTTGTTTGACGCACATCTATGTGCGTGTCTTTTAAACATATAATATGAGTGCAATCATGTAGTGGGAGGCGCATGACAAATCTCGAGCAGGACCGAACTCCACGCGCGCAGGAATTCCGACGCCTATGGGGATTTGCAATTCATTGCGACCGTTGTGAGTCAGGATGGTAGCTCGGAGTGCGCGGCGAGCGCCCCAAAGTATAGGTACGGTGTGAGTTCAGGAGGTGCCGGCTTCGTGATTTGAAAGGAGGCAAGCCGCTACATCCACCCAAGCAGATTGTCATCCGTTTCGGTGACGTGGCCTCGCGCAAGCCATCACCATTCGCGTGGCAAACATTCAGACCAAGTCGCGGGTGACGCGCCCGCCCCACCCCGGGCGCACCGCAGCATCCTCGTGCCCCTTTCTGGCTTCACACCTCCTGTGAGCCCTTTCCCCCAGCTGCCAGGGCGAAGAAGGGACAGTGCAAGCTAGCGCCCCCCGCTCATGGGATTGAAGTTTTCACCCCTCAAGCTTTCATCCGCGCGGCAGGGGGTTGAACCCGCATGCGTTTTTAGCCATCATGCGGGCCGACCGCGCCTCGTGCGGTTGCCCGTCATGGGGCGGAGAGAGTGCCTCATGATGAGCCCTGCGTGTTGGGGCTGTGGCCACTCCTGCGCTGTCACGACGGGACCCGGGAGCTCGGGACGCAGGACGGGGCGGTACATAATTCAGCGGCAGGGCGGCGTGCGGACCCGTTTGGGGGTCCTCGTGCTCCCCAGGGGGAACCGCTGTGCAGTGCACCGTCAACGATTACCATGACGCTTGCGGACCACCGCAGAGGCAACTTCGTTTCCCCGACCCGGGACGCCGCCCCGTGGGAACCCCAAGTCGTCAGGAACTCCAGCGGACATGGGGTGAGGAGGGCGGCGGCCGGAGAAGAAAAGCAATCAACAGTCGGGGACGCACTGACCCGAGCAGTGCAAACCTGGGTCAGTCAGGCACTGCAGGATGCTGCAGGATCCTGCAGGGTCCTGCAGGATCCTGCGCGCTAGCCCAGGTCAATGCACCCCCTCTCTGCAGGATCCTGTAAGGTCTGGCGCTCTGGCTGACCTACGTTTGCATTGACCCCCTCTCGAGGCTCCCGAAACAGATGGAGCATCGACCAGTACTCTTCACAGAGCATCTCCCTATCGCAGCCGTTCGCTGGTCCCCACTTTGGGCCGAGGTGCCCGTTTCTCACACTGGCCAGGCCCCGCTCCCCCAAGGGGCTGAGGTGCGAGCGGCCAGCCCGCGGCGTAAGGTCACATCCGAGACCATCCTCTCCCTCTTCCTCGCCCCTCCTCCTCGTTCTCCTCGCGCCGAGGCCGCCGCGGCCACGGTCCCTCGCGCCAGGAGGCCGCCTGCCCTGCCTGCCATGCCCGCCCGACTGCCCCGAGACAGCCCAGCGCGGCAGTTTGGCGTGGGGGGACCGGCGCCGCCAGTCCAGGCTGGCGCTGCGCTATGGGCTGGACTGCTCCGTCTGAGGGATCTGGGGGGGGCCGGACATTTAATCCAAAAAATACTTTCCGATATGGTCGGTTTCTGATCGCGGAAACGCGGCTTCAAAGGCAGATCTTGAGTGTGCGTATTCTGCGGATGTCTCGCGATACGCGTTGGCAATGACGTTGCGCGCGCGAAAACACAACGGCATCCGCGCGTGCGGATATCAGCTTCAACAGCCATAGCAGGAGGATGAGACGACACGACGATACGACGACGAAGAGACGACACGACAGCCATAACAGCCAACAAAGACGACACGACGACGGCGACGAGACGACGACGAGACGATGCCGAGAGACGAGGACGACGACGAGACGACACGACGACGACGATGACGAGACGACGACGACGAGACGACGAGGACGACGAGACAACGATGACGACCTGACGACGGCGCCATGACAAGACGACGGCGACGACTACGACTACATGACGTCGACGACACGACGACGATGACACAACGACGGGAGGGGAACAACGACCCCGGGACGATGACGACGACGACGACTTTGACCAAACGACGAGGACGAGACGACGACAACGAGATGACGACGAGACGAGACGACGACGACGAGAGGAAGAAGATGACGAATACGACGAGACGACGACGATGACAAAGAGAGGCCGACAACGACGGCAACGAAAACGACACGACGACACGACGACGAGACGACGACAAGATGACAACACGAGGACGAAGGCGACGACACGACGAGACGACGACGACGATGACAAGACGTTGACGACGACACGGCAACGATTAGAACACAGACGACGACGAGACGACTGCGACGCGAAAGCGACGACGCGACGAGACGACGAGAAAGACGATGAGACGACGACGATGCGAAGGCGATGACGACGACGACGACGAGCCGGCGACGCAGACGACGACGACACAACGACGACGACGACGAAAACGCTGACGACAACGAGGCGACGAATACGAGAAAACGACGACGATACGACGACGATGACACAACAACGACGAGATGACAGCGAGGACGACGAGACGACGACGACGACGACGACGACGACGACGAGACGACGACGTCGACGACACGGCAAAGACGACGAGACGGCGCGACGATTCGACGACGACGACGACGACAACGACAACAAGATTGCCTAGATTACCTGGACTCCCCAAACGCTCTGGACTCTCTGGAATACCTGTACTCGCCGGACTCCCTGGACTGCAAGCAGGCACGCAAGCAAACAAGAAATCAAGCGCGCAAGGCATATAACTAGCCATGGGAAGCCATAGAACCAGCAATGTGACTCCATAGAACTAGCCCTAAGAAGCCATGGAACTAGGCATAGAACTTGCCATATAAAACCATTGAACTCACCATAGGACGCCATAGAACTATGCACAGAACTAGCCGGGAAGCCATCGAACTAACCATAGGAAGCCATAGAACTAGACACAGGAAGCCATGGGACTAGCCATCGGAAGCCATGGAACTAGCCATGGAACTAGCCTCATAAAGCAATGGAACCAGCCATATATTTAGCCATAGCAAACCATAGAACTAGCCACTGGAGTCCATTGAACTTGCCATAGGGAGACATGGAACTAACCACAGGAAGCCATGGAACTAGACAAAAGCCATGGAACCAGCCATGGAACTCGCAAGATCGTGCAATGTCAAAACTACTCCCGCGCCCAGCCTTCATGACCAATTCTCTAGGGATTGAGCTGGGACTCCTATAGGCAACCATACTTGGAGAACTAGCCATAGCAAGCCAAGGAACTAGTTGCGGGTCTAGCCATGGAAGCCATAGGAATCTGGGAACTAGCCGTAGCAAGCCACGGAACCAACCACAGCAAACCATGGAACTAGCCATAGGAAGCCATGGAACAAGCCATAGCAAGCCAGGGGAGTAGCCAAAGCAAGACAAGGAACTAGCCATAGGATGCCATGGAACTAGCCAGAGGCCAAGGAACTACCGAGATCGCGCTAGGTCAAATTTGAGCCCGCGCCTCGGAACCTTGGACAATTCCTCTTGGAATTGAGCTAGGATTCGCATAGGCAAGCCTGTTTGGATACAATGTTGCAGCACATATTCTGCCATACGCACCGAACGCACCAGAAAACTACAAAGGCAGGTGCAACCTCCATCCTCCCCCTCCTCCTGCTCCCCCACCTCATCCTACTTCCTCTCGCTCATCATCCTTCCTCTCTCCTCTTTCTCCCTTCTCCTCCCCCTCCTCCTCCTCCTCCTCCTCCTCCTCCTCTCCCTCCTCCTCCTCCTGGGCGAAGGCGGCAAAGCGCATTACGGTATTGTCTTGGATCTACTTCTGGCTGCCAAGCCAGCTGAGGGACGAACTCTTAGCTTACCAAAAGCTTTTGGCCCTCCGCCGCAGCCCAAGAAGCAGGCGGATCCCAACAGCAAGCGCTCGAGGAAGCTGGTGGTGGTGGCTACTCCAACGTCAGCGAGACCGAAGATCGCCAAGCTTGGGGAGAGACGGCGGCTTGGTATCAAATCTCCTCCTCCATTCAATTTCTTGGGTCCTATGGATCTTGGGGAGGATACAGAGAGCGATGAGGGCGAGCCTGACGACGACGAGCCTCTACCTGTCGAACCAGAGGACCAAGATGAAGGCCTGGTCCCTCCTGGGGGTGGAGCTGGCTTAGGCGATAAGTGGTCAGTTGATCAGCGTGCCGATCTTTGGTCGCCCATCAGCATACCCCAGGATCATCGCTGGTCGGAACCGCCGTCGTACGTCACGGACTCCCACGCTTGGCTGCTTACCTCTGATAGTGCTGGCAAGCTGGGCATTGCCTTCGGTGAGTGGGTTGGCAAGGTTGAAGAGTTCTTCAGCCACCTGCTCGACGGTGAGGGTCTGGACAAAGACAGCAAGGCTCATCGAGGCCGAGGTCTGGCTCGACTTACCAGGACCCATAAAGTGGTGCCGTCCCCTCCCTTTACACGCACACGGGATCCTGGAGTGGACTGGTGGGCCAAGATTGCTTTCTTGATGGAGGAGTTGGACAGGGCCAGTTCCAAGCGAGAATCGCCTCGGTTTGGGAAGTTAATTACCAGGCTCAGGGAGGCCACGGCTTGGGTTCCTTCTTCGACCCTGGCTTCCCTCCCGCACAAGGAGAAAACGGCTTGGTGCAGGAAGCTGCGGCAGCTCAACATCGCCACGAACGACACCATCAGGCGCTACAAAGACGAGAGCAGCAAGATTGCTGCCAGCTTGCAGCGGATGGAATGTTATTCCCAGTATCTGGCCTTCCCCCAATGGGCGGAGGAGCAGCACGTGGCAGCACCTGGGAAGCTGTTTCGACTTATCAAGGACAAGGCCACCTCGAAGGATGAGTTCGAGGAAGGCCAGGTAATATCGTCGGACCCCCTCACGGCGATGGACATTCGGGCTAAGGTGTGGAAGAAGAAGTGGAGCGACCAGCAGCTCGACATCGGCCAGGTCACCATACTCTTGGGACGTGCTAGGGCTCGCGCTCGTGAAGATGCTTTCCCTCTCTTCGACTTGGAGACGCTGGAAGACGGCATCCGAAGGATGAAGGGCACTTCGGCGAAGGGCATTGAGCAGTTGGGGAAGAGGGACCTCATCTGGCTGCCCGAGCAAGGTAAGCAGGAGCTGGTCCAACTTTTTCAACTTATCGAACAGTCAGTGGCATGGCCTTGGCAACTTACGGTGGTTCTGGTCACTCTTCTACGCAAGCCGAGCGGTGACGACAGGGCCATTGGTATATTATCGACCTTGGCGAGGCTCTGGTCGAGTTGTCGAGGCGAGTACCGTGCCAGCTGGACAAAGGCAAAGGCTGGACATTGGGATGCAGCAGTGGCAGGTTCCTCAGCCTTGCGCGAGGCCTTAGCTCGCAGTTACCTGGACGAGACGGTCGCGCTCACCACGATTAAAGATTGGGTGCAGGCCAGCGTGCTGTGGGACATTGAGGGGTTTTACGACGCTCTCAAGTGGCAGCTCTTACTGGAGACTGGTATGGAGCACGATTTTCCACCGTGCATCTTGGCATTGGAGATGATTTTACACATGGGAGTGCGTTTCCTCCGTGACAGTGGTTATTATTCTGATGCCATCATACCCGAGCAGAGCATGATAGCTGGACTCGGCGGCGCAGTGGATTTCTCTCGCTGTTCTTTGTACAACATCTTGGACAGAGTGGCGCAGGGGTCTCCTGGTGTTACGGTCAGGTCTTGGGTGGATGACGTTTCTCAAAGAGTGGAAGGCAGATACAAAAGAGTTCTCGGATTAGCCTTGCAAGCTGGTTTGGCTTTTGCAAAAGGTTGCTCTGAGGCAGGTTTGGTGATATCGGCAAAGTCGACGATTGTCACCAACAATGCTGGGCTAGGCAAGGAGTTGAAACGAGGATTCGCCAAGGAGGGCTTCGAGGTCAAGATCGAGAGTGTCGCCGCCGACTTGGGCATCGATCGAGGTACGGTTGGTTTTCGGCGTCCGAAGCAGGCTCAGCGGCGAAGAGGTGCTCAGCAGCGTTTCACTCGAGTCAAGCGGTTTGCTCAAGGTGCTGTTCGCAAGAAGATCGGCGCAAAGTTGGCCATGATGGGTGTTCTTCCGATGGCTGACTACTCGGACAAAGTCTTTGGAGCGGCTCCGTCGGTCATCAACGGCTGGAGGAAAGCTCTGGGACAGACCCTGGCAAAGAAATGGCCAGGTCGTTGCCTTACCACTCTTTTACAACTTCGTGTCGGCCGCAAGGACCCTCAGTACCAGATCGTGCACAGGCTGGTGGAATCTTGGATGTCCATTTTCTTCAAACCAGGCTTCGACCTAGAGTTGGCACGTCGTACCTGGAGATCTGAAGGACAGATGGAGAGGCATCACTGGAGTGGTATCTGCAACTATAGCCACGCTCTTAGACATCGGTTGGGATCCTGCGGGGCCTTGGGCATGGATTTCCGATCTTGGAGAAAGGTTTATGGCCCCAGACCACATCATCGGTCAAGGCCCCCAAGATATGAGTGCCCTCAAAGATGCCATCTCTGATACGATCGACCGTATGCTTTGGGATAAGGCTTCGCGGCATTGGAATGGCAAAGGTCTAGAAGAGGGAGCTGACGTTTGTGAAGCTCGACGTCACCTCACATCTTTGAAGAAGAAGGGCGAGCACGAGATGGCAGGCGCTATCGAGACTGTCATGACGGGAGCTTCGTGGACACGCAGCAGGATCTCGACCCTGAGCAGCAGCAATTTGGACACCACCGATTGTCAGCGTTGCAAGTGTGGATTGGAAGAGACCGATTTGCATCGTAGTTGGTCGTGTTCTTGCAATGAGGTGTTCTCGTCGGTCTCTACAAACTTGCGTAACAGGGCCCACCAGGACTACGAAAACCTTCCCTGCTTGTGGTTGAGGGGCTTATTGCCTGCTCCTTGGACCAAGGTGGACGAGCCGACAGACAACCCGTATGATGAGGTCATCGGCCATAAGGATGATCTCAAGGAGCTCGATCATCTCTTGGTTGGTGGTGATGCTTCAGGAGGGCTTCACTCAGCAGACGCTAGGTTGCGGCGTATTGGCTGGTCATATCAAGTCATCAAGGTGACCTCCGACACCGACCTAGACGTCCAGCTTTTGTTCTCACGAGGCGGTGGCATCCCCAAGAAGCAGACCATCAACCGTGGTGAGACGACGGCGTTGCTCAGGGCCGCAGAAGATCTGCTCAACTTAGGGGTCCCTATCACCTTCGTCACGGACTCGGGGTACGTGGTCAATGGGCTCCGCAAACTTTCGCAAGGGCGGCTTCCGACTACGAACCTGGACCTTTGGCTGCAGGTCAAGGACGTGGTGGCGCAGTACCCATCTATGCTCAGCGTCGTCAAGATCGAGAGCCACATGTCTGTCGAGGTGGCCATCCAAGCTGGGACGCAGATCGAACACTACCTAGCTAACGCCTTAGCGGATGAAGCGGCTGGTTACTGGGCAAATGTGGTGGCTGTTCACAGTTCAGTGGCAGCGTCTCTGGAGCATGCGGAAGCAATCGGTCGTGCTGTCCGCAAACACCTGGCCAAGGCTTTCCTGGCAGCGGCGGAGGCGGAGCCCGAACGTATCCGTCCGACGAGGTCCATGGCGAAAAAGTTCAGTCGTCGTGTCAAGTTGTCCGAGCACCAGGTTTTCACTGGCATGGGCACATCCTTTCATTGTTCGGCTTGTGGTTGCAGCGCGAGTGGTCGCAAGCTGGAAAGGTTCTTGGAGACGCCCTGTTTGGGGGGTGTTCTCAAGGGCCACATTCAGAGAGTGGGCGATGTTGGTGTTCACGTACAGGGAGTTCCGATTCATGAGTCCCACCTCTTGGGTTATTTCAAGGACCTGCAGATCCATGCCTGTTTGCGCTGCGGTTGTGTCGGCAAGCATTTCCTGCGCAGGTTGGCGAATGTGTGTTTTGGTCAGCTGGGCCACTACGGACATCAGAACTTGGGCAAGCTGGTCCGAGGCATTCTACCGAAGGGGCGTGTGGCATTTTGCAGCAAGCAGCCCGAGCATATCGGCACCTAATTTCGTCGTGCTGACTTTTCATCTCTTTTTGAGGCCTCTGGTCTTGGGCGTCTATGTGTATCATGGTATAAGTCCTACAGCAGCCTCTTCATGGCGTTGTGGTCGCCTTTGGCTTCGCTCGACGTTTTCGAGGCGCTGGTATTCCTGGGGGTGGCTCCTCTCGAGACCCCAGGTGAGTGTGCCTGCGGGCGCCTTTTTTTTCGAGATCCGCTTCGACATGCTCGTCAGCATCGTCGAGGCGCTTCTATTCCTGGGGGTGGCCCCTCCTGGGACCCCAGTGCGCCTTCGGGCGCCTTCTCTTTCGAGGACTGCTTCGGCATGCTCGTCCGCATCGTCGAGGCGTTATTCCTGGGGGCGGCCCCTCTTGGGACCCCAGGTGGCTGCCGCATGAGTGCGGCCGGCCGTCCTCCCCTCCTTCTCCTTCCCCTTGTCTTGCTCCTCCTCAGGGCTTCTGTGCTGCGGCGGAGGGAGGCTGCGGGCCGCGGAGTACTAAATCCCGCCTCCTCCTCCTGTTCATTCCCCCTTTCCTGTCTCGCTCTCACTCCTCATCCTCCCCCTCCTCCCCTATCCCCTCATCACATCACTCTCCCCGTCTCCCTCCTGCCTCCGCGCTCCTCGTCTCTCGCCCTACTCCACCCTCTTCCTCCCGCCTCTCCCTCCCGCCCTCCTCCTCCACCCAGGGGGCCAAGGGCGCCCCCCCGGCGCCTTCGGCGTCGGAATTAATGTCCTGGCTCAGGAGAATAAATGTCCCGGGGAAATCCCGGCAAAATCCCGGGCAAAATCCCGGGCTGGACATTTAATCACGTGAAGCTGGATTTTAATTAAACCATGCTATTTACAAGGGATAATAAATGTCCAGCTTCACTGGAATTTTTGTCCCGTCAAGAAATCCCGGGCAAAATCCCGGGCTGTACATTTAATGCACGCTCCCCCTGGGCGCCGCGAGTGCCCCCCGGCGCCGCGGCGCAGCGCCGAGGGCCCAGCCACGCCAAGGGCGACCCTCGCAGGAACCAGCTGGCGCTCGGAGGAGGACGACGACTACAACCCTCGTTCCCCCCCCTTCTCCTCCTCCACCCTCCTCCCACCTACTCCTGCTCCTATTCCTCCTGCCTCCTCCTCCGCCTACTCCTGCCTCCTCCTCCGCATCCGCATCCTTTTGCTCCTGCCCCTCCCCTCCTCCGCCTCCCCCATTGCCCCCCCCGTCCTCGTTCTGATGCTCCTCCTCCTCCTCCCCAACCTCCTCCTGATCCTTCTGCTCCGTCTGACGCTCCTTTTTTCGATCCGCCTGCTCTCTCTCTCTCTCTCTCTCCTCATTCTGCCCCCCCTCCTTGTCCCCCCCCTCCTCCAGCAGTGATATCCACCGGCGCTGACTGCAAACATATAATAGGAGCCACTAGCACCTTTACTGGAACCACTACTTCGTCTACGACGACGGGCCGACGACGAGGAGACGTCGACGCCACGACGACGACGAGACGACAACAACATGGACGACGACGGGACGACAAAGACGGCGACGACGAAATAAAGATGACGACCACGACGAAGACGACACGAAGACGACGACGAGACGACGACGAGACGACGACGGCACGACGACGAAACGACGACGACTACGAACGACGACAAGAGGAGGACGACGACGACACGGCGACGAAACGACGACGACGACAAGACGTTGACGACGACAAACCGACAATGATTAAACACAGACAACGGCGACACGACGAAGACGTTGACGCGACGACGGCAACGAGACAACGACGGCGAGACGACGACGAGACGACGACCACGCGGCGGCGCCAACGACTAGACGACGACAACGACGACGAGGACGACGACGACGTAACGACGACGACGAGGGGAACGACGAGACGACGACGAGGCGAAGACGACGAGACAACGACGACGACGAGAAAAATACGGCAACAAAGCATGACAAAACGACGACGACGAGGCGACAAAAAAAAAAAGATGGAGAAAAACAGAAAGAAGAAAAAAAAAAAACAAAAAAAAAAAAAAAAGAAAAAAAAAAAAAAGAAAAAAAAAAAAAAAAAAGAAAAAAAAAAAAAAAAAAAAGAAAAAAAAAGAAAACAGAAGAACAAGAAAAAGAGGGCGACAACGATACTAAGAGATGATGACGACGAGGCGAAGACGACGGCGCCGACAACATGACGGGACGAAGACGACAACGCCGACGACGACGACGATGACGATGAGACGCCGACGACGACAACGAGACGACGATGACGATGACGAAACGACGACGAGGACAATGAGACGACGACATCGACGGCGACGACTAGACGACAACAACGACGACGAGGCGACGACGACGACGAGAGGACGACGACGACGACGAGAATCTGAACTGGGCTCCCTAGACGCCCTGAGCTTCTCGGAATCACTGGACTCGCCGGGCCCCCTGGACTCAAGCAAGCAAGCACGCGCGCAAGCAAGCAACAACGGAAGCACGCAAGCCATTGACCGAGCCATTGGAATCCATCGAACTAGCCAGAGGAAGCCATAAAACTAGCCATAGGAGGCCATGGTACTTGCAATAGTAAGCTATGGAACTAGGTATGGAACCAGACATAGAACGCCATGGAATCTGCCATGGGGAGCCGTAGAGATAGCAATAAAACCAGCAATGGGGAGCCAGGGAACTAGCCATGGGAAACAATAGAACTAGCGATACCAAGCCATAGAACCAGCCATATTAAGCCATGGACCTAGCCAAGAAACAGGCAGAGAAAGCAAAGGAACTAGTCATAGAGCTAGGCAGAGCAAGCCACGAAATGAGCCATAGGAGTCCATGGAACTAGCCATGAGAAGCCATGGAACGTACCATAGGATGCCATGGGACCATCCAGAAGTCATGGAAATAGTCATGGGATTAGCAATACTGCGCACGGTCAAACTCACTCCCGCGCCCGGCCTTCGTGGACCAGTTCTCTACGGATTTAGCTGCGACTCCAATAGGCAACCCCACTTGGATAATTATCCATATATAGCCATGGAACTAGCCATGGAACTAGCCGTGGATCTAGCCATGGAAATCGCCATGGACCCAGCCATAGGAAGCCATGGGATTAGCCATAGCAGGGCACGGGGTCAACCGTGACAACCCATGGAAGTCGCCATAGAAGGCCATGGCACCAACCATAGCAAACCATTGAGCTAGCCATAGGATGACATGAAACCAGCCATTGGGGGCCACGGAACTAGCAATTGAAAGCCGTGGAACTAGCCAAATGAGCAATGCAACTATCCAGAAGCCATGGAACGGCCAAGACCGCACAAGGTCAAATTTTGGGCCCGCGCCCGAAACTTCGATATATATTCTCCAGGCCTGCCTATTTGGGCGAACAAGTTGAACACCGAACATCAACAGCGAATGCATTGATGGAGGTGATAACAGACTCATGATGACATAAAAAACACAGCTTCAACGATATTGCAACAACCGCGATGTGCAACCGAGGCCTACGGCTTCAAGAGCACGGCCACGTAAAATAATTAATGTCCTGGAGTATTTGGGATAAATGTATTAAATGTCCTGGCCCCCCCCAGATCCCCCAGACAGAGCGTCCCAGGCTATGGGGCATGCCAGGCTGCGCGATGGCTTGCAAAACCCGTTGCAACTCCCCCCCCGGCTAGCCTCTGCTGCGGTCGGAGGGCCGCTTTTGGCGGGGGCCGACCCCCAGCAGTGCGTGTCTGCCTCCGCACAGGCGCGGCACGGCATCTCAACCGAGCCAGGTGAGCATTGCAGCAAGACGGCAAGCGGCCCGACGCCCCCGGGCCGCCGAGGGAATGGCCAAGGCGCAGCCGCCGCCCATGGCCGCATGGGCCCACAGGCAGCCCTGGACGTTCAGAAGAAAAACAAAACAAAAAAAACACATAAAAAAACAAAAAAAACAAGAAAAATAAAACCAACAAAAAAAAAACAACAAAAAAAAAAAACAAACTCAAAAAAAAAAACAAAAAAAACAGATAAACAAAAAAACAAGAAAAAAAAGCAAATAACAAAAAAACAAACAACACAAAAAAGCAAAAAAACAAAAAACAGACAACAAAACCAAACAAAAAATAAGAAAAGGAAAAAACCCAACAAAAACAAAAAAAAGGGAAAAACAAAGCGGCCGGTTGCGATTGTGCCCGTTACACCGGACTCACCATTATAGCGCTCACTTCTATAGTGCTCACTTTGAAGTTGTGGTCCGGAAGGGGCCGCACATGCAGGCACATGCCGCACAGTCGCATGCACATGCCCATGCAAATATACAAAAACCTCAACAGCATTGCCGCACATGCGCGCACATGCCACACCGTCCGACGCACAGTCGAATGCACGGTCAAGCAAAACTCTGAAAGCATAGACGCACATGCCCGCACATGCCGCAGAGATGTCGCAGGCGATAGTGGCCTGACCACCTGAGCTCGGGGCATTTCGCAACCCAGAGTTCCGAGGATGTCTCAGGCAAGCGTGGCCGGATCACCATGGGGCAGGGCATCTTGGAAACCAGAGTGGCGAGGATGTCGCTGGTCAAGGTGACCAGACGACCATGGGGCAGGACACCTCCGAGGTCTGAGTTGTGAGGATGTCTCAAGCGAAAGTGGCCTGACCACCATGGGGCAAGAGATCTCTGAGGTCAGAGTTGCGAGGATGTCTCTGGGGAGAGTGGTCTGACCACCTCAGCCCAGGGCATCTCGGAGCCCAGAGTTGCGAGGATGTCTCAGGCAGGACTGGCCTGACCACCTGCTCAGGGCATCTCAGAACCCAGAGTTGCGAGGGTCTCAGGCGAAAAAGGCCGAGACACTATGGAGCAGGGCATCATTGAGGTCAGGGTTTCGAGGATGTCTCAGGCAAAAGTGGCCTGAACAGCTCAACTCAGGGCATCTCGGGCGAGGATGTCTAAAGCGAAAATGGTCTAACCACCTCAACTCAGGGCGTCTCGGAACCCTGAGTTCCGAGGATGTCTCAGGCGAAAGGGGCCGAGACACTATCGAGCAGGGCATCATTGAGATCAGGGTTGCGAGGATGTCTCAGGCGACAGTGGCTGACCACCTCAGCTCGGGGCATATCGGAATCGAGACTTGCGAGGATGTCTCAGGCGACCGTGGCCTGACCAGCATGGGGCAGGAGATCTCTGAGGTCAGAGATGCGAGGATGTCTCAGGCGAAAGTGGTCTAACCACCTCAGCTCAGGGCGTCTCGAAACCCAGAGTCCCGAGGATGCCTCAAGCGAAAGTGGCCGGGCCACCATAGGGCAGGGCATCTCAGAACCCAGAGTTGCGAGGGTCTCAGGCGAAAAAGGCCGAGACACTATGGAGCAGGGCATCATTGAGGTCAGGGTTTCGAGGATGTCTCAGGCAAAAGTGGCCTGAACAGCTCAACTCAGGGCATCTCGGGCGAGGATGTCTAAAGCGAAAGTGGTCTAACCACCTCAACTCAGGGCGTCTCGGAACCCAGAGTTCCGAGGATGTCTCAAGCGAAAGGGGCCGAGACACTATCGAGCAGGGCATCATTGAGATCAGGGTTGCGAGGATGTCTCAGGCGACAGTGGCTGACCACCTCAGCTCGGGGCATATCGGAATCGAGACTTGCGAGGATGTCTCAGGCGACCGTGGCCTGACCAGCATGGGCAGGAGATCTCTGAGGTCAGATTTGCGAGGATGTCTCAGGCGAAAGTGGTCTAACCACCTCACCAACAAAAAAAAAAAAACAAACTAAGAATAGAAATAGCAGCCATCAAAAAGATGTCAAGAAACAAAGCAAAAAAGAAAAAAGCCTCAGGGCGTCTCGAAACCCAGAGTCCCGAGGATGTCTCAAGCGAAAGTGGCCGGGCCACCATGGGGCAGGGCATCTCCGAGACCAGAGTTGCGATGATGTCTCAGGCGAAGGTGGCCAGATCACTTCATGTCAAAGCACGTCGGCCTCCAAATTGCCGACGACGTCTCACGCGGAACTGGCCGGACGCGAACGCGCCGGCGTCCGGAGACGAACGCCGGCCCCGGCATTCTTGCACGTCCCGCACACGCACTGCACAGGTACGCACAGTATTCGCACAGGCCGAGCTCGCCGGTGGCCGAGCCAGGCCAGCGATTCCGAGATTCCCTGAGCTCGGGCCGTCAAGCCACTTTCGCCTGAGACAGCCTCGCAACTCTCACCTCCTCCTTCTGCTCCTCCTCCTCCTCCTCCTCCTCCTCCTCCTCCTCCTCCTTCTCCTCTGGCCGAGCCGAACAGGCAGGCTGGCCAGTGGCCGGGGGCGCCCGCCTCCTCCGCTTCCCCCCCTCCCCCCCCCTCCACCTCCCCCCCCCCCATCCCTGCTTCTCCGGCCGAGCTGAGAAGGCGCGCGGGAGTATTTTCTTAGGCGGGCGCGCCACCGCCAGCTCACGAACCGGGCGAATAACCGCCCCCGCCAGCAGCGGGCGAGTCTAAACGCACAACAAACTCTTTCAGGAAACCCTGGCACGCCCCAGGTTAGCTCTGCGAAGGCCAGGAGGCCTTGGAGGCACAGGGGTCCCAGACAGCTCCTAGGGCATGAGCGTGCATGTGCATTGGGATGTGCACGCATGTGCGCCCGCGCGCTTCACCGCATGTGCGTGCATGTGCGGGCCCGCGCGGCCTCCCGAAGAGAGGTTGCACAGGCATGTGCGTGCATGTGCCGATGACAGATCTGTGATTCTCGAACACCTCCCGCATGTGCAGGCATGTGCGCGCATGTGCGTCGGACTGTGCGTGCATGTGCGTATGATGGATGCATCAAAACACAGCGCACATGCCCCCGCACATGCCCGGGCACGACGTGCACAGTAGGAAGTCCATCCAAGAAGGACCGCACAGGCCTGGCACATGACTGGCACATGCCGCGCACATGCGCGCACATGACAGCGCAAAAACGGCCGCACATACACCCACCCAGGGGTATAGATGTGAGTGCGGTGTAGCGTTCGGCTGCGACTTCGCGCAGGACTTCGTGGACAGGCTCTGGGCAACCCTGGAGCAGATCGAGGCCCGTGGTGCAAACCCGAGGGATGCGCTGGACGCAGTGCCGGCGGTGGTCCCAGACCTCCGACGTCATGATTTTTTCATGACGCGACCCCCAGAGGTCCAGACCCATTCCCCGGGACCGGTTTTTCATCCTGAGTCGTTTTTTGACGCTCCCGAGGCCCGGTGAGGGCCCCCGGAGGCCGAAAAATTGGAAAAAACCTCCCGTCGTGATTTTTTCATGACTCGAGGAGGTCTGGGGTCGCTGCGGCGGAAGCGGCCTGCGCGCGCGGGCCGCCGCTGGAGGCCCGTGCAGCTGCGCCTGCCCGCCCACGCCCTGCTGATGGGGCTCCCCTGCACGGGGGCGCCCGGAAGCTCGAGAGAGCCTCCTGGCCCGGGCGAGTGCGACGGCAAAGGCCCTGCACAGGGGCCTCCCGGGCCCCCCGCCGAGCTTGGGAGGTGGAGCTCGGGGCGCGCGGCGGCTCCATGGTGGGCGAGGGGGCGCGCCGGCTCGCGGACTTCGGCGGCGCGGCGGTCCGGTGTGAGCCCCCTGGGGCGCGCGGCCGGGAGGGTTTTTCACAAGCCCGCCCCGGGCGAGTACACGGCTGAGGAGGGTGGCGACGCCCGCAGATGGGTTCTCCGCTTCGGGCTGCCCCCCCGTGTAGCAGCAAGAGGGCCGCCGCTATAGAGTGAGCATCCTTAAGCGCCCACCGCTGCCGGCGTGGTGTGCGCCTCCGGGATTCGCCAGAACCTCGGGGACTTCGCGACGCGGTGGGTGACCTGCTTCGGGCCGGTGGACCGGGCCACCTGCCCCACGGCCGCAGCAGTGCCCGGCTCCACGCACGCCTTCCTGCAGCCCTGTACGGAGCCCTGAGGCGGCGCCGGCCTGCCTGGCCGCGGCTCGGGGCCTCTATAGGCCCCGCGCGCATCCTACGGCGGCGCTGGGTTCCTCACGCCGCCCGCCGCGCTGCTTGCCGCGACGCTACCGTCCTCTTTGGACCTCTCGGGTGGGCATTACCGGAGCAGCGCTCAGTCGGAGTGCATGCGCATACACGGTTAGGGCGTAGGCTTGTCTTTACATACCCCCACTTTGGATGAACGTAGTCATGAATTCGGATGAGCTGGCAAAGTTCCTGTTCTGTCGCCCTGGAGCTAATACCCCGAATTTGTCGTAGCGGCGTCCCGCGTTGTCAGCGCACAGGCAGTGTTGCAGACGCAAGTTTCCCTGCGCATTCATGTCTGGCTGTATTTCGTTGGATTGCCTGTGTAAGCATACTGCACGTGTTATATGTTGCATGTGCTCCTGCTCCTTTTTCCTCTTCCTCCTCCACCTCGCCCGTGCTATCTTGGCCCGAAAGTTCTCATTGCGAGCGCAGCGTGCATAACAGAGGAAAACTTAAGACCAGCCTGTATCCCCGCTCTACTGAGCCGTGAAAGAAGTGGAAGCGCAAGGTCAGCGGCCAAGGCCGAAGGCTTTCGGTGCGACAACAGGTTTAGGCCAAGAGGCTCGTCTATGTACATGGTACATAGCGTTGCTCGCACTCATCATTCCAGTTTTGCTCTTGCCCTGAGGCGGGGCTGCGGTGCCGCTGTTAGTTTGCCGTTCTGCTTCGTGTCGTCTTGTCTCGTCGTTCTGTCGCCTCCCTTCTTGTTTCCTGTCCTCCAGTTTTATCTTTTCTGCGTTTTGGGGTCGTCATTGCTTCACCCCCCAATCGGCCTCGTCGTCATCCTCCTCCTTTCCCTCGTCGTCTCCCCCTGGGGACCCCGGCATGACCAGCCAATGGTAGAAGAGAGCGAGAATCTAGCTGCACTCTGCCCCGAGCCCGTATGTATACAGACTGTTGTTCGCCCGGAGGAATTATTAGAGCCCCCACCGGGAGCTTTCACACGGCTTGTGCCTTATTGTGTACTTGACGAGTTGTCGCCCGATTTGGCAACCACTGGGCTTTTTACCTTCCCTCTTTCTTGCCCCCCTTCTGGGCAGCGGCTCCTGGCCTGGATGCCCTGCCGTCGGGGCCCGCGTCGGGGGGGCGGCGCGCCGGCGGAGGTGTCTCGACGGAAGCAAGCGGAAGCAATTTGCTGGCCTTGGCGGCGCTCCCCCCCCCCTGGGGGCCCATCGCTGGCCGACCGTGCCCATGGCGACGCGGACGCCCCGCATGCCGTCGCCAAGCAGAGGATTCCATGGGGTCGTTGGTGTCCACTGCCCCCTCATACGACGCACCCGCAGGGTGCAGATTTTCCGCTTTGTTCCCGGGTGTCCGTTTGTATTTCTTCACGGCCTTGGAACTACGGGTTGGTGTCCCCTCGATTCAGACCGATGCCAGTCTTCGATGGTACCCCATGAGAACACACTGCGCCACCCCGCGAGTAGACAAGTGAAGCAAACATCAGGTGACTTTCTCCTCTCCCCCTCTCCGTCTGGTCAGCCCCTGCTCTTTTTTCGGCCATCAACGGCTATGTTGCTGCTCCTCCTCCTCCTCCTCCTCCTCCTCCTCCTCCTCCTCCTCCTCCTCCTCCTCCTCCTCCTCCTCATCTCTCCTCCTCCTCCTCCTGCTCCTCCTCCCTCCCTCCTCCCCTTCTCCTCCCTCCTCCTCCTGCTCCTCCTCCTCCTCCTCTTCCACATCCTCCTCCTCCTGCCCTCCTCCTCCTCCTCCTCCTCCTCCTCCTCCCTTCTCCTCCCCCTCCTCCTGCTCCTCCTCCTCCTCCTCCTCCTCCCTCCTCCTCCCTCCTCCTCCTCCTCTCTCCTCCTCGTCCTCCTCCTCTCCTCCTCCTCCTCCTCCTCCTCCTCCCTCCTCCTCCCTCTCCTCCTCCTCCTGCTCCCCCTCCTCCCTTCCACATCCCTCTCCTCCTCCTGCTCTCTCCTGCTCCTGCTCCTCCTCCTCTCCTCCTCCTCCTCCTCCTCCTCCGCCTCCTCCTCATCATCATCATCAGCATCAGCATCAGCATCATCATCATCGCATCATCCATCATCATCATCATCATCATCATCCATCATCATCATCATCCATCATCATCATCATCATCATCATCATCATCATCATCATACATCATCATCATCATCATCATCATCATCATCATCATCATCATCATCATCATCATCATCATCATCATCATCATCATCATCATCATCATCATCATCATCATCATCATCATCATCATCATCATCATCATCATCATCATCATCATCGTCGCTTCCCTTCGTCCCTGTCCTCCTTCCCCGCATCGGAGCGCGCCGTGCGCCGGACACCAGCCTGGCAGTGGGCCCGCGCCAGGCAGAATGCGTCACCGCTGATGGGCGACTCGCCTTTCCTCTGGACAGCTACACCATATGAATTCGGGAGCGGCCAAGAGGGTCCAAGCACAAAAACAGTGCTCTCATAACATAAGCCCGACGTGACAAAACAAGGCGGACTCCGCCAGAGACGTTCTGAGAACATTCCGTGGGAACCACAGAAGGTCCTGAGGACATCTTTTGGTAGGCCTATAGTCGGGAGCGGCCAAGAGGGGGGTGTCCAAGGGGGGGGGGGCAAATCATGACCGGCGGCACGTGCGCGGTCCAGCGGGGGGGCCAAGGACGTAATGAAACAAGAAGAGGCGCCATGAAGTCTGGGCAAATATCATGGCCCCCGCCACGAAATCCACCCCCCCTAGTCGTCACCCCCCTCTTTGCCGCCCCCGATGAATACTACTCTCCTCTCTCCCCTGGTGATGTCCGGGAAATGGCCAGCCCTTCTCCGCGCACTGGCTTGTGTATACACAGGATTCCCGGGAAACGGGTTTTCGCTTGGTTTATTTTTCAAAATGCTGCTCTCGCTGAAGCGCTGACTTCATTCTCGGGGCGCCGCCCGTTCCGAATCGTGCTCCCGCTGCAGCGCTGGCCTCATGTCCGCGCTTCCGCTCGTTCCGAATCGTGCTCCCCGCTGCAGCGCTGGTGTCCTGTCCGCGCTTCCGCTCGTTCCGAATCGTGCTCCCTGCTGCAGCGCTGGTGTCATGATTTCGAAAGCCACGGCATGATTCTCGGTCCTTCCAAATCGGCTCCAAAATCTAGAATATGCCCAGCCGAGAAAATCATCGGAAGTGATTACACAGTCGGGTCGATTCGTCGATTTTTTGGGTCGCAGAAGCCCCCCCCACCTTGGGGCGTCGCCAGCCCACGCTATGTCAGGCTCCGCGTCCTCCGAACCGTGCTCCCGCTGCAGCGCTGGCCTCATTTCCGCGCTTCCGCTCGTTCCGAATCGTGCTCCCTGCTGCAGCGCTGGCGTCATGATTTCCAAAGCCATGCCACGGCATGGCTTTCGGTCTTGCCAGATAGGCACCATAATCTAAAAAATGCCCCCACGAAGAAACCATCGGAAGTGACTACACATTCGGTGTCGGGTCGTCGATTTGTCGCGCCGCAGAAGCCACCGCACACCACTTTGGGCCGTCGCCACACCATGCTATGTCATGCTACGCGTTGATCTTCAACACCATGCTACGCCATGTAATACTACGCCATGCTACGACATCCGTTTGTGTTTGTGCGAGTAGCGAGGAAATCGACGCCATGGTAAGGGATGGGAGGGAGGGGTAGGACGTCAGATATGACGCGAGCGCACCAAGCTTGCCCCTCGCCCCTCTGCTTCCTCCCTCCTTCCCTCTCCCCCCCGGGGCCGCGCTGGAACCCGCGGGTTGCCAGCGGGCTCCTGCGCAAGCCGGGCCCGCCTGGCCCGCCCGACCGCTCTGGCAGGTGGCCTGCCCCGCCTTCGGCAGGCCGCTCGAGGGTGGGGCCGCTGCGGGGCTTGCCCAGTGCTGGGGCAGGGCCCTGGGGGGAACGCAGTGCCGCCGCGCTTGCCCGGCCTGCACGGCGCCGAGGAGGAGGAGGAGGGAGGAGGAGGAGGAGGAGGAGAGGAGCGGAGGAGGAGGAGGAGGAGAGGAGGAGGAGGAGGAAGGGAGGAGGGAGGAGGAGGAGCCCCCCTGGGCGCGGGCCAGGGAGGGGGGCGGCCGGGGGCCGCGTGGCACGGGCGAGCATGCAGGCGTCCCCTCCCGTGGGGCGCTGGCCCGGCGACCCCGGCTGCGTTGGCCCTATAGGTCCCCCTCGGGGTGGTGGCGCTCGCGGCGGGGCGGTCTCGGCCCCGAGGGATCCTTCACCACTCGAGCAGTCCAAGGAGCAGTCCCCTCCTCCTCCTCCTCCTCCTCCTCCTCCTCCTCCTCCTCCTCCTCCTCCGCCTCCGCCTCCGCCTCGTGCTCCTCCTCCTCCTTCTCCTCCTCCTCCTCCTCCTCTCCAAAATCCTCCCTTCGTGATTGTTCCCTTCGGGGACGCACGGACCTGGGTCAACCCAAATCCGGGTCAGTCGGGCCTTGCAGGATACAGCAAAATTCTGCAAGATCCTGCAAGGCCCTGCAGGATCCTGCTCGCAAGCCCGGCTCAATGCACCCCTGGCTCTGCAGGATCCTGCAAGACCTGGCGCTCTGGCTGACCCCCGCTTGCATTGACCTCCGACTCTTGGGCCCCGATTGTTCACGACGAGTGGAAGTCCGGTTCTTGAACAAAGACTGCCCCGGCATTCCTATAGGCCTACCACGACATGTTCTTAGAACCCGAACAGGTTCTAATCACAGAGCCCGTGTTCTTAGAACACGAACCCGATGTACTGAAAGAAGACGGTCTCAGCCAGAAATGTTCCAAGAGCATTTCGTGCAAGCCACAAGAAAAGTTCTCGGAGCATTCGTTGGTGGGCCCTCTGGGTGAGCCAGGACGCTTCGCCACTGCTGGAACTCTCGGGTCATGTAGCTCGGGTCTCCGGTGGCCCTCCCGGGAGCGCCTTTTCGGCGAGGTGCGGCGGCCGGAGAGCGTCCTGGCGGGCTGGAGAACCTCAGGGGGACCAGATTTTCGGAGACCTGCGCCCCCGGGCTGGACGATAATCATAAAGCCTGACGCTCCGGTCGTTTTGGAGGGGGGGGGGGGGGGGTCCGGCCGGATTCCCCGGGATCCGCCGGCGCGGTCCGGGGGGGGTCATCCGCTCCAGAGAGTCTGCTGGGGGGGCCGCAAACGAGCGAAGAGGCTCCCAAGAAGCTCTGCAGACGGTCCAAGAGGGCCCCGAGTCGCCGAAAAAACACTCGAAGACGGTCAAGATGGCCTCCAGATGGCCCCAGATGCCTCCAAGACGCCCCAAGAAGCTTCCAAGACGCCTCCCAAGATGGCCCCAAGAGGCCAAAATCGTCGATTTCCATTGGTTTTTTCAACGTTTTTGGCCTTCGCGTTTTTTCGGGCTTCCGACGCTCCAAGACGGCGAAAGAAGCCCCCAAGACGGCATCAAGACGACCCGAGAGGCTCCCAAGTGGGCCCCAACACGGCCCAAGAGCGCCTCAAAACGGCTCAAGAGGGCCTTCAGACAGTCCAAGAGGGCCCACAGAGGGGCCCAAGAAAGGCTCCAGACGGGGACCACGAACCTAAAATTCTAGCCTTCCGCCCCAAAAGGCGCCAAGGAGGCCCCAAGAGGCCTCCAAGAGGCTCCAAGAAGCCCCCAAGAGGCCCCCAACAAGCCCAAAAAAAGCCCCAAGCTGCCCCAAAACAGCTCCCCAGAAGCCTCCAAACTGCCTCCCGCAGGCCCCCGAGAGGATTCTCACGACGACGGCGCCAGAGGCTCCCACAACGGTCAACGAAGCCCCCAAGATGGCCCCAAAAAGGTGCCCAGCCTACGCCGTCGAGTCTGTCGCCGCCATTGTCGTCCTCGTCGTGTTCTCCTGCTCCTTCTCATCCTCCTCTTCCGCCCCCTCCTCCCGTCTCCCCTCTCAGCTTTCTGTCTCGTATTCCCTCCACTGGCTCACTTTTCACCTTCTCCGCCTTTGGCTGCTCCCCCATCCTCCCTCCTCCACGTCCCCCTTATCCATCCCGTCCCCAGCGGTCAGATTCCTCGCAACTTCCGTGCCTTGTCGCAATGCTCGTCACTTGGTTCCGCCGGGCGTTTCGGAGGGTCTCTCCGCGGCGCTCGTCCCGCTTTAAAACACTTCGCGCACACAACTGGGTTGTTTCGCTTGAAATAATTCTTCTTCTGGTCTTTCGACAAATGGCCCCCGTCTGAAAACGCTGGTTTCTTCCCGTCCCCGTTCGGTGGGCACGCGGAGCATTCAAACTTTTTCGCCCCCGTGCGCGCATCGTGACACGCGCGGCACACGACTGGGCGATGCGCCTGGTCCGTCTTCCTATAATGTACTTTCTGGTTATCGGACAAATGGCTCAAGTCTGTGAACGCGGGCGCCTTCCCATCCGCCCCCGTCGGGCATGCTCCACAACGGAAAATCTGGGCCTCCGATTTTTCGTGGCACGCGCGGCACATGACCGGGCGATGCGTTTGGCCCGTTCTCCTGTAATGTTCTTTCTGACTGTCCGATAAATGGCTCACGTCTGTAAACGCGGGCCTTATCCATCCCGTCCCCAGCGGTCAGATTCCTCGCAACTTCCGTGCCTTGTCGCAATGCTCGTCACTTGGTTCCGCCGGGCGTTTCGGAGGGTCTCTCCGCGGCGCTCGTCCCGCTTTAAAACACTTCGCGCACACAACTGGGTTGTTTCGCTTGAAATAATTCTTCTTCTGGTCTTTCGACAAATGGCCCCCGTCTGAAAACGCTGGTTTCTTCCCGTCCCCGTTCGGTGGGCACGCGGAGCATTCAAACTTTTTCGCCCCCGTGCGCGCATCGTGACACGCGCGGCACACGACTGGGCGATGCGCCTGGCCCGTCTTCCTATAATGTACTTTCTGGTTATCGGACAAATGGCTCAAGTCTGTGAACGCGGGCGCCTTCCCATCCGCCCCCGTCGGGCATGCTCCACAACGGAAAATCTGGGCCTCCGATTTTTCGTGGCACGCGCGGCACATGACCGGGCGATGCGTTTGGCCCGTTCTCCTGTAATGTTCTTTCTGACTGTCCGATAAATGGCTCACGTCTGTAAACGCGGGCGCCTTCCCATCCGCCCCCTTCGGGCATGCCCCACAACGGAAAACCTGGGCCTCCGACTTTTCCAGGCACGCGTGGCACATGACAGGGCGATGCGCCGTGCCCGTGTCCCAATAATGCCTTTTCTGACTCACCGTCAAATGGCGTGTGTCCATGATTTCGGGTCCCTTTCCATCCGCCCCCTTCGGGCATGCGGAGCACCGTAGCACCCGCGACTTCTCGTGCTCCTCCTGGCATGATCGGCACATCACTGGTCTATGGCCTGCGCCCGTTTTGTAGTACTTCTGCAGTTGATCCGGCGTCAAATGTCGTGTGTCTGTGAACGTCCCCCCTGTTCCATCCGCTTCTGACGGACACGCAGAACATTTCAGCGGCTTCTGTTGGCGCGCAGCTCGTCGCGCAGCGTTCATCTCGTTCTCGCACTCTCTTTCCTTCTGCGATTTGCTCCACTTGTTCCACCCGCCTTTTCTTTTCCCCGCGCACTTCTTGCAGAGCTTCTCTCCCGCGCTTTTCGTCGCATACTGGTTCGCCGCAATTTCTGCCTCCGTTTTCAGGAATTCCAGGCATTCACCGCATCGAATCTTAAACTTCTCCTGCACCTGCCCCCGCCACGCCTCCGATGTCTTCCGTGACTTCCGTGCGGCGGCGGGCCCTGCGCACCGGTCGCATTTGCTTGTCCGCACGAACACTCTATTCCTTTCGACCCCCCCTCCCGCCACTGTGGACGCCATCTCAGCCCATTGCTCACAAGTCGTGCACCACTTTTCTCCTGCCCCCTTCAAATTCTCCATGCAGTCGCAGCAGAAGCTCGGGCCCGACTTCGCGGCGAACTCATTCGTCGTGAATTCAGCCTTTTCCTTCACTTCGCAGCATTTGCATGTCTTGCATTTCAGGGTGCCCTTCTTTGCGTCGCAGTGTGAACGCGACGTCGTCCCGCATTGCCGTCCAGGGCCCAGAGGCTCCCAAGACGTCCCCAAAAGGGCGCCAAGACGACCCACGAGGCGCCCAAGTCCATGGGCTCGCTCCGGAGCTCCAAAACGACCCCTGAGACCTCCCAAGAAGGCCCACAGGCAATCCAAGAGGACCCCGACGCGCCAGAGAAAGGAAGAAGAACCAAAAAAAAAAATGATCGACCAAGATGACATCCAGACCACTCATGAACCCCTCCGGCCGCCTCACAGAGCCTCCAACAGAGCCCCTCCCAAAACCGGCGATCGCCCCAGAAAAAAAAACAAGGGGTCGGCGGATGTGGCGTAAGCTTGAAGAATCATAAAGCCTGACGCGCCGACCTGCAGTCAACCCGTATCAGATGCGCGGTAAGGAGGCAATGGCCTCGGAGGCCCACGTGAACGGCCAGCGAAAGTCGCTAAGGATGGGCCCAAGGGGCAAGGATGCAAGGGTACTCTTGGGAAGGTTGCCCATCCTTGCTGTGCGGGTTGACTGTACTGACTACCTACCAGACCACCTCTACCCAACCAGAAGACCCGAGTGTTCGGGTCATGGGGGTGCGGGCTTCATACGTGCTTTCTCCATGTTCCCCGCCCCCCCCCACTGGGAATGGACGGCACATTGGGGCCTTCCTGGAGGCTGCGCGGCGTCTGGGGGCGAGGGGGGGTCCTCCTCCTCCTGCTGTCCCCTCTTCATCCTCCTCCGCCCTGTCGCCCCTCAGGAGAGGAGGAGAAGGGCAAGATAGGTGCGCTCGCGCCTCATCTGACACCCTATCCCTTCTTCCCACCCCTTTCCATGGCGCTGATATTTCTCCATGGGTTGGCTTGGTGGGTGGCGACCTACAATCAGGAACATCTGCGTGGCGTATCGTGGCGGCGGGCCCCGGCGACACGCTGCGCCCTGCAGGGCGCCCCGCTCCGCTGCGCGGGGCGGGAGGCTGGGAAAGGCTCGGAGCGTTGACGCCTGTGGGGGCCCGACAAGTGGGCAGCACCAGACCCGTCGTGATTTTCTCGCAGCATCGACCCCGAGAGGTCTGCCCTTCCCCGGGGCCGGCTTCTCGTCCCGAATCGTTTCGACGGCCCCGAGGCCCAGCGAGGGCCCCCGCAGGCCGAACACAGCGAAGAACCCCCCGCCGTGTTTTTTTTTCGCAGCGCGATATCGCGGGCCAGGTCCGGCGGAGCGACGCGCGATTCAAGAGTTCCCGACCGCAGAGCTCCGATCCACATCGCCCGGCCGTGGCCCCCCTGGCGCTGCCGCAGGGGGGAGGGGGCGGTCGCTGGCACGGCCACGAGCGCGCCGCAGTTGTGGCACCTTCGGAGGGGGGCGCCGCGCGGCGTCGGCGTCGGCGTCGGCGTCGCTGGCGGCGCCGTCGGCGCTGTCGTCGTCGCGGATCTCCGGCGACATGCCTTGTTCAATCCAGGGCCCGCCATCGGGCCCTGGGCCCTGGCTCCGGGATCCGCCGCACTGTGGGCGATCCGGGTCCGCTGTAAGTGGGGCGATTTCCCCTGCAGGGCGGGGATTTCTGCCCTGCTCGTCAGGCTCTTCTGATACAAACGTCCGCCCGACTTTGCCGTCGCTGTTCCCGCCATTTGCTGCGGTGCTCTGCGACGTTCTGAGGCAAAAAAAGGGCCGCCCTACATTTTTGTCGCACCGTTCGGGATTCTCATGTCCGGCACCATCTCTTGCTGTCGCTCGGACGTCCATTCTCCGTGCATTTTTCGGTTTCGTGCGTGTTTTTTTGTTGCTCGATGGTCCAGGATGGTCCTCGATGGTTCTCGCGGAGAAAAAATGCACACGTCCGAGCGATGCCAAGATCCGAGGCCGGACAAAACGCCCAGAGTACGGCGGATCCGAAGTCAGGGACATGCCCTTGGTTTCTGCCTCTGGGGCCCGCAGCGGGCTCGGGGCCGTCAAGAACCGGGGACGGCCAAGAGGGGAGCGTCCAAGAGGGGGGGGGGGGGCGCAAATCATGGCCGGCGGCATATGCGCGGCCAGGGACGCATTGAAGTAAGAAGAGGCGCCATGAAATCTGGGGAGGTCATGGGCCCCCGCCATGATATCCCCCCCCCCCTAGTCAGCACCTCCCTCTTGGCCGCCCCCGAAGAACTGAACCAGGTCCTTACGACTAGCCCTGGGGAAGGGGCCGGAACCTCCGGGGCCGGCAAACAACCGTGGGCGGCGGATGTCGGGGGTCGTCGCCGTCGTCGTTGTCGCCGCCGCCGCCGTCGTCGTCGTCGTCGTCGCGCCTCCTGATGTTTCCTCCTCCTCCTCCTCCTCCTCCTCCTCCTCCTCCTCCTCCTCCTCCTCAAGACGATCATAAGAATACTGCTCTCCCTCCTCCCCTGCCCCTGAAGTTGTCCGAAAGATCTCTCGCCCCCTCCGCGTGCTGTTTTTTTTTGTTGCCCACCAGATGCCAAATGCTGTTTTCCTTACGCATGGCGTTTCGCCAGCCGAGTGTTCCTGGTGCTTCAAAGTGGTGCTCCCGCTGCAGCGTGGGCCTCGCTGTCGGCTCGGATCGGCGCGCGGCCCCCGCCGTCCAGCATGACGCGCTCGCCCCAGCGCGGGGCACTTCTCTGACTCCGAGTCCCGCTGCGTGGCGTCCCCCCTCATCGCTTCCCCTCCTCCGCCTTCGCCCTGGTCTTCCTGTTCCTCCCGCTGCGTGGCGTTCCCCCCCATCACTTCCCCTCCTCCGCCTTCGCGCTGGTCTTCCTGTTCCTCCCGCCTCGTGGCGTTCCCCCCCATCGCTTCCCCTCCTCCGCCTTCGCCCTGGTCTTCCTGTTCCTCCCGCCTCGTGGCGTTCCCCCCCATCGCTTCCCCTCCTCCGCCTTTCGCTTCCCCTCCTCCGCCTTCGCCCTGGTCTTCCTGTTCCTCCCGCCTCGTGGAGTTCCCCCCCATCGCTTCCCTCCTCCGCCTTCCCCTTGTCTTCTGTTCCTCCCGCCTCGTGGTGTTCCCCTCCCCCCCATCGTTTCCCCTCCTCCGCTGCGGTCTTCCTGTTCCTCCCGCCTCGTGGCGTTCCCCCCCTCGCCTTCGCCTGGTCTTCCTGTTACTCCGCCTCGTGGCGTTCCCCCTCGCTTCCCCGCCTCCTTCGCCTGGTCTTCCTGTTCCTCCCGCTCGTGGCGTTCCCCCATCCACTTCCCCTCCTCCGCTTCGCCTGGTCTTCCGTTCCTCCCGCCTCGTGGCGTTCCCCCATCGCTTTCCCCTGGTCTTCCTGTTTCTCCCCGCCTCGTGGCGTTCCTCACCCCATCGTTTCCCCTCCTCCGCCTTCCGCCCTGTTCTTCCTGTTCCTCCCGCCTCGTGGCGTTCCCCCCCTCCCGTCCCCTCCTCCGCCTTGGTCTTCCTGTCCTCCCCCTCCCCCCATCGTTTCTTTCCCCTCCTCCGCCTTGCGCCCTGGTCTTCCTGTTCCTCCCGCCTCGTGGCGTTCCCCCCATCGTTCCCCTCCTCCGCCTTCGCCCTGGTCCTGTTCCTCTCGTGGCGTCCCTCCTCCGCCTTCGCCCTGGTCTCCTGTCTCCGTCCCGCCTCGTTCCCCCCCATCGTTTCCCCCTCCGCCTTCGCCCTGGTCTTCCTTTCCTCCCGCCTCGTGGCGTTCCCCCCATCGCCCTCCCCTCCTTCGCCCTGGTCTTCCTGTTCCTCCCGCCTCGTGGTGTTCCCCCCATCGTTTCCCCTCCTCCGCCTTCGCCCTGGTCTTCCTGTTCCTCCCGCCTCGTGGCGTTCCCCCCCATCGCTTCCCCTCCTCCGCCTTCGCCCTGGTCTTCCTGTTCCTCCCGCCTCGTGGTGTTCCCCCCCATCGTTTCCCCTCCTCCGCCTTCGCCCTGGTCTTCCTGTTCCTCCCGCCTCGTGGCGTTCCCCCCCATCGTTTCCCCTCCTCCGCCTTCGCCCTGGTCTTCCGTTCCCTCCCGCCTCGTGGTGTTTCCCCCCATCGTTTCCCCTCCTCCGCCTTCGCCCTGGTCTTCCTGTTCCTCCCGCCTCGTGGCGTTCCCCCCCATCGTTTCCCCTCCTCCGCCTTCGCCCTGGTTTTCCTGTTCCTCCCGCCTCGTGGCGTTCCCCCCCATCGCTTCCCCTCCTCCGCCTTCGCCCTGGTCTGCCTGTTCCTCCCGCCCCTTCCGCTCGAGTTCCTGCTGCTGCTGCTCGTCTCGCCCGCCTGGATCCGAGTCTTGCTTCGTGGTGCCCCCCCAGCATTTGGCGGTCCTCCTCCTCCTCCAACTCCAACTCCTCCTCCTCCTCCTCCTGCTCTTCGCTTCTCCTCCTCCTCCTCCTCGCTCCTCGCTCCTCGCCGCTGTCCTTTCTCCTCCTCCTCCTCCTCGCTCCCACTCCTCCTCCTCCTCCTCCTCCTCCTCGGATTCCGGAAACCCTGAACCCAAAAACGTTTTCATCTCTGAGGGGCGCATCGTTTGCTTCCGCGGCCTTCCGCCGCCCTTCCGCCGAGGAAGAGATGTCAATTCCCTCCATCCTCGAAGGCCACGAGGCCCTCTTTGGAACGCCTCGTTTCCCCTCCTCCTCCCCCCGGTCTTCGTGTTCCTCCCGCCCCCTCCTGCTCCAGTTCATGCTGCCGCTGTTCGCCTCGCCCCAGCGCGTGACACTTTTCTGGATCCGAAGCTTTCTTCATCGTTGTCGCCCCGCCCATTTCCCCTCCGTAGGGCGGCAAGGGGATGGGGGAGGGAGGGCGACGATTTGTTTTGGGAGTGGGGAGGGGGGAACGGACATCTCAGCGACCAAGCAACTCAATGAGGCCAGCGCGATCAATTGAAATGTGCGAGACAGGCGACAGAACAGAGGGTAAAAACGCGGGCATTCAGAACAGTGTGAGGCTAGATTCCGCACGTCGGGAGACACGATGAGACACGTGCACGGCGTGCAAGACAGACCAGGCCGCACAAGGATGGGATTCATCACGGTGGCAATCTAAGCGGTCACAGATCGAGGGGCTGGCCAATGCAACCAACAACATTCAACAGTGTGGCTGTTATGTAATCAGTAGCCAGCCTGGTCCAGAGCAAGATTGGCTGGTTCGCCCAAGGTAGGCTGGCACGCGCAGAACGGAGGAGTGCCACGCAGGATGGCCCGTGCTTCCACGATGGGCTAGCACTCCTGGTATAGGCTGGTGCACTCGGGAATAGAAGAGGAGGAGGCGGAGGAGAAGGAGGTATCGCTCCACTGAGTCCAAGGGGAGAAGTTTGGGGTACCCCCCTCATGTCAAGCTCTCGGCACTCCGCCACTGGAGGGCGCCAGGAGGAGGAGGAGGAGGAGTAGGAGGAGGAGGAGGAGGAGGAGGAGAAGTGGAAGGTGCGCCCAGGATTGACTGGTACACACAGGGTAGGCCGGCGCTGCCAGGACAAACGGGCACACCCTGGCTGGGCTGGCGCGCCCAGGATATGCGGCCAGCCACCAGTCTGATGGACAAAAACGCTGATCGGCGAGCGCACTCAGATTAGGCTGGTGCACCCACGATAGGCTGAAACACCCAGGATACGCCATGCCACCCAAGATAGGCCAGGCGAGTACACCTGGGATAAGGCAGCACACGCAAGATTGGCCGACATTGGCCAGTTCACCGGAGGAAGGATGAGGCGAACAAAGAATCCAGAAGACCAGGGCTCAGGCGGCGGAGGGATGGAAATCGGAGGCGGAGGAGGAGAAGGAGAGGAAGTAGCGCAATAACTACACCCGATGATGACCTAAACGGTGCAAGACATCATTGGTGCGCCATGCTGTGTCTTCCGCAGCAGCCGAGCCATACAGCCGTCATCCAGGGATGTGCGCGGCCTGTGTCTCCAACCTGTATGCTCCCTCCTCGCCGTCCTTGACCTCGCTCCAGCGAGTAGCCAGTGCTGCCGATTGTATGATGGGTGAACAGCAGGCGCCCTGGCAGGTTTCGGCGGCGGCCCCAGGGACACGCTGTGCCCCGCTACCTTCGCTCCGCTCCGCTAGGCGGGGGGATGGGAAGAACTCGGGACTTCGGTGCTCGGAGGCGGGGACGTCGTGGTCAGCATGTCGAGCCGAAGCGAGTCGGGCCAGAACCCGCGTCGCTATCGCAAAGGAGCAACACTCGCAGCAACGCGCGCACCGTCTGCATCGTTCTGGCATGCGGTGGCCCATGACATCACTGGTGCGCTTCCAGTGCCTCCACCGGCCCCAAACGCCTGAGAACCCTACCTCGGCAATTTTTTTTTCCCCCCCCAACCACAACGCCACCAAGCCCCTCCAACACTACAGTCCATCAGTGCCCAACTGCTGGAAGCCGTTGCCCATGGCTCCTCCACCGGAGAAGCACCGGCAAACATTAAATGCCCAAGCAGATTCGCCGGGCGGCAAGGAAGTGCACAATGGCCAAACCGTCAGAGGCGTGCCAACCTATGGGCCCGAGCCTGCAAAGAGCGATGCTGCAGTTGCAATTTGAAGCTCTACCTGGACGTCTGGGCCAAGGTGCTCCTGTCGGGGAGACGTAAGACTTGGGTTCGGGGTACTCGGGTTGGCCGGACGGGGCCGTCGGGAAAATGACGAGACCCAATCTGAAGTTTGACGCGAGCTCCCGCTGCAAACATCCCACGAACACTGGACCGTCCAAATCCAGGACGCGCTCATCAAAAAGCGCAGGCGAACCCGAGTTCCGGCGACCTCGGGTCCTGCATCCCCCCGACACAAGCCAGTGAGCCCACTCCCAAGAAGGGTGGGGTCCTCCTCCTCCTCCTCCTCCTCCTCCTCCTCCTCCTCCTCCTCCTCCTCCTCCTCCTCCTCCTCCTCCTCCTCCTCCTCCTCCCTCGCCACGCACTCTTCGACCTCCCCTCCGGGAGGAGACCCCCGACGCAAACCAGTAATTGCGGAAACATCCACTGTCGGAGCTCCGCGCGGATTTCTCGGATCTGTGATGGCTCCTCCTCCTCCTCCTCCTCCTCCTCCTCCTGCTCCTCCTCCTCCTCCTCCTCCCTCCTCCTCCTCCTCCTCCCTCCTCCTCCTCCTCCTCCCTCCATCTCTCCAGGACTCCAGGAGAAGACCCCCGGCGCAAGCCGGTGAGCCAACTTTCAGAAGCGGCGTGCGAACCTCGGGCTCGCAGCCTCGAATGCCTCGATCCCCCCTGCCCTGCATTCTTCCCGGTCCCCTTTCCCGGCTGTGCACTTCCTCCACCTCCTCTTCTTCCCTCGAGATCCGACGTCGCGAAGACCTGGCAGCATCGCGAAAAATCGCGACAGGAGCCCCAGGCCCCATCGCTGTGCGGCACTTTTCGAGGCGGATCGATCTGTGATGGCCTGCGGGCACGACTCCCGGCGACAGCGCCTGGCGTGAGAGAGTTGAGGCGCCCGGAACTCGGGGTCCACCCTCCGCCCTCTCCTTGCCGTCGCTCGGACGTCCATTTCCCGTTCATTTTTAGATCTCGTGCGTGTTTTTTTCTGCTCGATGGTCCAGGATGGTCCTCAATGGTTCTCGCCGAAGAAAAACTGCACACGTCCGAGCGATGCCAGGCTCCTCCTCCCCCCCTCGGTATACCTCGGTGACCGGAGGCGCGCCGGGTCACTCCACGAGCAAGCGGCGCGCCACAGCAGACCGGGAGGCCCGGGGGAGGCGGGAGGGGAAGATCGGGGAAAGGGAAGACAGGGACAAGGGAAAGCACAGGCCTACAGTCGGGGCGTTGACCTAAGGAACCCTAAATAAGGAACGAGGCCCCTTTTTTCCATAAGTTAACCTTCGATTTCCTGTCGAAAACGTAAGGAAAGCCTGAGGCAGCTGTGAAACACCTAAGGAATTCGGAGCCCCTCCCCAACGAAAAAGGTTCCTTCTTCAGGGCCCCGACTGTACTGGAGTCCGTCCCCCTGCTCCCCCCTCCTCCCGCATCTCCCGCTCCTCCTCCCACTCTTGGCGGTTCGCAAAAGCGGGTATGGGGGAGGGGGGAAGGCTTCTCAGAAGGAGGCTACTTCTTAGAAGGCGCTGGCCTTACATCTGCAGATCAGGCCCGCGCCTTCTAAGAAGCAGGGATGCTTCTAAGAAGCCTTCCACCCTCCCCCTACAGTGCGGAAGCGGCCGCAAGAAACCCTCGCAAGAGACCCAACCCTGCAGACCCGCGCGAGAGGTGCGACTGGGAGAAGCCCAGGGCACCCTGAACGCAGCAGCTTCTTCCACGGCCGCGGTAAGTCACCGCGCAGCGCGCGGAGCGAAGAAACCCAGGATACCCCGAGGAAAAGCATCCGGTTTCTTGATGCGCGCCTCCGCTGTACCCCCCCCCCCCCCCCGCACGTAGCCGATTCTCCCCTCCTGCGGCGGTGGCGTGACGGCCATGGGCGCCTGAACTTGTCGAGGCCGTGCGGCACGCCATTGTGCGCGCCGCAGGCGCCGCAACCGACGATGACCTGGTCCTCGGGAGCGGCGCTGAGCGGCCGGCAAGCCACGACGCACAATCCTCCTGGACCCCCTCGGGCAACGAATAAAAAAAGAAAACGACGGGAAATGTTTTTCCATATGTTCGGCCTCTGGAGGCTCGTACCGGCCCCCGGGACCGTCAAAAAACAACCCAGGACGAAAAACAGGTCGCGGGAATGGGTCGAGACTTCTGGGTGCCGACGTCATGCAAAAACCGTGACGTCGGGGGTCTGGGCCTGGGGGTCGGACGATATTGAACAGTTTCTTACGGACGCAGGTCTTCAAGACTCGTGTGGCTGGACTTTTCAGGAACTTGGGGCGGTCTGAAGGAGGATTCCACGACGTACAACTGGCCATCGCTCGGACGTCCTGTGTTTTTTTTTGGTTTCGTGCGTGGTTTTTTCGCCAAATGATCAAGGATGCTCCTCGATGGTCCTCGCTGAAGGAAAAATGCACACGTCCGAGCGATGCCAAGACAAGATCCCGTGAGGGCTGCGGCCCCTGCGCTCCACCCCTCGCGGGTCGGCCGACCCCGGCCAGACACCGCGTGCATTCGCATCTGCACTCGCATGCGCAGTCGGCCTCCGGAGGCCATTACCTCCGCAGGCCATCGGGCCGTCCACAGAACGACGCACGACACGGCGTGGCCCGGACCGCCCTCGCGCCGTGAAAGAGACACGACGGACAAGCCTTGAGCTTCACCTTCGGCCTCTGGGGGCCCTCCTTCCCAAGCCCCGGGGCCGTCAACAAAACGACTCGGGATAAGAAGCTGGTGCCCGGGAATGAGTGAGATGGCTTGCAGCAAAAATATTGTAGTAAGGATGCGTGATCAAGATGCAAGCCCATTGGACACCCGTGTTGAGGCTTTTTCGAGCGCGGCGGGCGATCGAAAATAGTCAAGGATGGACCAGAGAGGCGCGGATGCGATGGTACGGCAGGCTCGTGTCGTGCAGACCCCAGCGTCGGCTCCCGACACCGCGGGGATGGTTCAGCCTTGAACGACCAGCAGTTTTCGAAACGCCAGACTCGCCATCGCTCGGACGTCCATTCCCTGTGCTTTTTATGATTTCGTGCGTGGTTTTTTCGCCAAATGATCAAGGATGCTCCTCGATGGTCCTCGCTGAAGGAAAAATGCACACGTCCGAGCGATGCCAAGCAGATTTATCAACATCGACCGCTTCTGGGTCGCCGACGGCGTTCAACGCTGAGCGCCAGCGGCGGGGTCGCCGCCGGTCGACACGGCGCGCACCTGCCGTACCCTTGGGCTCGAGACCTCGCTGCGCCTCCAGCGCCGCCCCTGGTGCGCTCCGCGCGCCAGCGAGGGGGGCCCAGCGCCGATCCGAGAAACCCGCGCGGAGCGTCGACGGCTTATGTTCCTTCCGTTTGCTCCCCTCTGGCCACGGAGGCACGGATGCAAGGGCGCCCTTGGAGCCGAAACCTCTGGGGGCCCACGCTGCGAGCTGAGAGCTCGCGCTCCCCTCCCCCCTTCCTTCCTTCCGCTCGCGCTCCCTGCCCTCCTCCCTCTCTTCCTCCTCCTCCTTCTTCCTCCTCCTCCTCCTTCCTCCTCCTCCTGCCTTCTTCCTCCTCCTCCTGCCTCCTCCTCCTCCTCCTGCCTCCTCCTCCTCCTCCTCCTCCTCCTGCCTCCTCCTCCTCCTGCGTCCTCCTCCTCCTCCTCCTGCCTTCTCCTCCTCCTCCTCCTCCTCCTCCTCCTCCTCCTCCTCCTCCTCCTCCTCCTCCTCCTCCTCCTCCCCCTCTCCTTCTGGCCGGCCACTGCTCGGAGCCTGCCTGGCCACAGCTCCCCAGCCTCTCTGAAGCCACAGAGGGCTTCGCAGCAGGCCCGGGGGCCTCGTCGAAGCCCCACCGCCTTCCGAGAAGGTCTGCCCCTCGGCCCCCTTGCAGGGCGCGCCGCCGACAGCTGCCGCTGCAGGGTCGAGCGCCAGGAGTTTGGTATCGCAGCTGTCCATCCCAGGGGCGCGCGTCCCTCCTCCCTCCTTCTTTCCTCCTCCTTCTTTCCTCCTCCCTCCTCCTTCTTCCTCCTTCTTTCCTCCTTTCCCTCCTCCTTCTTTCCTCCTCCTTCCTCCTTCTTTCCTCCTCCCTCCTCCTTCTTTCCTCCTCCCTCCTCCTGCCTCAGAGCTCCGACGGCGCGATGGTCTCACAGCGTGGACGCCCGGAGGGCAGGCCCCCTTCCCCAGGACCGGCTCTTCCTCCCGGGTTCTGACGGCCCCAGGGCCCAGCATCGGCGGCGAGCGAGGGGAGGAAGTGAGGAGGGGCGGGCCTTCTCAGAGGGCTCGGAAGTCCCCCGGCCTTCTGGAAAGTTGTCTGGGCCTGCCCCGAAGACACAGAAAACCTCTCAGCAGGTCCGAGGGCTTCTGAGATGCCCCGCCGCCTTCTGAGAAGGCCTTCTCCTTTTCGCTTCCCCTCCTCGCCCGCCGCAGACAGCAAGGACCCCCAGGAGCCGAAAGCGGCCCAATGCCGCCCGTCGTGAATATTGAGTCGCTTCGCTCATTCCGCCAGCCCGTATTGTGCCATCGTTGGCGGTTGCGTGCGCGTTCGTGGGCCACGCGGCGCTGCCAATCGGCGCTGTTGCGGTTGCGGGTGAGAGTCCTCATGGATGCTTCTTGGTGTCTCTTCGGAGGGTTCTTGTGGGGCTCCTGTGCAGCAGTTTTAGAAGCCCGTAGGGGCTTCCTGGGGACGCCTTGGATGCCTCTTGGAGCTCTCTTGGCGCCTCTTGCAGGCCTCTTGGGCCCTCTTTGGGTGCTCTTGGGGCCGCTTGGGGCAGCCTGGACGCCTCATGTGGCCGAGGGCTCGAAATGCCCGTTCGGCTTCCTCCTTCTGGGCTCCCTCTTGGGACGGTCCTGGGGCTCTCTCTGTCTGGGGCCGTCTTGGGCCCCTCTTGGAGGCCTCTTAGGCCGTTTTGGTGCGATCTTGGGGGCCTCTGGGGCGGTTTGGGGGCTCTCTTGTAGGCTTAGTGGGCCGTCTTGGAGCAATCTTAGGAGCTTCTCGGGCCGTCTTAGAGCGTCGGCGGCCGAAAAGGTAAGATCGCGAAAACCTTCCAGAACATTCAAGAACCAATGGGAAGTCGTTAAATTTTGCCTCTAGGGGGCTCCTTGGGATCGGAGTGGTATCAGAAGCATCTTCGGGCGTCTTGTAGGCAGTTGAAGCCGTCTGGAGGCTATCTTGGGTATCTTGGAACGACTTCGAGTGACTCTGGGCCCCCTTTGAGACCGCCTCGGGGGCCTCTTGAGACGTTCTTGAAGGCCCTGGAAACAGCCCCAAGGAATTCGGGCATCCGTGACTGAGACAGCCTGGGAACCGCCCAGGACTTGTATGGTGTGCTTTTCGTCCCCTGACCCCCTGGGGCAGCCGCGCGCGCGCGAACTAGAAGTATTCTAGGAAGCTGTTGCAAAAGATTTCGCACGCCTTTGGCCCGTTGAGCCGGCGCATTTCACAACGAGAGGCGGTGGGGGTCTATCATTGCTCCTCCCGGCCTGCTTCTGCGCACTGCCTCCTGCCTCCTCGCCTCCAACCTCCACGTTACCCCTCCCTCCCTGTGTTCCTCCTGCCTCGCCCCCCCCTCGCGATTCACTTCCTCCTCCCTCTTCCCTGCTTGTCCCCCCTTTCCTCCTCCTCCTCCTCCTCCTCCTCCTCCTCCTCCTCTTCCTCCTCCTCCTCCTCTTCCTCCTCCTTCACCTCTTCCTTCACCACCACCGCCGCCTCCCCCTCCCACTCTCCCTCCTCCTCATCCTCCCCCCTCATCCCCCTCATCCCGGAAGCGACTGAAATCACGATCCCAGGAAGACTTGGATCGCGATCCAAGTCTTTTGGGCGCGGCGCGCCGCAGGGAGAGCCCCCTTCCTCCTTCCTTGGGACTCCCCCGAACGAGGAGGAGGAGGCGGAGGGAAGCGGGGGGAAGAGGGAAGGAGGGAGGAGGAGGAAGAGGAGGAAGGGGGGAAGAGGAGGAGAAGAGCGAGGATGTGGGAGGAGGAGGAAGGAGGAAAAAAGACAAGGGAGAAAGAGAACAAAACGTTGCAACTGATTGGTTTCCGTGGGTGTGGGCTTCCATAGGTTTCCGATGGATGGGTTTCCGTTCGTTTGCGTTTCCGTGGGTGTCCGTGGCTTTGGGTTTGGGTTGGGTTTCCGTTGGTTTCCGTCGGTTTCCGTGCGTTTGGGTTTGGGTTGAATTTTCGCGGTTTTCCGTGGGTCTGTGCTTCCATGGGTGTCCGTGGGCTTCCGTGAGTTTGGGTTTCCGTTGCTTTCCGTCGGTTTCCGTGCGTTTGGATTTGGGTTGGGTTTCCGTGGGTTTCCGTGTGTTTAAATTTCCGTGGGTTTCCGTTGGTTTGGGTGTTCATGGGCTTCCGTACGTTACCTTGGGTTGTCGTCGTCGTCAGCAGCATCATCATCATCCCAGCCCAGTCGTCGTCGTCAGCATCATCATCATCACCCCATCCAAGCCCAGTCGTCGTCGTTTCCTACAGCGCGGCCAGCCCAGTCGTCGTCGTGAGCATCATCATCATCATTATCATCCTCATAATCATAATCATCATCGTCATCACCGTCAGCATCAGCATCATCAGCAACATCATCATCAAAAAATCACCACCACCATCATCATCACAATCGTCATCATCATCATCATCATCATCATCAGAATGCCCATCACCGCCCCCCCACATCGTCCTTATCATCACCACGGCCGCCATCACCATCATCATCACCATCATCATCATCATCATCATCATCATCATCGTCACCATCGCCCCTGACGAGCTCACCGTCTTCGAACACACCCGAAAATGAAACATATTCAATTTGGGGCAACACCGAAATGTAAGGAGAACCACATGAAGCACATGTACAGGAACATGTACAGAAACATCGCCCCGGCGACTCCCACGTAGGACCCCTGGGGGCCCGCCCGGAAAGAAACAAATTCCAGGGCGCGCCCGGGGGCCCAGGAGTAGTAATAGTAGTAGTAGTAGTAGTAGCAGCAGTAGTAGTAGTAGTAGTAGTAGTAGTAGTAGTAGTAGTAGTAGTAGTAGTAGTAGTGGTAGTAGTAGTAGTAGTAATAGTAGTACAAGTAGTAGTAGTAGCAGTAGTAGAAGCAGTAGTAGTAATAGTAGAAGTAGAAGTGAAAGTAGAAGTAGAAGTAGAAGTAGTAGTAGTAGTAGAAATAGGCATAGTAGTAGTAGAAATAGAAGTAGAAGAAGAAGTAGAAGTAAAAGAAAAAGAAGTAGTAGTAGTAGTAGTAGTAGTAGTAGTAGTAGTGGTGGAAAGTAGTAATAGTAGTAGTAGTAGTAGTAGAAGTAGTAGTAGTAGTAGTAGTAGTAGTAGAAATAATAGTAGTAGTGGTAGTAGTAGTAATAGTAGAAGTAGAAGTGAGAGTAGAAGTAGAAGTACAAGTAATAGTAGTAGTAGAAAATAATAAAAGTAGTGGTAGTGGTAGAAATAGAAGTAGAAGAAGAAGTAGTAGTAGTCGTGGTAGAAATAGAATTAGTAGTAGTAGTAGAAGTATAGTAGTAATAGTAATAGTAATAGTCGCAGTAGTAGTAGCAGTAGTAGTAGTAGTAGTAGTAGTAGTAGTAGTAGTAGTAGTAGTAGTAGTAGTAGTAGTAGTAGTAGTAGTAGTAGTAGTAGTAGTAGTAGTAGTAGTAGTAGTAGTAGTAGTAGTAGTAGTAGTAGTAGTAGTAGTAGTAGTAGTAGTAGTAGTAGTAGTAGTAGTAGTAGTAGTAGTAGTAGTAGTAGTAGTAGTAGTAGTAGTAGTAGTAGTAGTAGTAGTAGTAGTAGTAGTAGCTCCCGTGGAGCTCCCGCAGGGGCCACGACCCGTGGAGCTCCTTGTGAGGCCGCGATCCTCGCGATGGGCCTCCCGAACTTGGCGGGGGGACGCATGCGGACCCTGCCACTGGGACATTCGGTGGAGCTCCCGATGGGGCCACGACCTTCGCGAAGGGCGTGCCGAAATAGGCGGGGGGACGCGTGCAAAAAATCGTTGCTGAGGCCTTCGGTGAGAAGCACACATGTGAGGAAGTGCGTGTGTGTGTGTGTGTCCAGCCCGGGCCGTCCGAGACACAGCCAGTCGCAAGCGATGCCGAAACAATCCTAGATCCGAAACTTGCGAACTCCTGTTGTGATGAACAGATCACGCCCAACTGAAGAAAGCTAGATCTTTCAACGGCGATCCCAAAGCTCGCGCCGTTTCGCATAGATTCGGTAGGCATGCAAGACTGGAGTAAAACACGAATGAACGGATCATCGCAGATGGCATAATCCACGACAGAAGCGAAGATGCTCGCCTCATCGCTCCTCTCCCCTCTACTCTCCTCTCGCCCTCCTCCTCCTCCCCTTCCTCCTCCTCGGTTATCAGTTCCCGTACAAGAGGAGCAAAAAGGGAGGAGGAAGAGGGAGGAACAGTTGTCTTGGGGCATCCTGGGCCCACTTGGGCCCGTGGAAGATTTCCTAAGTCCTACACAGGGCTCAATTCTTGGAGGTTCATTTCTTGTTGGTTCATTTGTTTTGTTTTCTAGATTCTCGCGCCGCACATGCCGCGCAGTGCGCGCGCACCCACCTGCGCACCTCTGCGCGAGGCGGCATTGAAGCCACCGCCTCCCCGCACATGCCCGCACATGCCATGCGCCTCAATGGTCCACGCCCCCGGGGTCGCATGTCAAGAAGACCACGCCATGTCCGCACATGGCCGCACAGGCCATGCATCCGCAGAAATAAAACACAGCGCCTGGCCGAGAGCACCCACGCACCAATCGGGGGGCGGGCGGAGGGGGCGGCCGGGGGGGTGGAGGGAGCGGGGAGGGGCCAGGGGGGAGGGGAGATGCTTGGAGGGAGGGCCTCAGCATGAGCTGATGCAGTTTCAATGCGCGATACATCCGTCCCGCCCGGCTGCATGCCGCTTATTGTTTCCTCTGCGGATTCGCGGCGGCCGGGCGCTTGCGAGCTGCGCGCAAGCGACGCAACTTCTCCACCATTTTTGAGGCGAGCACAGAGGCCCGCTGGAGATGCTCGAGGATCACGCCAGTGAGCACGTAGTTCAGGGCCCGGGTCAACGCGCAGCTGGCGAACTGCGTGGTCTCTTCAGTGACTTCCTGATCAGTGCAAATCCCAAGGTGGCGCCCCTCTGCAGGCTTCCCGTCCACGCATGCCGCCTTCGGCCACGTGAACCTCAGATCCGACATCAGCTCCTCCCTATACGCCCGGACGGCCTTCTCGACGCGACCGCTAAGGCGGTAGAACTCCAGCGCGCCCGGGCCATCCGGGTGGTCAGATTTCGACTCCAACACGTGGTTCTGTAGATGCACATGGGCGCGGCCCAACCCATCGAGAACGTTCAATAGATTCTTCCCCATGAACGACAGTTCGGCGTCGTCCGAGTACCCTTTCGTCCTGGACAGGAACTCAAGCTTTGTCGTGTATGTCTTATACTCGCCCAAATCTCGAGCGTCTCCCTGGTACAGCACTTTGCGCAAACCTTGCTTGATCTGCGTCATCCCAGCTGGGGAAATAGAGCGGCTGCTGTCGAGGCAAGAATTGTAGGCCCTGAGGTTGAAACGAATGGAGAACACGTTCTGCCCGGACTTCAGGATATCCGTGACGAACGAGCCCAGGGCTGCGTCGCGTTGAGGGCCAGTCTGCCCATGCCATAACGGCAAGGAGCCCGCGGCCTCCACGGCCTGCAACGCTTTCATCACAGCCCCGCCGTTGAACGTTTGTAGCAGGGAGACTAACTGCACTTGCACATCGCTCTGAACGCCCATGCTCTGCCACCTGCCGACGAGCGACCCGACCGATTTAAACCAAGCGTCGTCGGTGTGAAACCAATTGTGGCTGAAAGTGCGAGGTCGCCGTTACGGCCAAAGACAGCCTGGTGGAACGAAGGGGCGTCATGGCGGGATTGGTTCCTCGTAGAAATGAGCCTCAGAAACATCGCAAGCGAAAGTGATTTGGATTCCCAAGAGATCACGTGCTGGAGAGGGTCGATGCCTAATCTGACGAACTCTCTCAAGAAAGCCCATGATACCATTAGCTTTGGCAACAACTCGACGATATCTGATACGTCGCCCCCGTATAATAAGCATATCTGTTTCTGTCTCAATGACAACACTGCTTCCTTCCCGCGGGGCTTGCTGCGGACCAGTGGATTGTACTTGCGTTCTGTCCTGTCGCTGACGCCCCCCTTGGAGGCAATGGTTTTCAAAGTTTTCCCGGTCGCGCGCATCTGGTCGGTCACAGGGCGGCGTCCACGTCTCGCTGTGGAGGGGATTTTCTGCTCCGATCGCATACTGTAGAATCGCTTCGCAGATATGTTATATTTCCTGCCGATGTCCTTTGTCCACGCTTCGCTCAGGACTTCGCGGGGGATCAAAAGCGGATTGAACCCCATTGCGTCCGAAAGCACTGCAAAACAAATGGTGATGTGAGTCCACCAAAAAAGAAATCCTGGAAGACACATGCCGACGCGCATAAACGACACTCCGGCCTTGTCTGGGCCAATATGGTTCCGGACACGAATGGCGAAGAGGAGCTGGCGAGCTGGAGACCGCCATGCAGTCATGGTGTTGCCATAAGGAACCGTCACTAAGTAAGAAACGACGCCGTTGTTAGGGTCCAGCCGCTCCGAGATTTATCGAGGATCGGTTGGCGGAGTCAATGAAGCAACAGTTGTCGGACATCTTAACCGACCGATTCTGTCAAGCGACTCACGCGCACCCGCGACTCGCGCCCGGGACCCGCGCTCGCGACCAGCGCCCCCGACGATCGCGCAGGGAAGCAGAATGCGAACTTGTGAAGCGAGGGAGGATTGAAGGGCTGGAGGAGAGGTTGGAGAGAGGGTTGAAGGGAGAATGGGACGGAGGGTTGGAGAGAAGGTTGAAGGGAGAATGGGACGGAGGGTTGGAAGGAAGGCGGGAGGGAGCCTTCCAGGGAGAATTGGAGGGGGTGTGGAGGGAAGTTTGGGGGGAGAGTTGGAAGAAGGGCTGAAGGGAAGATCCGAGGGAGGTGGGAGGGAGGATTCGTCGTCGTCGTCGTCGTCGTCCAGGGAGGTACGAGGGAGGTGGGAGGTGTCGTCGTCGTCGTCGTCGTCGTCGTCGTCGTCGTCGT
>CAUYUJ010006569.1:152500-222500 GCA_963575745.1 Prorocentrum cordatum
ATCTCGCATGCTTCGCGCATGGGGAATTCAGGTTCTGGCCCAGCGCAGCGCCGCCCACCCTATTGCTACAGGCTTGGCCTGACTTCTCGATGATCGGGCTATTGCCAGCTGGTGTCCGCCCAGTTTCCATGTTCAGACCATCAAGTTGTCGCAGCGGTGTCACGTGGATCTCCGGTCCAACCGCGCCCCCCGCCTTGTGTGCGTAGCCGAGGCAAACCCCCGTAACCGTCGCCATCGCCCCGATTCGGGTGGAGGCATGAATCGAACGAGGGCGCCAAACGGAAGAAATGGGGCGGCAAACTCATGTCCGAATCTGCGCCTCCATGACGACTCGCTGTTCTCAGGGACCCTTGCGCTGTAGCAAAGACAGGGGTCTCGGACAGCATGTCCAAAATGGTAGGGGAAGGCCCGCTTGCATGAGCAGCGCGCGATTCCCATCTGAAGAATTCCATTGGATCGTTCAGCGACAGCCATCAGCTTCTTGTTGCCAGGAATGGCAGGGTCGTGTGCAATCTTGAATTCGATACACGCCCTTGCAAGTTCTCTAGCACCGTCAGTATACCAATATTTTCACTGTTCTTCTGGGGTTTTGAGGTTAATCGAACAAATGCATACGTGAATAGCAGATTTGTCGTGCACGCCCTGCGCTGCTATGAAACATGTTGCCCGGTCGCGAAGAGTCACGCGCGCGGTCTCGTCGTGGAGCCCCCGCGATAGGTTATCCATCAAGCCAATGATCCATGGTGGTCAGGTGTCCGAACGTCGTGGGATTCGCGCATGGTCGCGGTACCCTCAGCCCTTTATGTTGCGCTTTCCTTTGTAGGCGCCGCATGGCCTTCGCCCAGTTGCATACCGAGCGAACAAGATTCTCAGGAGTGTGAATTAGCAAGTGCGAGAGGGAGGGAGCGCTCTTTTTGAGTCGCTCCGTCGCAGAGACTGGCACCTCAACCTCGGCATTTTCTGGGTCCAGTTCGGGAGGTACGTCAATATCGACGAAGTCACCCTCTCCCGAAGCCTCATTTGCATCCGCGATTCGCCCAGGTGCGGCGGCTACGCTAGTGGAATCCAGCCCGCGATCTGCGCTATAGGGCATGGACCCAGAGACCCCGTGCCAGCAAGGGTTCCCGAAAGTAGCCGCACAACCCCCGGCAGCGCCGTGGCGTAATTTCTTACAACCAGCGCCTGTGTCGTGATTGGGAGCAGATGAGGAATATACAAGACTCATGACGCCCGTTGGTGTCTTGTCCCAACCGCACTCACGAGTTGCATGAGGCGAATAGTAGAAATAAGTGGCTGTATCCAAAGAGCCTATGGCAGACGGAAATGAGTACTCGGCCGATGTCGGCCTTCCATCAGCGTAGCCATGGTACCAATCATCCCATGTGTGCGCAGGTCCATTGTCACGCGACTCTGAATGGAGCGGGGCGGGGGACCTCCCGCGGATTCCACGTCATCCAGAAATGTCTTGGCGCCCGACGTCGCGCAACGCCACCGCTCGGGGGCGGCAGGCTTTCCGGCGGCAGCCGCGCACATCCATTGACCCAGCGCCTCTCTGCCGGATAGGGTCAAGTATGGTATCTTGCCCTCAACGATCAGGTCCACTCTGTGACCGTTTGGCAGAAGTAAGTAGGGTCGCTGACCTGCTGGCCAGACGAAACTAAAACCGTGATCCACGCACCCCGGTGTTTCTGGCATTGCCAACGCTTCAAAATTACCACCCCTGAAGTTGGGGCATGCGACGCAAACTGAACCGAAGGCCCGTGAGGAATCGCCGGCAGTATTCAGGAATATCGATTCTTCCAATCGTTTGATCATACCCATTGCGCCTGCAGCTCGAATGAACCTTTCTGCGATAAGGTTATGTCCACAGCCCGTGTCGACTATGAACCTGAGGGTACCGAGGTGCACAGGCGACTTCTCCCTGCACCACGCAGCGGCTGAGCCACTCTGGGCGGCTCTTCATTTCTCTTCGGACGCTAGCCAAAGGTGCCAAACTTCGTCGGCCAGATCAGATGCCCTGAGCTGAACGTCTCTTGATGATGCTCTCCATTCGGATTGCATTCGTCTATGCTCTTCCCTTGGGAATTTCCATCTATTGTCGACACTTGAAAGTAGTTCCCTTGGGCTATTGCGACGCACCTTCCTTCGAGTAATGGCCGGTTCATGGGTGGAGAGGTGAAACTTTACACTATGCCGACATTTCCCCGTCTTCGCAGGTCTGATGTAGCTTTCCCCGTGAGGTTCGCCACAAAAGGACATGATCGCTTCCCTGGGAACAGGATGTAATTGAACAAGGATAGTGGCGAGTTTCGTCAGCATCTCTCTGCGTTCGTGTTGCGCGTCGGACGCGGGAACGGTTTCCTCGGAAAATTTGTTCAAATGTTTGTCCTCCGAAGTTGCTGAGTGGACCGCGCGGTGCCGGAGCCAGTGGGGCAGGGGAGGCACGTGCGACTCGACTGGCTGTGCCAAGGAGCGCACGTTTGTCCTTCCCTTGTCGGCCGGGCCGATGGGGCCATTGCAAACGCATAGCCACGAAACGAATGAGCATCAGCAGAAAAAGGGATACATTTGTGTATGTATGTATGTATGTATGTATGTGTGTATATATGTGTGTGTGTGTATTATCCCGGCAAAGCAACCTAACAGCGATGTGTATAAGCATATCTGGAAACATTCCCCTTAAAATTCAGGTGAGAATCCAGTTGTAGAGTTCTGCTGTTCTCGCAGTCGCAGTCGCATTCGCAATGACAGTCGCAGTGGCAACGGCCTTAGGATCCAATGGAATCCTGAGGATTCCTAGGGATTTCTACGGCATCCTTAGGCATCTTTAGGAATCCATAGGAATCGTTAGGAAACCTTAGGAATCCTGGGAATGTTGATTCCTAGGGATCCCTAAGGATTCCGAGGGAATCCTGAGGATTCCGAAGGATTCGCCTGCCTCGGCCTCAGCCTCAGCTTGCCTCTGCCTCAGCCTGCCTCAGCCTCAGCCTCAGCCTGTCTCAGCCTCAGCCTGCCTCAGCATCAGCCTCAGCCTCAGCCTCAGCCTGCTTCGGCTTGCCTCAGCCTCAGCCTCAGCCTGCCTCGGCCTCAGCCTCAGCCTCAGCCTGCCTCGGCCTCAGCCTCAACCTGCCTCAGCATCAGCCTGCCTCATCCTCAGCCTCAGCCTGCCTCAGCATCAGCCTCAGCCTCAGCCTGCCTCGGCTTGCCTCGGCCTCAGCCTCAGCCTGCCTCGCCTCAGCCTCAGCCTCAGCCTGCGTCAGCCTCAGCCTGCCTCAGCCTCAGCCTGCATCAGCCTTAGCCTCAGCCTGCATCAGCCTCAGCCTCAGCCTGCCTCAGCCTCAGCCACAGCCTCAACATCAGCCTGCCTCAACTTCAGCCACAGCCTGCCTCGGCTTGCCTCAGCCTCAGCCTCAGCCTGCCTCGGCCTCAGCCTCAGCCTCAGCCTTCCTCAGCCTCAGTCTCAGCCTGCCTCAGCCTCAACCTGCCTCAGCCTCAACTTCACCCTGCCTCGGCCTCAGCCTGCGTCAGCCTCAGCCTCAGCCTCAACCTGCCTCAGTCTCAGCCTGCCTCAGCGTCAGCCTCAGCGTGCCTGGGCGTGCCTCAGCCTCAGCCTGCCTCGGCCTCAGCCTGCCTCAGCTCGGGTATTCAAAATATGGCACAGGACTGCTGTTCTGGGAACGCGAAGGTCACGAAGTGGCCCACAGTTGGCTCCGAGCGATCAAAATATGGTACAGGAGTGGTGTTCCGAGAACACGAAAAACACGAAGTGGCCTACGGCTGGCTCCGGGCATTCAAAATGTGGCCTGGGAGTGGTGTTCTGGGAACACGAAGAACACGAAGTGGCCTATGGTTGGCTCCGGGCATTCACAATGTGGCTTGGGAGTGGTGTTCTGGGAACACGAAGAACACGAAGTGGCCTACAGTTGGCTCCAGGCACTCAAATGTGGCCTGGGAGTGGTGTTCTGGGAGCACGAAGAACACGAAGTGGCCTACAGTTGGCTCCGGGCATTCAAAATGTGGCCTGGGAGTGGTCTTCTGGGAATGGATTCCTAAGGTTTTTCAAAAACTCGTAAGGATTCCTAAGGATTCCTGGGGCTGCTGGATTTGTCCGGTTCTGTCCGGATCCCGCCCAACCCCCCCTGGGGCGTCAAGGTGCTCTCTTTTGATCCCACTAGAAGCCTATCAGCAAAAGCTCTTAGGTAATAACAAACATCCTGGCACTGGCCCATGGCACGCCAATGCCCAGCCATCGTCACGGATGATTTGGTGTGTTTTTCGCGTGCCGGGAGTCTTTGCCTCGTGAGCAAGCTCCGGTCTCGGTGACTGTCTTACATGGTTTATATTTGTCCTTTCCTTTGCCCTCGCCTCGGTTCCTTCCGCGGCTTTTGCTCGAACCCCTACTTCTCGGGGTCTCGCCATGCGCGTCGTCGCCCGCGATCGCAGCCGCGGAATCAGCTTGCCGAGAAGTTCTCTGGCATCCCAAAGACTTGCCAGCCTTGAGCTGCGCTTCTTCGTATTTGCCACGTTTGATTTTCTCGGCGTCGGTCAAGCCTCCGCGCTGCTTATAGCACCCACTCCGAGGGCCCTTGCAGTTGCGAGGGTCTCGCGACCACGCGCAGCACGCCATTTTGCTTTGGCGCTCTCGCAAGGCTTTCGACTGACCCCTCGTCCGCGACTGCGTCGCATTCGAGTTGCCGAATTTGTTCGATGGGGTCGAAGAGCGAGGCTGGTCCTTCCCCCTCGGGCATCTGCTCTACTCCTGCCTCTGCGATCGCTTTTTCCGCCGGCAGCGCGAGTATCACCGCCCGCTCCCAGCTGTGCCGGGGCGGCAAATGTCTTGGGCTTCTTGTGATTGTAGGGGCAACTTTGCCCTGCTTCAAGGTAATTCTTTCCTTGCTTCGCGAACTTGCAGGTTGTCTCACCCTTCTTTCTTCCGCATGCCAACTTATCCGTGGGCAATCCTAATCGATGGATTGTTGCCGGCATCGTAGAAGCCCTTTTTCCGCCCCCGCCGCCCTCATTTTTCCCGCCTATCAGACGGGCCTGTCTATTTCTGGATTTGGGGGTCGACGCATGTTCAGATATTGCCCATTGTTCTCTGTCCCGCATCATGAGATATTCGGCTTGGAGCAAGAGCCATTGATGAGTTCTCATTCCCGCGCCCAGAGGATCTGTTGACAACTCATACCACTGCGTTGCATACCTAAGCCTAGGGACCTGTCGGATCTGTTCATAGAAGTGTGCGTGTATTGAAGCCTTCATTTCATGCGATGGTTCCCTGGCGCCGTGCAATTCTTGGTGCCGCTCCATCCATTCGCTATAGAAGTAGTACAAGTCCGGATCAGGCTTTCGTCCATCGATGGTCAGTTTGAAGAGGTCTCGGCATATCCAACGTGGTCCGCTCTCCGACCTGGCGGAACACCAAGCGCATATGGCTCGTAAAATTTCTCGACCGGTCAGGAGACGTCCTTCTAGCTGACACGAATGTTCCATGCGATTGATTTGCGACGGGAAATGGGCACGTTGCACTGACAGAAGTCAGTTGCGCGTCGCCATTGCACATGTCTCGAGCAGGTTGGTAGCGATCATCATATCAAGGCGCATCAATGCCCCTGAGTCTCTATGATTCTCCTTGGGAACATCAGGGCCCGTTGCTTCGCTGACCCATGACTGCGCCGCGTGGACGTCATGCCGCGATCCAGCTACCGCTCTGATGCAATGTTGCCCCCATTCTCGGAGTGTCTGAACACCCTGTATATCGAGCACGTTTAGTTCTTTATTGTTTCCACAACTTCTCCTGTTTATGCCCATTTAATTCGCGTGATATGGCCGCCATGCAGGGCCGCTGCGACCGCTCGCCCCCCTGCCGCCATCTCCGTCTGGGTCGCCATCGCCACCCGGTCCCCCTGGAGGGCCTGTAGGCGGCTCGGACTTGCCCATCTCGTCAAACTGTCGCGCAACAGTCATGCATGTGCCGGGGGCTGTGCTCTGGTCGTCTCTTTGATCGTCGCCGTGACCTCCAGGGTCTCCACCTCCTTCACCAGAAACAGCTGGGCCGACCGTGCAAGGGAGGTGTCTGGGCAAGTCGAGGTTGTTAGGGTGGTCCGACATCTTCGCGTTGAAAAGGGCGTTTCCAGGGTTTGTTCCTCGCGCGCCCCCCCGCGTCGGACCCTCGCTTGCCCCCGAGATCTTCTCGACAGCCGGCCCGGGTAGAAAATGCGCTCTTGCCAGTGGGGGCGTCGGTATCAACGGAGCAGTCAGCGTCGGCATCTTGCCAAGATCCGACTTTAAATCTGAAAACTGGAATGCCCATAATATCGGCAAGATTGCTCATCTGGCGCTCGGGCTCAACATCCATAGGCGAGGCCGAGTGTCTCGGCGCCTTCCCATCAGGATCATTGCCTGCGCTCTGAGCATCAGGCATGCCTCGGGGTTCCTCCCTCTTCTCGCAGTCATCCTGATATCCAAGCGTTTTCCTCCGAGCGCATTTTTCGCTGCGTTTGGTGCCCGTATCCAGATGGGCATTGCGCGCGCGCGCTTCAAACAACCCCTGCGTGCGTCGGGCGAGGGCTGTGCACAAATGCGACTGGCCTGATTCGGAGCGCCCGATCGCGCCCGGGCTCGCGAGGCGCCAGGCGCCCTAGTAGGGCGAGCAGCAATGGGGCGAGGGGGCGGCTCAACATGCGCCGACAGTGCCAGTGTCGAACCCACCTCTTTCTCGATCCGTCGCTGCTCAAGGTCGGACCGCAATCTTCTCTTTTCCTCGCTGACGGCCCGAGTTGCAAGGGCGTTGTCTCTTATCTGTTCTCTTGCGTGCCCCTTCAGACGGCCCCAGGCATCGGCCATTATTTGATGGTCCTCTTCTCTGGTTGTCTGGGTCTTTTGTTATTGTTCTCTAAGGGATCGCAGTGCCTCAGATTTCACTCTTTTGGCCTCGACTCTAGCAGCTTCAAGTTGATTCCTGATTTCTCGCGCTGCCAGCTCTCGGGCTACACTCTCTCCTTCCCTCCTTGCAGCATCAGCCATCTCTCTGTATTCAGCTTTCTCACGTTCGGCCTTCTGCTGAGAGTCAGACAAGTTTTTCCGCTTTGCTCTGGATTCTCCATTTTTCCATTTCCTCTTGAGCAAGACGCCGACGTGCTTCGTCTGTAACGCCCGCTGCGTTGGCATCGGCATGCTGTATCAGCTCCTGTGCGTCTTCCACAATGATTGTTTTCTCATGCTCCATCCTTTGTGCAATTGCTTGTCTCTCAGCCTCGGAAGCCGCAAGCTGTCGTTGAGCCTCTTCGGCGGTCTCCTTATTTACCTGCGCCTCGGAGATAAGTCCGTTGCACGCGCGCACTCGCAGCCCTCGGCTGCCCCCGATCCTGTCTGTTTCCTTCCGCCCACTCTTGAATCGCGAGATGATGGCAGCTGCGCTCTTCCATCGTGACGCACTCGGCACAGAGCCACGCTGGGCTACATTTGGAACGAACATGCGAACATTGAGAACGCACTGGTCTTCGACATGAACCCCCCGGTTTGCGCGCTTTTCCAGGGCGCCGATTCTCCGCCCGAGCGGGGCACGTTGGCCCGGCGTTCCAGAACCCCCCCCCTGCATCGAGGAGCTGCTGGTAGTTCCAGTCGATGACATTCGAAGCGAATCAAAGGCATTAAACCCTCTGGGGCTGGAGCGCCCGGCCCTGGGGGCCTTGCTGGAGCGGCCCCTTTCACTGCCTAGGGTAGGCGTGTGTTGTCATCTCGCTCTTTCGCCCCTCTTAGTGGCGTCAAAGTCCATGGTCCTTGCCAGGTCGTCTCGCTCGCCCTGTATGACGAGCTCATCATGTTCTGGAAGTCTGGTCTGTAATTATCCCGGCAAAGCAACCTAACAGCGATGTGTAGGAGCATATATGGAAGCATTCCCTTAAGATTCAAATGAGAATCCAGTTGTAGAATTCTGCGGTTCTCGCAGTCGTAGTCGCATTCGCGATGACAGTCGCAGCGGCAACGGCAGTCGCAGCCACAGCCTCAGCCTGCCTCAGCCTCAGCCTCAGCCTCAGCCTGCCTCAGCCTCAGTCTCAGCCTGCTTCAGCCTCAGCCTCAGCCTGCCTTCAGCCTCGGCCTCAGCCTCAGCCTGCCTCAGCCTGACCCTGCATCAGCCTTTGCCTCAGCCTCGCTCAGCCTCAGCCTCAGCCTCAGCCTCAGCCTGCCTCTGCCTCAGCCTGCTTCAGCCTCAGCATCAGTCTGCCTTCAGCCTCGGCCTCAGCCTCAGCCTGCCTCAGCCTCAGCCTCAGCCTCAGCCTGCCTCAGCATCGGCCTGCCTCAGCCTCAGCCTCAGCCTGCCTCAGCCTCAGCCTCAGCCTCAGCCTCAGCCTGCTTCAGCCTCAGCCTCAGTCTGCCTGCAGCCTCGGCCTCGGCCTCAGCCTGCCTCAATCTCAGTCTGCCTTCAGCCTCGGCCTCTTCTTTCTTTCTTTCGCTAAGCCTAGAACACGAACAGTGTTGGCCGATTGTGCATGCCACGGTTAAAATACAGAGCTGCGCGGTCAACGGGATGGAGAAAGCTGACGGAAGCAAGAACTACATTCTAAACATCACGATTCCCAATGATCTTCGTCACGGCCTGTGCTGCCTCTTCCAAAGCCAGAGCTTCAGCAGTAAATGAAGAAATAGGTGTTGCCATAAATGTCCCTGCGATCATTAAAGTCGTTGTGGTTTCGTATTGCCCACGTCGCACCACAGCTTCAATGCACCACGCTGCAGCTGAACACGAACTCGCCCTTGTGCCACCATCGGCGTGGACGATCAGGTTGCATCGTTCCAGGTCTGCCGGGTCAAATGGGAAACTTTGGTACCATGACTTTCTCTCGTCCATGGTGAAGTTCACGAGGTGGTCCGCTCGGATATTCCAGTCGCGCCTGTGCCAGAACACAATGTCATCGCAGTCGCGCGGCGGCCGCCAGCCAATGCACACTATGTCCCAAAAGCTCCTTGTTATACGATGCGTCAGCGGTGCCAAGGACGGAGTTGTCAAGACGGTTGAGCCCATGGTGATGCCAGCAAGCGGCCGACAGTCCGTGATGAAGATAACGCGCCCGCGGTGTCCATCCCACTTCACAATAGGTGCTCCCGGCCCGTGGTCTCCAGGGAGATCTTCCAGCAGATGTGTATGAGTCCTTCTTCGTTTGGGACACTTTGGCGTAACAATGAGATTCTGCTCCGCGCTGTCGGGCTGGCAGCAGAACAACCCCCACTTCGAACACAAATGCTTCTCGAAGAAAGCGTACGTTTGCAACCATTCCGATTCCTGTCTGCACGTATCCCGCTGAAAACGCCATTCGTCGTCGAAGACGGCCACGAAAGCGTCCTCCCATTCAACTCTGTGTCCAAACCCTGCGTGTATCAGTCCTTCTTTGCGCCTCTTCCTCTCGCTTCCCGCCGAACGTATGGAATCCCACATCGGAACAATCGCGACGACCTCAGGTAGTTGTGGCCCCCGTGATCTGGCGCGGACTTCTCTCGCCAAGAGCTTCTGAACACACTGTGAAGAACACGACAATGCAACGGCTTAACACCAGACTGAAGAAATAGACGTTCAATTATGCGGGCCGTCCGCATCATGAATTGGGAGTGCCCCTCACCCGGCCTCCGGCGGAAACTAAACATCTTTCGTAACATTCTGAACTCCCAGATTTTGACCTTGGTTAAGATGCGGTCAGAAAGGTGCCACGTAGAGCAACAATATGCAGAGGAAGCCGCCGGCCCACGAGACCACGCTTTCAACTTTGACATCCAGCTGCCAGGACCTTTGAATACGCGTACGTTGCTCCAGAAGTTGTTCTCGGCCTTGGCCAACCTGTGGTCCACCATAGTGTTGGTGTCCCCCTCGGCGCTCAGAAGTGTGCCCAAAGCGTGCAAATTATCAACGACTTTGAAAATGTATTCCCGGTCAGCGACGACGCAAATACTGGTAGAGACTCCAGCTGCGGCAGGGCCACACAAGAGACACTCCAGAGAAGACAACTTCCATGTGAATCCAAACTGCGTGATAGCATTTGTCAAATCTTGCGACATGCTCACGAACTCCTCCACACTAGAAGCCAGGAGGAAGATGTTGTCCGCCCAGATCAAATGCGTTACTCTTTCGGTCCCCTCCTCGTCCAAAGCAAATCCGTACCGGGCACGGCGCCATTTTTCGAACACGTCGGCAAAAACGACTTCCAACATAATGTTAAAGAGCTCTGGTGTCTCCACGCCGCCTTGCTTTCCACCCTTTTCCAAAGGAAACCTTTCGCAGGGGTCAGCCCCAGGGAGCGCGATGTTGCACCTCATGTTGGAAAGCTCCCTCAACAGAGCAGCTGCCATGCGAGGGTGCACCCCTCTGGCCAGAAGGGCTTGGCTCAAACGTCCATGCCGCATGCTATCGAAAGCAGTCTCAATATCCATGCATGCGACACACAAGCGTTTTCCCCAACGGGCTGCGACGAAAATGCATTGATGTAGTATGCACACGACGTCGTCGCAAGAGTGGCCTGGACGAAAACCGAACATAGCGATACTGCTCGAAGAAACTGAGGGTCGCAAATGCGGCTGCACACCAAGAAGATACCATTTTGAGCAGACGTCAAGTTTTCCCACCCACCTGAAATCTGGTAGCGTCTGAGGATGAATAATTTTTGGGATACCTGTGAAATCGATGTGTTTCCAACTTGGGGGATCAGGACTCCAGACATCAGAAAATCTCTTTCGGAAATGTTGCCCAAATTCACATACGCATAAAAATTGTAAGACTTTGTAAATTTCTGGGGTGGCCCCGTCGCTGCCAACAACCTTCCCGGCTTTCAGTTTTGCTCTACCGTGCAGGACGTCCCACAGGCAGATTTCTGGACCCCTGCGGCCATCATTTCTGGACCCCTGCGGCAATCGCAGTGACAACGGCAGTCGCAGCCACAGCCTCAGCCTCAACCTGCCTCAGCCTCAGCCTCAGTCTGCCTCCGCCTCAGCCTGCCTCAGCCTCAGCCTCAGCCTCAGCCTGCTTCAGCCTCAGCCTCAGTCTGCCTTCAGCCTCGGCCTCAGCCTGAGCCTGCCTCAGCCTCAGCCTCAGCCTCAGCCTGCCTCAGCATCAGCCTGCCTCAGCCACAGCCCCAGCCTGCCTCAGCCTGAGTCTCAGCCTGCTTCAGCCTCAGCATCAGTCTGCCTTCAGCCTCGGCCTCAGCCTCCGCCTGCCTCAGCCTCAGCCTGCATGAGCCTCAGCCTCAGCCTGCCTCAGCATCAGCCTGCCTCAGCCTCAGCCTCAGATTGCCTCAGCCTCAGCCTGCTTCAGCCTCAGCCTCAGCCTGCCTTCAGCCTCGGCCTCAGCCTCAGGTTGCCTCAGCCTGCCTCAACCTCAACCTCAGCCTGCCTCAGCCTCAGCCTCAGCCAGCCTTGGCCTCAGCCTGCCTCAGCCTCAGCCTCAGCCTGCTTCAGCCTCAACCTCAGTCTCTCTTCAGCCTCGGCCACAGCCTCAGCCTGCCTCAGCCTCAGCCCCGCTCAGCCTCAGCCTCAGCCTCAGCCTGCCTCAGCCTCAGCCTCAGCCTGCCTCAGCCTCAGCCTCAGCTTCAACCTCAGCCTCAGTCTGCCTTCGGCCTCGGCCTCGGCCTCAGCCTGCCTCAGCCTCAGCCTGCATCAGCCTCAACCTCAGCCCCAGCCTGCCCCAGCATCAGCCGGCCTCAGCCTGAGCCTCAGCCTCAGCCTGCCTCAGCCTCAGCCTCAGCCTGCTTCAGCCTCAGCATCAGTCTGCCTTCAGCCTCGGCCTCAGCCTGCCTCAGCCTCAGCCTGCATCAGCCTCAGCCTCAGCATGCCTCAGCATCAGCCTGCCTCAGCCTCAGCCTCAGCCAGCCTCAGCCTCAGCCTCAGCCTGCCTCAGCCTCAGCCTCAGTCTGCTTCAGCCTCGGCCTCAGCCTCAGCCAGCCTTGGCCTCAGCCTGCCTCAGCATGCAAAATGTGGCCCGGGAGTGGAATTTTGGGAACTCGAAGAACACGAAGTGGTCTACAGTTGGCTCCCGGCATTCCAAATCATGCCCAGGAATGGATTTTTGGGAACTCGAAGACCACGAAGTGGCCTACAGTTGGCTCCGGGCATTCAGAAATGGCCTGGGAATGGAGTTCTGGGAACTCGAAGAACACGAAGTGGGCTACAGTTGGCTCCGGGCATTCAAAATCATGCCCAGGAGCGTAATTCTGGAAACTCGAAGAACACGCAGTGGCTTACAGTTGGCTCTGGGCATTCAAAATCATGCCCAGGAATGGAGTTCTGGGAACTCGAAGACCACGAAGTGCGCTACTGCTGGCTAAAAATAGGATCCCCGGATTCCCGTCCGGATCCCGTCTGGATCCCGTCCGGACCTCGCCCAGACCCCCCTGGGGAGTCATGATGCTCTCTTTTGGCCCTACCAGAAACCTATCAGTCTTCGCTGTTCGGTAAAAACCCTGCGATAAGGGTGGGGCATTCAAGTCGTCATCCTCACCCTTCAGTTTCTTCGCAATCAGACGGGGAGTCATGTCTGTAACTTCTCGCGTATTTCTCACCGCGCGCATTGCGTCGGGGGGGCTCAATATCGGCTGTGCCGATGAGCGCTCACCTTGAGTTAGGCTTTCTCCGTCTTAATCATCATCGGCAGAATCAAGGATGGCTGTCTGACTTGCCTCTATCATTGTACGGTCAGAAGCGAGTCCGACACACAGATCAAGAAGAGGCTCGGGATGACGCGACGGACCAGGCGAGGTGTGGAATTGGGCATATTCCTCGTTCTTTTCTATCGAATGGGAACTGCCCCCTTCCAGCTGTGAATCGCTCACATCCTCACTCTGTCCATGCAACGTATATTGCACTGCCTGCTCGGCGCCCACACTTTCAGCGCCTGAAGTTCCGATGGGGATATGATCCAACAACTTTCCCATTCCGAGATCTACGTCGGTCGATGGCTGAAAGCCAGGGCGTGCCGACACCAACTCAGAAGTTCCCTCGGCGGAAGTTCTGGCTGTGCCATACCTTCCGCTCGAGTACTGTTCTCTGGATCCCGTCACTGAATCAACAGATGAATCCCCTTCTGCCAAGTCGAACATAGTCTCTGATGCTCTCTTACTGGGAAGGTTAAACGGGTTTTGCCGCCTTGTTGAAGAGCTTATACTTGTGTGACGCTCGGAAGGTCTTCGATCTTCTGTTCGCCCGAGCGTTCCTTCTTGATATCCCATGCTCTGCGAAGCGAGCGGCTGTGCCGTCGTTCCGGCTGATAACCAATCTTTTGCCTGGATATTCGTAATCCTTGCAATATGTCCCGATGATGTCTCATGGTCAGTGGGCTCCGCCGATGACATGGGCAAAAAGGGATAATGCCGTCAAGCGTACCCTAAGGTAGCACTGAAGGGAGGAGGCCGGCTTGCCAGCCGACGCACGCGCGCGCCGCAGGATCGTTATTTTTTCTGTTTCCTTAGAGCCAAACAACTTCAGGTAACACACAAGTCACGAGCAGTGAAGTACAGCACAGTGCGCGCAAGTAGAGAGAGAGAGCAGGAAGGGCGAAAGAATGGTGGTGCGGAAGGGGTGCATTGACTGGAGGAGGAGGAAGAGGAGGAGGAGGAAGAGGAGGAGGAGGAAGAGGAGGAGGAGGAGGAGGAGGAGGAGGGGGAGGGGGAGGGGGGGGAGGAGGGGGCCAGCGGGGGGGGAGGGAACGAGGGAAGGGAAGCGAGCGGATGGGAAAACCGAATCCCTTTCCGCGGTCTCTCTCTCTCTCTCTTTCTCTCACCTGGGCTGCCCCAGCATATGGGATGAGACTACACGATTGCGAAGATGAACCTTCGGCTGTGGACCGTCGGATGGGATGGCTGCAATTCCCGCTGGGCCTGAATCCGCTGGATCTCGTAAGACGTCTGCACCCGAACCCTTCGCATCGTAACCATGCTAATATGTACTGCACTCTGCGGAAAACCCGCAACGCCTCGGCAACCTGACAAAGATGGGGCGATGAGGAAAGACAGGTGGAGGTGACGGAAACGGAAATGAAGGACGAAGAGCCTTTTTTCCCAACCGCGCGAGCTCGCAGAGCCCGCCTGTAAATGACATGCACGGGATGGACGCGCACGACTGGCGCGACGCCCGCACTGTAGCGTGACTCTCCGCGGCAAGGGTCCCTGCGCACGACTGGTGTGCCGCCCACTCTTCCGCGTGACTCTTCGCGGCAGGGGACCCTGCCTGATCTGAAGGCCACGGCTGCAAAGTCCTTGAGGGTGGAGGACATGGGGGCGGTAAAGACACTCATGGCCATCTTTCCCCCCTCCCCATCGGCCTACGGGGCCCGTCCCAATCGAACAAGTGAGCCTCGGGTAATTTGGCTTCTCTGCGAAGCAGCCGTCCGAACATGCACAGCGTACGTGTGCTATGCTTGTGACGTCACTTGTCGATCGCCATTCAGGCCATGTCTTCTTGCACAGCTTTGACTGAAACAATTGGCAGGGTGGAACGAACAAAAACAACTGCCTACCACATTGCTCTCGCACGCCAGCCAGCCAGCCAGCCAGGTTGCCCAGCATCACTCTGGAAGCCTGCTCGGCCTGTACAATCGGAGCAGCTGTGAACCTGCTGGAGAAAAATTAAAAGGCTGGAAACAATAGTCTCGTATCTCGCACCTCCCCACTCCGCCACCACCAACTCTGCCTCCAGGTCCTGCCTCCTAGTGTAACTACCGGGTGGCTTCTAGCCAAGACTGCGGTATCGTGTTCCTCTCATGCCAGCCTGGCCGATGCTCGCGAAGACAGTGGAATCATGATTCTCCCTCTCGCCCTGACTCACCTAGTATTGCTGTTTGTTGTGCGCGTGCTACATTATCTGTGCATCTGTCATGTTTGCATTTACATGTTTGGCTGAAGCCCCCCCGCGGCCGCCCGCCTTGCCTCCTCCTCCTCTTGCATGCTGGCACAATTCGATTTTTAGCGCCGCCGGCGAAAAGTTTGGCGCAAGCCAACTGATCGTGCTGCGTGTGCTGATTGAGAAACATCTTAGTCAGACATTCTTGCTCTCTGACGCAGCAGGGGCGCTCTTTGACGCAGATGTCTGATGGAGCCACTCAGGTCATGGTAATGATAAGATCTGGGATTTAGAAAAACGGCCCCGGATTTAGAAACCCCGCTTTTGAGTTTAGTAAGCCAATTCTTGCGTTAACTAAAGATATGCGTTGTCTTGTCTTGATTTGGCGGCGCAATTTAGTACTTCCGTTCCTCGCTTTAGTAGATCATAGTTTTTGTCAATACTTTGTTTTAAGAATGCGCGTTCATTTTGCTATCCTGTCCACATCATTTGGGCAGGATAGCAAGCAGAGCGACCCAGCGACGCTGGCGCCCACCGCGTCGCCGAGGCTCACGGAGCAGAAGCACACGTCGGAGAGCAAGAGGGGCGGTGCGGCTCCCTCTCTCATGAGGCGGGCCGGAGCATGATAGATGAATGGGCCCGTCACGATCCCTGGAGGGATGCTGCCTGGAAGATCTGAAGGAGGAGGAAGAGGAGGAGGAGGAGGAGGAGGAGGGGGAGGAGGAGGAGGGGGAGGGGGAGGGTCCCACCGTCTAGGAGGTCTGCTGAGGCATGGAGAGGATCTGCGGACACGCAGTGGGCAGACCAGGAGTGGTCGAATCAAGATCCGTGGCGCAATTGGAGCTCATGGCGGGGCACTTCCAATTGGTGGCAAGGCCCGTGGCAGCAATCCAGGCCAGCTCCATCATGGCCAGGCTGGGAGAGGTTCAGACTATGGAGACAATACTGTAGGGGCCCAAGGACACACACACATAAATACACACAAATAACAGGATTCGCCATATTTTTCCATATTTTTTGGATTTTCATCTTCCCCCCCACTTCCCATATTTTCCAATCTTTTCCTGGGAATCGACGATTCGTTGTGTCTGTGTGTTTTTTCCCCTCCTGAAGTACGTGAAGCGCTGGAAGGCGAGCCTACACCTGAGCGAGACGCAAACTACGGACAGGCTGCTGGAGGTGCTGCCATGGGACATCCGCTCGAGCCTCGAGGACATCCCGGACGGCGAGCTAACCGTGGAGACCATACTGCGCAGGGTGGGCGTCAAACCTGGTGAAAGAGAAGACGACGATCTATTCCGGACGGGCAGTGAGGCGATGCAGGACGCAGAGCGCCGAAAAGACGAGGACCTACACACCTTCGCGGAGCGGCGGAAGCGTCAGTTCGACAAGGCGAAGAGCATCGGGATGGAGATCCCGCCGAAGATTCAAGGAATGCTAATGCTACAGGGGTCTCGTCTCAACGACCAAGGCCGCCAGAATCTCAAGAACTTGACGAAAGGCTCTATGCTGGGCGAGGGCATTCTCTGGGGACTACCGAAGCTGGACACCAGAAGTAAAGTGTGGGGCGACAACAATCATCCGACTCTGGTCAGCCTGGAGGAGCAGACCTCCTCCACATCGGCAACACCCGAGGCGGCGGCGACGAGTTCGAGCGACGAGCCGATCCTCGAGTGGTCTCACTGGGCGGAGGAGCTCGACTCAGAGGATAAAGCCCATGGTGCTGGTACAATTCTCGGAGAAGGGCCGATCCGGAGGTCATGGAGACGCTGGCGCAGATCGGCAAGACCAACCAGACCTGGAAGGAGAATCATAAGCTGAAGACGGCGCTGAAGCGCGACCGAGGAGTCTGGAAGAAAGAGAAGAAGAAGAAGAAGAAGAAGAAGAAGAAGAAGCGCCGCCTGCTGCCATCCCAACTGAAGCTGATCACGAAGTGCGGCAACTGCGGAGAAGTTGGACACTGGTACAAGGAGTGCAAGAATTTCCACCGACCTCGAGACGAGAGTAGGAGCAAGACGAAATCCAGAGCAGAGGCGGTGGCGTTCACCTGCGCGGCCATCGAGGCAGACAACGGCGACCAGGCTAGCTTCAACGGCATCACCATTTTGGGCAAGACCGTGCTGGCAACGCTGAAGGAGATCGGTGACCAGGACTCCGGCCACCAAGAGACGGAGCTCACGCTGCTCACTCTCGAGACCAGCCTGATCATTGTAGAGAGCGGCGCATCTCAGGCGATCATCGGACACCGGGCTCTGAAGGACCTGGAGGAGGATCTGCGATGTCGTGGACTGCGAATCAACTGATTCGAGAAGGAGGTGCAGACGCCCCAGGGAATCGAAGGCTCGACAACAAAGGTCGGAGTGGCCGGGATGGGATGTCCGAGGGGCCCACCATCGAGAGAGCCAGGTCTGAGAGTGCTCGAAGAGTGGCGTCCTCGGTTGGTGCTCCTCCTCCTCCTCCTCCTCCTCCCTCCTCCCTCCTCCTCCTCCCTCCTTCCTCCTTCCTCCTTCCTCCTTCCTCCTTCCTCCTTCCTCCTCCCTCCTCCCTCCTCCCTCCTCCCTCCTCCCTCCTCCCGTCGCGCGCGCTCCGCGCGAGCTCAAGTTCTAGCAAGGCCTGATAGGCTAACTTGTGCCATCTCATTTTGACCGACTCTTGCGTCCAGGGACTCCCTTGGAGGCCCTGCGCAAGCCTCGGAATCGTATAGAAGGGGGAACGCGGAAACGCAGAAATCATTGATTTCCTTTAGGTGTTCAGCGATTTGGGGCCCTCAAAGGCTTCCTGGGTTCTTTTTTGGGAGGTGAGGGGGGTCTGAATTGTGGTCTGTTGTGCAAGGGGGCCAACCTTGAACAAAAAATGGGAATCGTGGGATTTCCATGTTTTTCCAACTCCTCGGCGCTGTTCGGCGCTGTCTTTTGTTTGTGCCTCGCGGGTTTTGTTAGCCGGGCCCCTCAAGGGTGTGGGTTCTTCCGGACCCCCTGGGGGTTCCGGAGGAGGAGGAGGAGGAGGAGGAGGAGGAGGAGGAGGAGGAGGAGGCCTCCCGGAGGCCTGGAGAGCAGTCGGACGGGTGCCGCGGGCTGCGCGGGAGCGTGCTGCGCCGTTCTCTACGTTCGGGGGGCTCCCTGGGGTCGTGATATTGGGCTGTCCTTCGGCGATTCGGGGTCTCCCCCCGGGAAGCTGGGAGGCGCGGTGCCGGCCAGATGTCAGGGGATGTGTGGGACCCCCGAGTAGGAGTCCCACTTTGACAAAAAAAGGGGGATTCTGGGAGTTCCCTTTTTTTCAAAATCCTCGATCTTCGAAGGTTGGAAGCGGGAAAACGTGAGAAGGCGAAACACATTAGAAAAACCATGGGACATCAACGATTTTCCCCTCTTTGGGCTCTCTCGGGACGGCTCTCGCAGCTCTCTTGGGCTGTTCTTGGAGCCTCGTCGGGGTCTTTCTGGGGCCTCTCAGGGATCGGGGTTGTGTTGGGGCCTCTGGGTGGTCCGGAAGCCTTTCGGAGGTCTCTGGAAGCCTCCTGCTCCCACTCTTGGCCCCATCTTGGGCCTGTTCTGGGGTGATCTGGGGCTGTCCTGGGCGCCTCTTCGGCAGTCTTGGAGCCTTCTTGGCCCGTCTTGGGGCCGTCCTGAGGGTCTCTTGGGTGGTCTTGGGGCGGTCTTGGGAGCCTGTTGGAAGCTCGAAAGCGCGAGAAGCTAAAAATATTAAACAAAAAACCAATGACAATCTACGATTTTGGCCTCTTCGGGCCGTCCCGGGACGCCTCTCGGACCTCTCTTGGGGTCTCTTGGAGGTTACCTGGGAGCCTCGAGAGCCGTCGGAAGGCTGACTTGGGCTGCTTGGGAGCGTTTTGGATCATCCTTTCGCATTCTGGGGGCTCCTGGGAGGCGTCTTGGGCTCTCTTGGAGCGCTGTGGAGGCCCCCCGGGAAGCCCGGGGGAGCGATACCGGGAACGTTCCCGAGAGTTCTCGGGAAGGTGTGGCACCTGGGGCCAGGGGGGGCTCTATTGGGGTGCCTCTTGGGGCGTCTTCGGGGCCTCGTTTGGTGTTTTTTCTGGTCTCATGGGGGCCTCTTGGGGAGTGGGCGCTTCTTGGAGTCTCTTGGGGTCTCCTGGGGGTCTCTTGGGCCAAAAGGCGCGAATTTCCGATTCCTCGTCCTCGTCTTGGGCGCCGCCTTGGGGCGTTCTTGGGCGGTTTAGGCGCCTCGTGGGCCGTCTTGGCCCCCTCGTGGGCCGTCTTGGGGCCCTCTTGGGGGCATCCTCGACCGGCTTGGGTGTCTCTTGGACCGTCTTGGACGCAGTGGAAGCCCACAAGGCGAACACGCCAAAAAACATAAGTTACCTAACAGCGAAGACTGATAGGTTTCTAGTGGTCTCAAAAGAGCTCACAGATCACTCCACAGGGGGGGTCCGGGCAGGTGTTGGGGAGTTGCCGGGCGGCAGGGTGCCGGGCTCGTTTTTCACCAACAGTCACACACTTCGTGCTCTTCGACTTCCCAGAACTCCATTCCCAGGCCACATTCTCAATACCCGGATGCAACAGTCACACACAAAGTGCTCTTCGAGATCCCAGAACGCCATTCCCGGGCCACATTCTGAATAACCGGATGCAACAGTCACACACTTCGTGCTCATCGACATCCCAGAACGCCATTCCCGGGCCACATTTAGAATAACCGGATGCAACAGTCACACACTTCGTGCTCTTCGAGTTCCCAGAATTCCATTCCCGGGCCACATTTTGAATGCCCGGAGCCAACTGTAGGCCACTTCGTGCTCTTCGAGTTCCCAGAACTCCATTCCCGGGCCACATTTTGAATGCCCGTAGCTGTAGGCAACTTCGTGCTCTTCGACTTCCCAGAACTCCCATTCCTGGGCCACATTTTCAGCAGGGGCAAGAGCACGACGAGGAGGAGGACGAGCAAGACCAGGAGGACGAGGACGAGCAGGACGAGGAGCAGGAGGAGCAGGAGAAGAAGGACGAGCAGGAGGAGGAGGAGGACGAGCAGGAGGAGGAGGACGACCAGGAGGAGGAGGATGACCAGGAAGAGGAGGAGGAGGAGGAGGAGGGGAGGGGGAGGAGTACCAGGAGGAGGAGGAGGAGGAGGAGGAGGAGGAGAAGGAAGGAAGAGGAGGAGGAGGAGGAGGAGGACGAGGACGAGGAGGAGGAGGAGGAGGGGGGGGGAGAGTACCAGGAGGAGGAGAACGAGGACCACCAGGAGGAGGAGGAGGAGGAGGAGGAGGAGGAGGAGGAGGAGGAGGAGGAGGAGAGAACACCAGGAGGAGGAGGACGAGCAAGACGAGGAGGACGAGAACGAGGACGACCAGGAAGAGGAGGAGGAGGAGGAGGAGGGGAGGGGGAGGACTACCAGGAGGAGGAGGAGGAGGAGGAGGAGGAGGAGGAGGAAGAGGAGGAGGAGGACGAGGAGGAGGAGGAGGAGGACGAGGAGGAGGAGGGGGGGGAGAGCACCAGGAGGAGGAGAACGAGGACCACCAGGAGGAGGAGGAGGAGGAGGAGGAGGAGGAGGAGGAGGAGGAGAGAGCACCAGGAGGAGGAGGACGAGCAAGACGAGGAGGACGAGAACAGGACGAGCAGGAGGAAGAGGAGGAGGAGGAGGAGGAGGAGGAGGAGGAGGAGCAGGAGAGAGGAGGAGGAGGAGGAGGCAGGCTGAGGCTGAGGCTGTGACTGCGACTGCCGTTGCCGCTGCGACTGTCATCGCGAATGCGACTACGACTGCGAGAACAGCAGAATTCGACAACTGGATTTTCATCTGAGTCTTAAGGGGAATGCTTTCAGATATGCTTCTACACATCGCTGTTAGGTTGCTTTGCCGGGATAATTTTCCAATAGGAAGTCGACAATTTTTGCTTATTGGGGCTCTCTCGGAGTAGGAGTCCCAACTTCAAAAGAAAAGGGATCTCTGCAATTCCAATTTTTTGTTTCTCGGTGCTGTTCGGCGCTGTTTTTAGGGCCTCGCGGGTTTTTAACCGGGCCCCTCAGGGATCTGGGGACTTCTGGACATCCTGGGGGTCCTGGAGGCTTCTCGGAAAATTCATGGGGCGTCCTGCTCCCGCTCTTGGGCCCATCTTGGGCCTTTCCTGGAGTGCTGCAGCGTTGGACCCTCGAAAACGTAAGAAAACGAAAAACCTTGAACGAATAATGAAAATCAGCGATTTTGGTGTTTTCGGGGCGGCGGCCTTTCCCCGACTTCGAGTGAATCAAGATGTCTAGGATGTCGGATGAACAAGAAAATGTCGAGAAAGAGGATAGGGAGTAGGAGTCCCAACGGGAGAACAAATAATCTCTCGAATTCAATGTTTAGAAAGGTTCTCGGTCTCTGAGCGGTGGAAGCGGGAAAACGTGAGAAGACGAAAAACGTAGAACAACCAACGGATCTTAACGATTTTTTGCTCTTCGAGCTCTCTCGGGACGGCTCTCGAAGCTCTCTTGGGCTGTTTTGGAGGCCTTGACGGGCTTTTTAGGGGCCTCTCAAGGGTCTGGGGTGTGTTGGGGGCCTCTGAAGGTCCTGGAAGCCTCTCGGAGGTCTCTGGAGGCCTCCTGCTCCCGCTCTTTGCCCCATCTTGGGCCTGTTCTGGGGTGGTCTGGGGCTGTCCTGGGCGCCTCTTCGGTAGTCTTGGGGCCTTCTTGGCCCGTATTGGGGCCGTCTTGGGCGCCTCTCAGGCGGTTTTGGGGCGGTATCGGGGGCCTCTTCGGCCGTCTGGGAGCGTTGGAAGCATGAAATGGTGAGAAGGCCAAGCATTTTCACAAAAAATACGACAATTGACGATTTTAGGTTCCCCGGGCGCTCTCGGGGGGCCTCTTGGAACTCTCTTGAGGTCTGTTGGAAGCTCTTTGGGAGCCTTGAGCGCCGTCCGAAGGCTATCTTGGGTTGCTTGGGAGCGTCCTGGGCCGTTCTTTTACGTTCTGGGGGCTTCTTGGGGTCGTCTTGGGCTGTCCTTGGGCGTTTTGGGGGCTCCCCCGGAGGCTGGGAAGCGCGATGCCGGGAGCGTTCCGCAGATGTTCCGGGGAGGTGTGGGACCCCCGGGGGCGGGGGGCCTCGGTTTTTTTACATGGAGGCTCCACAGGAGGCCCAAGAGGGCCCCAAGCGGGCCCCGAAAGTTATGTACCAACTGAGGGCCCGGTGGTACATCATTGCTGTGGCCCTCTTCGGGCCTCCTTGGGATCTCCCAGGGCCGTCTTCCAGACTAACTGGGGCCATCTCGAGGCTCTCTTGGGGACCTCTTCAGGCTCTGGGGGCCCCGAGAAACCTCCCATGGAGGCCCCAAGAGAGGCCCAAGATGGCCTCAAGAGCGCCCTGGGAGTTATGTAGTTACCAACAGAGGGCGCGGTGGTACATGACTGCCGCGGCCCTCCTTGGGCCGTCAAGAGATCTCCCAGAGCCGTCCTCTGGCCCTTTTGGGCCCATCTCGGGGCCATTTTGGGCGACCTCTGCAGGCTCTAGGGCCTCGAGAATTCTCCCATGGGGGCTCCAAGAGAAGCCCAAAGATGGCCCCAAGAGGGCCCCGAGAGTTATGTACCAACCGAGGGCTGGGTGGTACATGAGTGCTGGGGCCCTTCTTGGGCCCTCCTGGGGTATCCCAAGTCCGTCTTTCGGACCTTTGGGCCATCTCGGGGCCCTCTTGGGGCCTCTTCTGGTCGAAACATGAGCCTGGCGAAGGACCCCACTATATTGAGTACCGCAATTGTGCATATCTTCTCCTGTGGCGCTCCCTCTGCGAACTGCCTTCTCGACAATTCGCGAGGCTGGAGACCTTGATGCCCTGATGAGACCTACTGTGTTCATGCAACGAAATGCAGCACGCAGGACCTGGGAAAACATGGGTCGATGAACCGTTGGTCGATGCACGCGTAGCGATGGCGGTGCAAGCGCGGCAACGTCCTAGGGCGAGCCGAATGGGTCGACACTCTGGCCTGCAAACCGCCTCTTGAAGAGGCCGTAGTAGTCCGCCGACCCCCGCCTTGCCAAGGGTGAGATGGCGTGCGAGATGCGTGGCTGCCCCCCGTCTGTTCGCTCGCTCTCCCGGGGCCTCGACATCCGACTTGAGGGTCGGGTGCACTCTCCCCCGAAGTCCCCCTCGGCCCACCGAACCCATATGCAGTCGAGGCGTTGACCCAAGGAGCCCTAAAAATAAGGAACGAGGTCCCTGTTTTCCATCAGTTGAACCTCGACTTCGTATCGCAGACCTAAGGAACATCCAAGGCAAGCTGCGAAACAAGTAAGGAACAGGGAGCCACTCCCCAACGAAAAAGATTCCTTCTTCAGGGCCCCGACTGTATAGACTCCCCAACTTGCGCTCCGGGATTGCAAAAAGCTCCCGGAAAGCGCCGCGGCCGGCTCCAATGTGCCAGATAAGTCTTGCCTCCCGAAACGTCCCAAGTGGCCCAAGAGGGGCCGCAATTGCCTCCAAGGATGGCCCCAATATGGCCGTAGAACGCCACACGTAGCTCCAAGATGACCTGTGAAACGCACCCCATGCCTCCGAGAGGGTCCAATAGGCACCCAAGAGGCCCCCAAGGTGAAGCCAAGATGGCCCAAACAATGCCTCGTACGTCCGAGAGGTGACCAGCTGGCCTCCAAGACGGAGCAAAGAAGAGTTCCAAGATGACCTAAGACTGCCATCTGTCCAGATGGCCCTGATGAGACTCTGCAAAACGAGCCCGAGACCCTCCGAGGGACCCGAATGATGTCCCAATAGCATCCGCGTGGGCCCCAAGACGACCCCTCAAATGACCCCAATAGAGCCTCGTCGCTGTCGTCGTCGTCGTCGTCGTCGTCGTCCTCGTCGTCGTTGTTCTCTCCCCCTCCTCCTCCTCCTCCTCCTCCTCCTCCTCATGCTCCTCCTCCTCCTCCTCCTCCTCCTTCTCCAACTCCTCCTCACTCCACGTCCTCCTCCAACTCGACTTCTTCTTCTTCCTCCTCCTCCTCCTCCTCCTCCTCCTCCCCCTCCTCCTCCTCCTCCTCCTCCTCCTCCAGCTCGTCCTCATCCTTCTCCTCACCCTCCTCCTGCTGCTTGTCGTCGTCGTCGTCGTCGTCGTCGTCGTCGTCGTCGTCGCCTTCGTCGTCGCCGCAATGGTCGGCATCGTCGTCGTCGTCGTCGTCGTCCTCCTCCTCCTCCCCCCCCTCCTCCTCCTCCTCCTCCTCCTCCGTAGCCATTTTGGCTCAAGATGTTGTTGTCCCACGGGTAAGAAGTGGATACCTCTAGTCCGAGGCTTGTTCCCGTTTCAGGCAACCCCAGTCGGGCTGCGCGCTGCTGGGGCCAAGAGACTCATTCCTCGGACACGATTTTGGCAACTCCAGCGGTGTGCCTGCGCGCGCAATGGGGCGCGGGCGCCAAACCTACACGTGTTGCAAGACCTGCGGTGGCTGGGTCTACGACTGGAAGCTCGAGAGGTCGGGCGGCTGGTGCTACAAGTGCCAAACTGTACTCCCAGGTTGGTCGCCACAAGCGCAACGTGTACCGGGTGTCGAAGTCGGCAAGAGCAAGGGCGGCAAGGGGCCTCCCTGGCGTAAGGCGACGGCAGTACATGGCTCGCTGGCAGAGCTCAGCAGCATGCGGGAGCGAGTCGAGACACTCACGGCGCAGATGGCCCCTCAAATCGACCTGGGACCAGTCAAAGCGGTGCAGTCGCAGGTGCAAGCGGCTGCACAGGCCCCCAAGAAGGAGGCCTCTAAGGAGCTGGAGTTGCGGCAGGCGATCAACAAGCTCAACAGGTGCCAGTTGGAGGTGGAGAGCACGACCTCCACCCTGCAGGAGGCGGAGGAGAAGATCTCGCAGCTGCGCGCCAAGGACGAGAAGGCTATCGAGGATGCGGCAGACGCGATGCTGGAGCACAAGAGGGCGTTGGCGGCGAACCAGGCGGAGACCGCTTGCCAGCCCCCAGACCCGCCCCAAGCAGAATGGCAGGCACCTGCGGTCGGCGACCTGTTCGACGACCTGGACGACTACGAGGAGGAGGATAGGACCAAGCTCAAGAAGTTCACAGCAGACATGGAGGCGCTGGACCAATTGCTCCAGGCTGCGGCGGGTCAGTTCCGCCAGTTCAGCGAACTCAAGCGGGAGGCGGCCAGCCTACGGCGGCAGGCCCAGAAGAAGCGCAAGAAGGTTGACGGCACTGGCGGGACCCAGAAGGGGGTGCAAGAGACGCAGGCTGCCGAGGCTGCGAGCGGCGGCCCAGGGCCCGCGGCGGCGCCTGCAGGCGGCACCAGTGGTCAGGCCGCCTGGCCCCGCAGCAGAACAGGGTCGTGAACGGCAAGAGATCATCGACAAAATCACGCAGCAGACCGAGCAGAAGGTCCAGGCGGCCAAGGGCAAGGCAACTTCGACGCACAAAGAAGTGGTGCTCGGCTCTGACGGTGATGAGCAGCCTGGTGGGTATGGCCTTTAGCATCTTCTTCTCCAACATCACAATGTGGGGGCCCAAGGCCCACAAGTTCATTTCGGCAGACGGTAAGCAGAAGGATATCATCATGATGTGCGAGGCGCATGTAGATTGTAACAAGTTGGAGCAGGTGAGGGAGGAGGTATCCCGCGACGGCTGGAAGTTATCGGGCACAGCAGCGGTGCCCACCAAGCGATCGGAGACAGGAACCTCTGGCGGCGAGTTCATCGTGGCCAAAACCCACCTGGCCTGCACGGGCTACGATGTCCTGCGGAAGCGGATGGTGGACAACGGTGACGTTGACCCGTTTAGGGGATTTGCAGCGCTCAATGTCCACGCGCGATCGGGCAACATCATCCTGGTCGCGGCGTACCTGGTCCCAGATTGCGAGGCTGGATTTCGCGCCCAGGCTCAAGCTATTGGCTGAGGGCCGAGTACCATGGCGCACGCACTGTGGATTGCAGTTGGTGGTAGAGGGCACTAAGCAGGAGTGGTGGCATCGGCAGGTTGACATCCCGAAGGCACTCCCGCACCAAGGTCGTCCTCAGAAGTTGGCGGACCCAGACTCGAAGACGAGCAAGCAGAAGCAGGCGGCGCGCCACAGGGTGCAGCACGCATTGGATGAGCACCTGCAGGAAGCCTACGCGGAGGCCATGACGGTGGAGGAGTCGGCGGCTGACACCCTGATTGGCTCGGTGCCGCCGAAGCCCTACGACATCACGAGCGAGATCTGGGAGCAGGTTAGCCTCGAGGATCACAAGCTGGAGCTGACGGAGGAGATGCGCATCATAGGTGACAAGATTATCATCAGGAGCGCGAAGCACCAGATGGACGAGTACCAGCTGACGGAGCAATACGGCGCGTGGGTCGCGAGGGTAGAGGAGGCCCACATCCTGAATGAGCAAATGTACGTTCAGGAGGCGCTGCGGTGTAAGGGGCGCGCGTCAGGATTTGGCATACGATGGATACGTGCGAAGCCCGCACCAGGACGTGCACGCATGAGATACGGACCAGCAGAGGAATGGAGCATGTTGGCAGCTGATTTGGTTCGATATCAGTCCTTGGTGGTGAATGGCACTGATGTCAAGCAGCAGAGCATGTGTGTCAAGCGTATCCTCAGGCAGATCGGAGTGCTCAGAGGCATCTCGCACAAGGATGCCCTTAGCAAGCACGACGCTGAGACCAGCAGCAATATGCACTTCCAAATGGGAGAGGACATTCTAGAATTAGACTTGGGACAGCTGGCAAATCTGGTTGACCAGACGGAGAGGTACCTGGCCAAGGCATCGTCCAGATCGATGACGATGGCGAGGAAAAGCGTCGCGACTTGGGCGAAGAAGGCCTGGCAGACCAAGGCGGGTATATTGCACGGGCACGTCAAGCCGAAGGAGGCACCCAGATACGAGATGGCGATAAGACCAGATTTTGCCACGGCTGACCCAACCATCACCATGCGCTCGAAGGCCAGTAAATGGGAGACCATTTGGACGGATCCTGTGGATACGCGCACGGACATTATTGAACAGCTGGAGCACACGCGGCGCAGAGCGATACAGGAGGACCTTGACCCCATCGACATGGAGATGCTGAACGGTGCTCTGCGTGTTACTGCTGCTTCAAAGGCAAAAGGATTTGATCAACTGGGCCCCACTGACATTGACAGACTCCCCGCGACGGCGAAGGAAGAGCTGTTATACATACTGCAACGGAGTGAAAGCACGATGGCGTGGCCACGGCAGTTATCGGCGACCAAGTGTGCAATGGTGGCGAAACCAGGGCCTGCAGCGGGAGATCGCGTGCTAGGCATGCTACCCCTACCAGTCAAGTTGTGGTCCAGAGCTCGTGGAGGTGTGTGCTCAATGTGGAGTGCGGGATTATCTGACCACTGGGATACAGCGATCACGGGCAGTTCGGCACTCAGAACAGGGCTGCTGCGAGCCATATTGGACGAGACGGGGATGGAGATAGGGACATCGGCCTTGACGCTTTTGTTAGATATCGAGAAATTCTATGACACGGTCTCCTTGGTGATCTTGATGCAGACAGCTTGCGCGTCAGGATTCCCAGCAGTCGCTGTGGGGCTGGAAATGGTCATGTTCCTAGGGCCACGGTGTTTACAGGAGCGGTCCGCCATAAGCGAGGCCATATGGCCTACCAGATCGCTGGTGGCCGGCTCAGCTCGAGGGGTGACATTGACAAAATTGTTTCTTCACCCAGTGCTAGAATTGGCTCATCGGAGGAACCCATCAGCAGGATTATGGGCGTTCGTTGACGATACGGTGGTCAGATTCGAGGGAAGCGTCGACGCGGTAAGCGAGCAGCTGGTGGAGGTCTCTACTGATATTTGCATGGGACTGGTTAGACAGAGAATGACAATATCGGAGAAGACGACAGTGATTGGCTCCGACCTGGAACAAGCGAAGAAGGCAGCGGAGCGATTACTACGTCGAGGTATACCAGCTAAAGCTACGGGGGTGGCAACGGACCTGGGGCTGGACACTGCTGGCGGAAGGAAAAGGGTTACGACGAAGAGTAAGCACACACAAGACAAGGCGCGTAAGAGGTTCGCCAGGATTGTCAAGCTTAGGAGAATCGCTGCGCTGAAGAAGGAGTCCAAAGGCCTCTACAATGCGGGGGCGCTGCCACAAGCGATCTACGGGCAGCAGACCTTTGGAATGTCCAAGCAGGAGATCGCACAACTTCGTCGCCAGGCTGGCAAAGTGGCAGGAGGACGCTGTCTCACGACCACGCTGGGCATGGAGTTGGGGCTTCGCGACCCTGCCGTGGATATTCGTTTGGGCGTGGTACGTGAATGGATTGGTATGTGGCAGAGGTTCCCACACATTCATCGTCGAGTTGCTAAGGCGTGGCATGCCATTGAATCAAGGTTACTTCGTTTGGGGGCGAAGCGATGGCGAGCAGCACGTGGACCTACAGGCGCTCTCATTGCCACACTGATGGATGCAGGATGGACACCCACGACAGCGACACGGTGGCTTCGCCCTGGAGTGGGTGAGATGGAGATGTGGGAGCTGCCGGCCTCCGAGGACGGCACCTTTGTCGACGCGGGTTGCTTCGAGGAGCTGCTAGACGACTTGGAGGGCGACCTGAGGAGAGATCTGTGGACGGAGGCCGCCAAGCACGAGTGCGGCGTCAACCTGCAGGCGGGCGGCGATCTGTGGCCCATCGTCATGGAGCAGCGGCGGTTCGAGCGCAAGGGTATGCTCGACCAGCTGGCGCTCATCGTGACGGTGGTCGCTGGCGGCCAGTGGCCGCGAGTCCGTAGCAGTGAAAAAGGATATCAGGTCCCAGTCGAGTGCCCGAGCTGTAAAGCCGCCCCCGAAACCTTGAGGCACAGGATTTGGGAATGTTCTAGTAACACGGAGCACGAGGATTTTACTAAGAGCGAACCTTTAGTAGCTGCAGCACTAGTGCAAGCAGAAGCTGAGCCAGCCTTATGGCTGCGTGGCCTTCCCCCGACTCGCCTCACTCACCCCCTCTTCGAGGAAGGGCGTCTGGAGGGGCGGGGGCTCAGGTTGGGTGGGGGGGATGACTTTGAAGCCTCTCGAGGAAGCGACGGGATTTTAAAGATTTACGGCGACGGCTCGGGGGAGCGTTTTTCGGATGACCCCAGGCGACGACGCTGCGGGTCTGCTAGTTGTTCCCTGAAATGGTCCCAGGGCGTGCTGGATTTGCAGGCAGCGTTGCCTCGCCCCCTGCTCGGAGCCCGCCAGACCGTCCCGCGCTCCGAGATCCAGGCTTTTTGTATGGCCTTAAGAGGAGATTTCGGGATCGTTCCTGTTTATAACTGATCATTTATCGGTAGCTCGGAAGGGGCGCCAAAAAATGGAGAACCCCAGCCCGACAGGGGCTAACGAAGACCTCTGGACCAGGGCCCGAGAGGCCTGGCGCCTCAGGCCAGACACCGCCACTGTCGAAGTACAGTGGGCACCCTCTCATGCAGATGAATCCCCTGAGCTGCTGGTGGCAGACCAACAGCTAGAGACTGCGGCAGGCAACGCAGCGGCGGATATTTGGGCGAGGGGGGGGGCGGAGCTGGCGTGGAAGTTCGGGCTGGTGGGGGAAAATCCGCAGACGGACCGAATAGATGCCATCGCCAGTCTTGTGCGACGCCGCGCGAGAAAAGCGCTGGCGGAGTCAGCGAATGTAGAAGTGCAAGCGAAAGGCGAACGCAAGGCTGCTGCCAAGCGATTGCCCGCCAACCTGAAAGCTCGAGCGGTCCGAGAGTCGGCCCACAGCATTGTGAAGGCTGGCGCGGGCTGGAGATGCACCGTGTGTGATCAGGTGGCGCCAGGCTCCAGGCTGCTCAAGCTTGCGGCCACCCCTTGCGCAGGCAGGGCCCTCCCTGAGGGAAGTCGGCCCCCCGAGGTCCAGCAGGCCCCCCCATAGGTTCGTTTCGGGGGCCCTGGAGTTTCATGAGACCCACGCTATGTTTTACGTGGACAAGTGGTTTATGCATGCCTGCAGTAAGTGTGGTCGCTTCGCGACACTGGATGATAGACACATCAGGAAGCGTTGCGAAGGTCTGACCCCTAAGGGGTCAGAGAATTTGGCGAGAATTCGAAAGGGTGCTTACCCGAGGAGAGAGGGGCCCCCACAAGCCGTTGTGGAAGCAATGGCGGCGCGCGATGGTGAGAGGGTGTCGTCTCTCGTCGTTCGGTCGTATTCCGAGGGTGCTGCGCCTGGGGGCTCCTCCTCCGACCCTCCCCCACCGCCCATCCCCGCGGAGGCAAGGCCCGCCGCGCAGGCCAGTCGCGGCGTTCGGAGAGGAGCGGAGGCTCTTCGACGAGAGCCGCCCAATTTTGTTGGGGCGGTGGGAGGAGAGGATTCAGGAAGTTCAGATTAACCCCTTGTGGGTTAATGGTTTGTGGTTTGTAGGACAGAGGTCCGTTCTCATAGCATTCCCATAGCATTCCTCCTCCTCCTCCTCCTCCTCCTCCTCCTCCTCCTCCCCCTCCTCTTCCTCTTCCTCCTCCTCCTCCTCCTCCTCCTCCTCATCATCCTCCAAGTGTTTCTTCTGGGGTGCCGGCGGAATGGCGCACGTGAGCCTCCAGGATCATAGGTCCCCGAGTTGATTGCGTCGGTCAACTCGTTGGGCTTCTCGACCAGCCCGGCTCTGACCGCGGGCTCCTGGGATGAAAAAACACAGAAACACCGATGCCGCTACTCCAGATTCCGTAACAAAAGGGAGGGGGTCTGGACCCTCCAAGACAAGCCATTTCAGGCCTCCCCCGTGGGAGAAGCCTCCAAAACATCGTCCCCAGACCCCCCAGGCCCTCCAAGATAGCCTGGAAGAGACCCCCCCCGAAATGAGACCCCCCTCCCTTTACTACGAAATCTGGAGGGCTCCCAACTTCGCGCTTCGCGCTGCGCGAAGCGCGAAGTGCGAATAACTTCGCGCTCTCGCGCCACCCCCCCAAAGGGAGAAAAGGAGGACAAGGAGGAGGAGGAGAAGGAACGAGGACCGCGAAGCGCGAAGCGCGAATAACTTCGCACCCTCGTGGGAGCCCTTGTGGAGTACTCTCTGGACCCCTCTCGGGGAGCGCTCCGACCGGAAGCTCGAGGCGAGGCCAGCCGCTGCGACCAGGGGCCCGCCACGCCGGGCGGCGGCATCGGGCCCGCCTCTCCCCCCCCGAGCTCCAGGCCGCCCCGCACTGCCCCAGGGCGCACGTCGCCCCAGAGCGCGCGGAACTCGGGCGTGTCGGGGAGCTCGCGCGAGTTGCGCGGCGAGAGCCACATGCGGAACAGCAGCCTTCCGCGGAACGCATCCGTGCGCCACCAGCTCTCCTGGCCGCCGTGCGCACACACACGCCTCCCGCGGCCGCGGCCGCCGGAGGGCCTGCACGCACCCTCCGTGGGGCCCGGGACGGTCCTGGCCAGGCACTGTGGTGGTGTACGGCAGGTTCGTGTCGTGTCGACCCCGGCGTTGGTTCCTGACGCCGCGGGGATCGTTCGACCCTGAACGGTCGGCCGTTTCCGAAGCTTCAGATCGTTCAGCATCGACCGACTCGGGGTCGCCAGCGGCGTCCGACGTTGAACGCTGGCGGCGGGGTCGCCGCCGGTCGGCACGACGCGAACCTACCGTATAGATGCCTTCTGCGGAAACCTCCCCAGGCTTGCATCGTCCTGGTCGCCCTCGTACTTCCAAGCGGTGCGGCCATGGTAGACCAAGTGGTTGTTCAGGAACGTCATCTGTCCCGGCTCCTGCAGGAAATCGTGGCCGACCTCCAGGCCGATCTCCTCAAGAAGATCTATAGCCTCCAATTCTTCAGGCAGCAGCTTGCGCACGCCCGGGCACAACTGCGCGTTCTCAATGTATGACGGCGAGATCTGGGTGGTAAACTTGCCCTTGTGCACTGCCCAGACTGGCAGGTCGGAGATGCCTGCCTCCCAGATGCGTGGGATGGGGCTGTAGAGGTATGGCACCAGGTGAGGGTGCATCTCCAGCATCTTGTCGTGGATGGTCACGGCCGAAGCGATCCTGGACCGCCCACCAGCGGCCGCCGTGCGGATGGACAGCAGCGAGAGAACATCACACCGGTCGGTGTGCAAGCGGAAGTGCGCCGGCCCCCGCCCGCTCGAGGGTGAGAAGGCGCGCGAGGTGTGTGGCTGTCAGTCCTCTCTCCCGGTTCCCTATCCCCCGAGTCCACGGTCTAACTTGAGGGCGGGGGGCCCAGGCGGATGTGCGCGTGGGGAGGTGGGATGACGAGGTCATCAGTGCACGACTGGGTCCCTGAGAGGCTTCCCCCTCCAGGCAAAAACACGATCCATGGAAATTGCTCGAACGGCCCAACACGGCTCCCATGAGGTCCAGGATGGCCCCAGCATGGCCCCACAGAACCCCCAAGATGGGCCTCGACGACATCCACGATGGCCGCAGCATTGCCGTACCCAATGCGCCGCGGATGGCCTCGAGGTGCGATAAGCTGCGAAATCCTTACATTCTGACTCCAAGATGAGCTTCCCACGAACTAGGTCTGAGGAGCGCCCAAGCGGCCCCGTACATGACCTACAAGACTACCCCAAGACACTTCCAAGAGGACCCCTGGACGCTCACAGACGGATTTAACCTTCTCCAGAACGGCTAGAATTGCCAGGGGCGTCAAGAAGGCACCAAGAGGCCCCAAGAGGACCCGAGTTATCCGAAGAGGGCCCCAGGGGAGACGACAAAAAGTGCTCAAGGAGGGCCCCTAACGGCCCAAGTGTTCGGCCACGTGCGTCGAGGCAATACCACCGAGCATTCGCTGATTGGGAGGTGTAGCTGTTAGGTTTTCCATGGTCGTCGTCGTCGTCCTCCTCAGTCTCTCCGTCTCCTCCTCCCCTCGTCCTCATCGTCACTATCCTCATGGGCCTCACACGTCCCAAGACAATGCCACGAACCTCGTCTTCTTGGATCCGGCAGAATGGTGTGAACCTCTGGGCTACTTGTTCGCCTGCTTGCCCGCGAGCGGCGTGTTGCCGTGCATCTCCGCCTTGATCTTCCCGAGAGGCATGCCGTAGCCGCGGCTCCTGGAGCGCAAGCCCGCCGAGGACTGCGGCACCCACTGGCCCACGTACGCGCACATGCCCTGGTAGAGCACGCTGAGCTCTGCCTCCGAGTACTTCTCCACCGGAACGTTCGCGATCATAGCGCACCCCTTGCTCTCGAGCTCCTCGCTGAGCTCCGCCAGCGTCGCCGCCACCGCGCCGAGCTGGAAGTTCTCCTGCGACACGTTGACGGCGATGTCGCCGTCCCACGAGAGGTCCCCCGACTTCAGGGCGGACGCCATGGCCGCCTCGAGCTCGTCGAGTTCGCCCTTGGAGAACTCATAGCCCCAGAACTTGTTCTTCACCAAGTCCCAGCCCATCCATGCCGAAGGGCCCCCAATTTTTGGATACGCATCGCAACTGGGAGCCTGCTGAGTATCGTTCAACCGATCCCCATCCCCAGCGGCGCGGCCTGGGCCTCGCTGGCCGATTTACCCCCCTAGATGGGGATATAGGTCGTTCTCTTCGGGTTTCGAGGGGTGCATCCCCAACTGGGGTGGTAATTCGGCGGGGGTCTCGAAGGGGATGGGGATGGGGTCGGAGATCGTTGGAACGATGCTGACCTGCGTCGAGAACTCGACCCGTCGAGCACCGTCGACCAGCCGGGGCACCAGCTGGTCGACCCCTGCCGCGCCGAGGCGGCGGCGCTCCACGCCACGCGCGCCACCCGCACGGTGCACCCGCTCGGCCGTCGAGCGGCGGCAGGCGGCCCAGACAGCCTTGGATACGAGGCCCTTGGGCACCATTCCTGGATGACCCCTTGATTCTCGTTTGAGGCCCAGAAGTGGGCACCAACACCAACACAGGGGGTTGCCTCCACATGGGGAAGACGATCCTAGGTCCTAAATTTCAGTGCTGGTGGCAATGTTTCGGTCGCCTTGGAAGCCAGAACATTACCACCATCACCGAGATCGGGATCTTCTTTGACGAACCAACAACACACACCCATACCCATAGGGGGGTCGGAGAGGGCTATGGGTGCGTGGTGTCGGATGGGGGTCCCCGTTCGAACGGGAGCGTTCCCCAGGGTCCGACAACCCGCCCCCCTACCCATAGCCAGTCCCCCTCCCAGCAACCCCCCTGTGGGTTATGGGTGTGTGTTGTTCGTTCGTCATTCTTCCCTCGGCAGATGCACACCGCCGAGATTGGTGCTGGTGTCACTCTCTGGGCCTGCGATTTCGGGCGGATGGCAGGGCGAGAGGGGGCCTGGACTGCTCGGCGAGGCCGCGGTGCTCGAGGCGCTCCTAGGAAACAACTCGAGCAGCAAATGCAGTCGGAGCGTTGACCTAAGGAACGATCAAGAAGGAACGAGGCCCCTTTTCTCGAGAAGTTAAACCTCGAGTTCCCATCGAAAGCATAAGGGAAACCTGAGGCAGGCTGTCAAACGAGGAAGGAACACGGAGCCCCTCCCCAACGAGAAGGGTCCCTTCTTCAGCGACCCGACTACAGCATCGGTGCTGCGGACAAGCAGTCCCAAGAGTGCGCTGGCCCCACGGACCCAAGGCGCGCCGGAGCAAGCCAGGGGAGGCACAGCCCGCGCGGCGGAGCGCGAAGTGCGCGCCGGTCACCCGGGAAAAAACCGCCTCGCGCGCGCGGGGGCGAGAACCTCGGGGGGCGCCCGGCCGGCGGAGCCGGGCAGTTCTGCTCGTCCGCGAGGTGCGGAAGCAGCGCCCCAAAGACTGCACAGACGCGGAGCCAGCTCGCGCATGCAGAGCGGCTGCGTCCCCAGACCCCCTCGCGTTGTGAAAAATTCCCGACGGGAGGTTTTTCGCTATCTTCGGCCTCTGAGGGCCCTCACCGGGCCTCAGGACCGTCAGAAAACGACTCGGGACGAAAAACCGGTCCCGGGGAATGGGTCTGGACCTCTGGGGGTCGCGTCATGAAAAAATCGTGACGTCGGGGGTCGGGGAAAGCAGTGCCCCAAAGACTGCACAGACGCGGAGCCAGCTCGCGCATGCAGAGCGGCTGCGTCAGCTGGCTCTGCAACGCCGTTGGGCGACGCCGGCCTGCGATGGGCGGGCGTGTGCCGACAGGGGATCCAAAGGTTCCAGCCAGAAGGGCCCCATCCAGAACCCGGAATCCGGAATCCAACATGTTGCTGAGGCCTGGCGCTGGGAGGGAGCTGAGCCTGCCAGCCAGCCGAATCCGGAATCCGGAATCCGGGATCCGGAACGCTAAAGCGACCTGGCTTGGAAAGAAATGCAAGGAAGGAGAAAGTCCCATCAGGAATCCGGAATCCGGAATGCTGGTGAGGTCTGGCGCTGGCATGGAGCTGAGCCTGCCGGCCAGCCGAATCCGGAATCCGAAGTCCGGAATCCGAAATGCTGACCGAGCTGGCGATGGGGATGAGAGAATGAGGAGGAAAGAGGTCCGATCCGGAATCCGGAATCCGGAATCCGGAATCCGAATGCTGCTGAGGCCTGGCGCTGGGATGGAGCTAAACCTGCCAGCCAGCCGAATCTGGAATCTGGAATCTGGAATACTACTGAGCGCTGGGAGTGACAAAGATGAGGGCAGAGGAAGTCCCGTCGGGAAACCGGCATCCGGAATGCTGCTGAGGCCTGGCGCTGGGATCGAGCTGAGCCTGCCAGCCAACCGAATATGTAATACGGAATCTGGAATCCGAAATCCGGAATGCTACCGAACTGGCGCTGGGGATGACAAAGATGAGGAAGGAAGTCCAATTCGGAATCCGGAATGCTGCTGAGACCTGGCGCTGGGATGGAGCTGAGCCTGCGAACTGGCCGAATCCCAAATCTGGATCCCGAAATCCGGAATCCTGCATGCGACAGAGCTGGCGCTGGAGATGAAAGAGAGATGAGGAGGGAGAGCGTCCGATCTGGAATCCGGGATCCGGGGTGCTGCCGAGGCCTGAGGTCGACCATGCTCCTGTGGTCTGCCGTGCGGGCCGTGCACCCGTGTGCTCTGCCGTGTTCCTGTGGTCTGCCGTGCTCCTTTGTGGTATGCCGTGCGTGTGGTCTGCCGTGCTCATGTGACGTGTTTTGCTGTGCTTCTGTGGTCTGCCGTGCTCCTGCGAGGTCCGCCGTACTTCGGTGTGGTCTGCCGTGCTCCTGCCAACTGCTATGCTCCTGTGGTCTGCCGTGCTCCTGTGGGCTACCGTGCTCCCGTGCTCCTATGATCTGCAACGTTCCTGCCGTGGTCTGCTATGCTCCTGTGTAGCCTGCCGTGCTCCCGTGGTATGCCGCACTCCTATGACGTGGGGCGTTCCTGTGAAATCAGCCGTGCTCCTGTGTGTAGCTGTAGATGTGGAAGCGTGGAGCCAACGAAACAAGGGGAACAAAAAGGTGGGCGGGCCACCTTGGGCCGGAACCCAGGGCCACCAAGGCCCCCATCCACCCAAGGGGCCAAGCGGGGAACGGGCCAGAGCCTCGGAGCCCCACAGGGCCACGCGCCTGGGGGGCGGAGAGAGCGCGTCAGCGCAATCTCGCTAGACACCTTCTGGTTCTGCGGAGGCCCGCTGGAAGGTGCTGCCGCCTAGATAGGCGGGCAGACCGCCGCCGCACGCCCTCCACCCCTAAGCTGACTGCTCAACGGGGCCCACGAGGCGTCTCCGCTTGCGCTCCTCCGCCGCAACCACCTCGTCCGCCCATTCGGGCCGCGCCGACCTCGTCCAGGCCGCGTGCCTGCATGGCTTCTGGGCGGCGGATCGCGGCTGCGGCCGGCCCGCTGGCGACGAGCTCGGCGCGCGGGAGGTGGCCGCCTCTCCCCCGCCCCCCTCCGCGGCCAGCGGGTCCGACGGCTGCCGCGGGCGCCGCCTCCCCGGGCCGCGCGCCGAGCCAGGCCGGGATGTCGCCGCGCAGCTCGCTGGCGGTGTCCAGCTGGCGCAGGGCCTCGATGGCCTCCTCCTTCCCTGCGCGCCCTCCTGCCGTGCTGCCCGCGCTCCCATCGGCGGAGCTCTGGTCTCGACCGCCCTCGCCCTTTGGGGCTCCTTGGGTGGGCAGCTCGGGCACTCGAACGAAGGATTGCAACGAAGGATTGCAAACAAAAACCCTTCGTTTCTGCAATCCTTCGTTTTTGCAATCCTTCGTTTTTGCAATCCTTCGTTCAGCTTGGGCCCTCTGCCCCCGTCAATGTCAGCGCGGGCGCCGCGGCGGCTGCAACCGATCGGGCGCCCCGTGGGGCCCTCGCCCGCGCCGTCGGCCAAGGCGCAGCGCGGGCTGCGGCCCAGCACGATGAGCGGCCCCGCTCCGAGGCCGAGGACCGCCGCCGCAGATGCCACGGAACGCTCCCGCTCGGGCGCCGACCCTGTGGCCGCCGCCCCCTGCAGGGAGGCTGCTCGGGTCGTCGTCGAACGTCGCAGCGGGCCGCCTCCTCTCCTGGCCCTCAGGCAGGCCCTGCGCGTCGCGGAGGCCGCGGTCTGCGCTCAGACAGGCCTGTCGGGAACGGCCAGTATACTCGTTCGCCGTCTCGGCGCTCTACGCGCGGGAGGACGAGGAAGAGCAGCAGCGGCAGCAGCTGCAGCAACAACAGCAACTTTTGTGGCACCAGATGCCAGCTGGAGCGCCAACGCGCGGCAAATCAACGCGCAAAAGCGGGCTGGCCAACGCCTTGCGGGATGCCGCCCGCTTCGTCCCAATCGCCGCCAGGCGCCGACGCCAACCGTTTGCCATCGTTCACCTACGCCTTCTCCTCTGCCGTCGTCACGTTCAGGAGGCGGAAGATCGCATTTCGGGAGGGCTCCGCGCTACCGCAGGGACGGATGGACGAACCGCGCTCCTGGATAAGATCGTCCACGGTCTTGCTGCATTCGATCACCTCGGACCTGCCGCACAGCTTGCCGTTTCTCATGCGCCTCCCCAGTTCCCTCCGCATCGCGCGGGCTCCATCGGCAGACATTGCCGCGACGTCATTCGTGACCCACTTTGTCTTGCTCCCCGCAGGCGCAGTCCTGAAGGCGACGCGGCCCTTCCGGGCGCGCCCCGGACGCGCGGGCCAAAACACTCCTCAGACCGCGGACGCCCCACTGGTGCAGTCGCTCTGCTCTCGCGTCCTCGGCGCCCCGCGATGCCCGCGTCGGCGGGCCCCGCGGGGAGCTGCCCACTGCGACCACGTCGGGGAACTGTCCCCCCGCCATGCCCGCAGACTACCTGCGCAGATCCTTGCCTTCAGATATGGGCCGCCCCCTACACCGGGGCCCCGCTGGGCGCGGCGGTAGGCCGCGCGGCCGCAGGTCGCCGTTGCTGCCCGCCCCGGGGGGGAAGGGCGAAGCCGAGGGCAAGCTCGCGCTCGTTGTCGCAGCGCCCCGCGCGGTGGAGCCGGCCCGCCTTGCCGCGGAATGTCTCCGCGGCGTTCCCGCCCACGGAGCGCCCCTAAAGATGGGGGCCGACCGGTTGGGGCCGCGCGAGTGCGTCGGGGCGCCCGCGTCGGCGCGCAGCCCGCTCGCCACCAGGCGGCGCAGGCCGCCCGCTGTCCCCGAAGTGATCGGATTATTGTAGCCGCGGTGGCTGGAATCCAAATCATGTGGCCCGACGCGGCTGCGGAGCAGTCGCCGGGGGCATTCTTGGGCCGCCCTCTCGGGCCGTCCTGGGGCGCTCCGCGGCGGCGCGGAGCCCTCGGGGGAAGTCCTCGGGCAAGGCGGGGCTGCTCTCATGGGCTGCTCTCGCGGCGGCTCCCGGCCCGATGCGTTGGAATGGGGCTCCAAGTCAGCATCGCGACGGGCCGTTCCGCAGAGCTGGTCGGACAGCAAAGCGCGCGAGCAACGACGCTGGCAAGAACGGAGGGCGGACGCGCAACGGTTGCCTCGGCTGCTCAGATCAAGACCAGCGCAACAGCCCCGCACCTTGCCACGACAACCAGCTCGGTCACCGCTACATTCTTACGTCGCATCACGGCAGAGGCGATCGGCACGGACCCTCGACATGTCGGGGGCCCGCGACTAACGAATTGTCCAGCTGCAAGTGCTCTGCCGTGGTGCTATGTGGTCTGCCATGCTCCTGTATGTTCTGCCGTGTTCCTGTCGTCTGCCGCGCGTCTGCGTGGTTCCTCTGCTGGTGCTGCGGTCTGCCGTGCTCTGGTCTGCCGTGCTCTGGTCTGCCCTGCTACTTTGCAATGCTGGTCTGTCGTGCTGGTCAACCGTGCCCGTCTGCCGTGCTCTGGCCTGCCATGCTCTGGTCTGCCCTGCTGGTCTGCTGTGCTCTGGTCTGCCGTGCTGGCCCCCGTGGTCTGCCGCGCTGAAGGTGAAACTGAAGGAGCTTGAAGCCGAGGAGAAAAGGAAGAAGGACAGGCGGGCCACCTTGGGCTGCGCCCCAGGGGCAGGGCCGCCACGACCCCAGCCCGCCCAGGGAGCCCAGCGGGGAAGGGCCAGAGCCTCAGAGCCCTCACAGGGCCACGCACCTGGGGGCGGGAAGAGCGCGACAGCGCGGGCGGCCAGCCGCGCGGCGCACACCTCGCCAAACACAGCTCGCCAACGCCGAGGGACCTTGACAGGCCGAGCTGCAAACTGCCCTCAGGGGTTTGCGCCCCAGCAGCCCCGGGGCCCATGGGGGGAGCCCACGCTCAGAAAACAGAGCTGCCATTTAGGGTTTGCGCCGAAGCGCTCCCCGGGGCCCGCGGGGGGAGCCCGCGCCACGCTCGCGCACCTCCGACACCGCGATGCGATGGCCAGGCAGAAACAGTGCAGCAGGCGGAGGCGGGCAACAAGCAAAGGATACGGCCCCGCACTGACGGTCAACCACCGTCGCGCGCTCTCCGCCCCTGAGAGGACTCAGGGGGGCCCGCGGGGCGCCTTCGCTTGCGCCCCTCGGCCATCGCCTCGGCCTCTCTCGCCCAGTCGGCCAGGCCAGACTCATCCAGGACGCGCGCCTGCAAGGCCTCGGGGCGGCTGATCGCCGCCGCCCCCGAACCGCTGGGCGCCGCAGCTGCGCCTGCTGGTCCGTGAACGGCTCCGCGCGGACTGCCTCGTGCGTGGTCTGCATCAGCCAGCAGGCCGCCCGCTGGCGACGAGCTCGACGCGCAAGGGGCGGCCGTCCCTCCCCCGCCCCTCTCGCGGCCAGCACCCCTCAAGGCGGCCTGCGGGGAGCTTTCAGGCACCTCCCCGCCGCCGTCGGGCGCAGCGGGCGCCGCCCCCACGGGCGGCGCGCCGAACCAAGCCAGGATGTCGCCGCGCAGCTCGTTGGTGATGTCCAGCTGGCGCAGGTGCCTGCCGGCCTTCATCTCCTCTCGGCGCCCTCCAGGGTGCTGGTCTGCCGTGCTGCTGCGGCCTGTGGCGCTGAGAATAAAAACGAGAATGGCGGAGCCGTAAGGGCAGGAAAAGGAGCCCACTGAGGGCCAGGGGCCCCGCTGAGGGGCCGCGGCCGCAAAGGGTCCTTCCCAAGGGGGGGGGGGCGCCAAGCGGGGGGCGCGGCAACCGAACGGCCCCGCACCTGTCCCCTCCCGCCGCGGGCCGCACACGCCTCGGGGCATCTTAACTACAAAGGTCACGCGAGGACGCAGCCGAATACAGGAGGCACCAACGCGAGTGGATTCGGACTGCAGAGCGAACGGCCAACGGCCGCATGCAAATGCATGAAACATCACTCACAGACAGCACCGTGCTTCTGAGGTCTGCGCCGGAGCACTCCCCAGGACCCATGGCGGCAGCCCGGGTTCACATCACGACGAGAGACGACAGGAGGCAGGAACTCAAACCGTGCCCTGCCGCGACTCCTAGTCGCTGCGCTATCCAACGTTCCTGCACGTCCGAATGAGCCGATCGAGCTTGCGCGCACGCTCTGCGGACATCCCTGGCGGGAGGGCCTCCTCCAGACTGGCCCCCTCGGCGAACCGCACTCTCCAGTCAGAGGGTCTCCGGAGCGGACGAAGGGAAAGGCCGAACGCCCTGCACTCGCAGAGGTGCATCAGGTCGACGGCTCTGGCCTGGGTCGTCCACGCGGGGTCTGACCAACTGGGGACGTAGCTGGGCCGAAGTATGCCAGGCGCGCCCGACGGGCCTCCCAGGGCCCCAGCCTCCGCGTCGATGACGTCGGGGAGCGGGGCGAAAAACGGCCGCCTCGCAGCCGCTACGGCCGCGGCAAGGCACTCCTCGGCTCCGCCGCCCAACTCCTCGGCCCCGACACGTTGGGAGGAGGAAGAGGACCGGGAAGAGCTCCCCGTCGCTCCCTCGGACACCTCGCTGCCGCCAGCAACACGATGCTCTGTTTCGATCTCTGTGTCCAGCTCCACACCCAGAGCTTCCGAGCTTCCAGCAGAGCGCTGGCCCGGCTCCAGGCGGACACGCACGGCCGCGCTGCGGAGCGCAGCGGCGCGCGGCACGGCTGGTGCGGCAGGGCGCGTGCTGCTGTGGTCGGCCGTGCTGCTGCGGTCTGCGGCGCTGCTGTGGTCTGCCGTGGCCCTGCCGAAGCCCCTACTCCGAGGATGCTGGAGTTCGTGTACTCGGCATCGCCGTCTTCAGCGCAACGGCCAAGCCATCAGCGCCGAACCTTGCCGCGCAGGTCGTGCCCCAAATCCTGCGCGAGACCACGCTGAAGGCACCACGAAGGCGTTTCTTTATGTTCGGCGATGACGGGCGTCATAGGGGGGGGGGAGGGCGAGGGGGGGTATGACGTGACGCCCCCCCCCCCCGCCGTGTGGTTCCGGCACCACAGCCGCGCCCGCGCGCACGACGCGACGAGCGACGAGCGACGAACGACGACGACGACGACGCGAGCAGCATGTAAGTGGCGATCTGCCCATTGCGCCTGTGTGCACCACATCGCTCGCGCACACTTCTGAAATTCTATACACAACAATGGTGCTGTGTTGCACACGACTGATGTGGTGCACACAGGCGCCGTGGCGTACACAGGCACTGCAATGCACGCAGGCATTGTGGTGTACACTGGTGCTGTGTTGCGCACGGCTGATGTGGTGTATGGAGGCGCTGTGGTGTACACAGGAGCTGCTGTGCCCGCAGGCACGGTGGCACAAACTGACGCTGTGTTGCACGCGGCTGCTGTGGTGTACATCGGCGGTGTGGTGTACACAGGCGCTGTGGTGCACGCGGGCACTGTGATGTACACAGGCGTTGTGGCGCATATCGCCACCTACATGTTCGTGCTACCCGTCCTCCGTCATTCCTCACCATTCCCAAGTGCCGCCGGCGCGAAACGTGACGTCATCGACCTCCTCCCCCCCCGATGATTGCCGTCATCGGCGCGGACTTAAAAATAGGATCCAGCCGCGTCCGCGCGCACGACGACGATGAGCGACGAGCGACGAACCACGAGCGACGACGACGAACGACGACGACGACGACGACGACGACGACGACGACGACGACGACGACGACGACGACGACGCCTGCGGACCAGATACCTATGCGGATTCCTACGCGGACACCTACGCGGATCCCAATGCGCACGGCGGCAGTGCCCGGAGCGCACTGGGGGGGGGAGCGTTACGTCATAGAAGGGGGGGGGAGCGGGGGCCATGACGCCAGTCATGCCCCAAGCAATAAAGAAATGGCTTCCACCACCTCGTGCACGCTTTCGTGAGGTATCTCGAGCGGGTTTGGATGGGATTGTTTTTTTTGGCAGGAACTCTCGTGCGACACGTGGATTGCGCACGCGAGGGTGCCATCACGACCCGGAGAAGCGGGCCCACGGAACTCCACCAGCGCAGCAGACACGGCATGCCGGGCCCGCCGGCCAGCATGCACTGCAGCAGTTGCCCCCAGGGGGTAGCAGACATGTCGTGTCGTTTGCAATGCCAAGCCTCCTCCTCCTCCTCCTCCTTTTCCTCCTTCCTTTCCGCCGCCTCCTCCTCCTCCCTTTCCTCCTCCCTTTCCTCCTCCCTTTCCTCCTCCTCCTCCTCCTCCTCCTCCTCCTCCTCCTCCTCCCCCTTTTCCTCCTCCCTTTCCTCCTCCTCTTCCTCCGCTTCCTCCTCCTCCTCCTTTTCCTCCTCCCTTTCCTCCTCCTCCTCCTCCTCCTCCTCCTCCTCCTCCTCCTCCTCCTCCTCCCTCCTCCCATTCACAGCAGCGCTCTGGATGTGCAACATCTCAGCGTGCGGTGTTTCTCTTGGCGACGCTGCTGGAACGCTGTAAATCTGTCAAGGTCGCCTGCGTCGATCAAGCTCCGGGGGACGGAGGTGGTCGTGGCCGAGTGGGGCCCCCTCGCGGGGGAGGACGAGGAGGGGCAGGACAATAAACAAGAAGGGAGCTGCAGGGAGAAGGAGCAGGAGAGAGGAGCAGGAAGAGGACACGGACGAATAGGATGTCCAACCTTGCCCGTCCCCGGCAGGGAGAGCCCGCGCGCTTTTTTTCTCCGAGGAGCTCCCCCTCGCACCGCGGCTATAGCTGCCAAGGCGGGCGCTCGCGGCGGGTAACAGCCGGAGGACGATGACGGGGAGAGGAGGAGAGAAGGCGGGAGGAAGCGGGCGAGGGAGGGAGGGGGGGGGCGAGGAGGAGGAGAGGGAGAGAGCGAGCGGAGCGGCAGAGGGAGGCCGGGACGTGGCGGGGGAGATGGGAGAGTCGAAGGGCGGGGGTGACAACGAGAGACGAGGGGAGGTGTTGTGTACGGGAGGGGAGGGGTGGAGCAGCGGGGATGGGGGAGCGGGGGGGCGGTGAGGGGAGTGGGCGGAGAGGGGCGGAGGGTAGGGCAGTTCTCCGAGGGGGATGCGGAGTGAGAGAGGAGATGAGGGAAGGCTACAGGCGGGGTGGGGGGAGGGACAGGGAAGGGGAGAGGAAAGAAGGAAAGGGAGGCGGAACGCTCAACTTCTTAATGGCCGTAGCGAGACCTCTCCCCAATCTGCCACGGGGGCCCGCGGCGGAAAAAGCGACCGCCGGCGGGGGGCGCTCAAAAGGAACGGGCCGAGAGGGGGATGAGATCGAGAGGGAGGGGGAGAGGGATGGAAGAGGAATGGGGAGAGGGAGGGGGGATGGGACAGGCTGCGTGCGCTCGCGCCGCACCTGAGATTCTACCCCTCCCGCTCATCTTTTTCACAATGCGGTGATTTTCATCTGTCCGCCGACGGGGGTCAGAGCAGACCCCCCAAAAGGACCCCTATCGTGCTACGCGCAATATGAAAGGGTAGCCTGTGTACATTGGGGGAGGTGGAGGGGGAGGAGCAGGAGGAGGAACAGCCGCAACATCAGGAGTATGAGAAGGGGGAAGGGGCTGGAGGACCAGGGGAGGGCGGAGGAGGGGGAAGGGGGGGCGACGACGACGAGGACGGAGTCCGATCCAGAAGTCAGGCCCGCGCTGGGGCGCGAGCGCCATTCTGAACAACGTGATCAAAGCGCCGATTCTGAAATGAGGCCACCGCTGCAACGAGGACAGTATTTTGAACAATCCAACGCGTCCCGCTTTCAGGGAACCACATGAAAGACCACCCTTTGACACCTGGTGCAAGAAAAAAACACATGCGGCGGAAACGCTGCCCCTGGATCCGGGGAGGGGAGGCGCATCGTATTCGCACTGAACGAGTGTAGAGGGAGCGGGGATGGGGGAGGCGAGGGCAGGGAACGGCGAGGTGGATGGCGGCCACTGCACTCCCAGACCCCCGACGTCATGATTCTTCCATGACGCGACCCCCAGAGGTCCAGACCCCTTCCCCGGGACCAGTTTTTCATTCCGAGTCGTTTTTTGGCGGCCCCGAGGTCCGGTAAGGGCCCTCAGAGGCCGAAAGTAGCGAAAAAACTCCCGTCGTTCCTCCTCCTCCTCCTCCTCCTCCTCCTCCTCCTCCTCCTCCTCCTCCTCCTCCTCATGACTCCAAGAGGTCTGGGTCCCTCGACCCCCTCCCTAGCAGCGACTCCTTCTCCCGATATCGTGCCGTCCCCGGCCCCCGCGCCGTACACGCACGCGCCCCGCAGAGAGCTTCCGAGCCGGGGCCTCCGGCGCCCCTCTCCTCGCGGGGAGGAGGAGGAGGAGGAAAAGGGGGAGGAGGAGGAGGAGGAGGAGGAGGAGGAGGAGGAGGAGGAGGAGGAGGAGGAGGAGGAGGAGGAGGCCCGAGGTCCCAGGCGCCCCAGGGCGCTCCGAGCCCGCCGGGGGGAGAGCTCTCCGACGACGCAGGGCCCGGAGGGCGGCGAGAGCTGGCGGTGCGCACAGAGGGGGGGTGGGAGGGGGGGGGGGAGGGCTTCTCGGAGGGAGGCTGCTGCTTAGAAGCCGCTGGCCTCACGTCTGCAGACCCAGACCTCCTCGAGTCATGAAAAAATCACGACGGGAGGTTTTTCGCTATTTTCGGCCTCTGCAGGCCCTCACCGGGCCTCGGGACCGTCAAAAAACGACCCAGGATGAAAAACCGGTCCCAGGGAATGGGTCTGCACCTTTGGGGGTCGCGTCATGAAAAAATCATGACGTCGGGGGTCTGGGGAGGAGGCCCGCGCCTTCCGAGAACCAGGGGCGTGCTTCTAAGACGCCCTCCCCCCTCCCCCCTATCCCCCCCTCTGCGCGTGGCCGAGAAGGCAGGAGGGCGAACTGGACGGGCTGCCGAAAACGGGCCCTCGAGGAGCGACCCCCCAAAACTCCGGCGTCTTGGCTCTTCACGGCGCGGGCTCTCAGAGGTCCGGACTTCTCGCGGGGGGTCGGTCTTTCATCCGACGCCGTGCGGTCCCGGGGCCTGGTGTGAGGGCCCCCGGAAACCGGAAACGGCCGAAAACGGCCCGTCGTGGTTTCGCCACGACAGGATCACGGAAAACGGGCTTCCTCGGCGGTGGACAAACCTCCCTTTGGCAAACCTCCCCTGGGTGAGAACAGCTATAGGACCGAAACCGACGGACCTGGACCCGCAAAAGCGACGGCCGCGACGCCCTCTCGCGAACCGCAAACGGCCAATTCGCTCATCCACGTGTCAGGGTACAGGAGGTCTATCAACCTCCGATGCTCGGGCCGACTATCGGTCCTCCGGCGGCCTGTTCGGGAGGCCCTGGGCGCCCCCGCAACGCCCTCGGCGAGGCGGCCTTCGACATGATGTCAAAACCTTGTCGGTTTGAGATCAAAAAGGCGTCTGCGCGAAATACTTCTTGGGCAAAAAGGGTTCGACCGAAATCGAAGCTCGTCGGTCCGAGGTCGAGACGGCGACCTCGCTCGGGACTCCTCCCCATCAGCTCAACTTCGACGGAGGTGGAGCAGCTGGTGGAGAGCATTCGGAGGCTGGGAAGCGGCTGGGAAGCGGCGAGGGGGGCCACGCGAGGGCGATGGGGGGGGCACGCTGGACGGGCTGCCGGGGGCGCCAGAGGCCCCTGGCCCGGCAGGGAGGGCGCCGACCCCTTCCCCGCGGCTCGCCGAATTGGTGTGCACTACTGGGGCGGCCACCAGGCCTGCGGTCGGGCGCGCCAGGGGGGCGGGGAGGGAGGAGACGGCGCGCGCGGTGGTGGTGGTGGTGGTGGTGGTGGTGGTGGTGGTGGTGGTGGTGGTGGTGGTGGTGGTGGTGATGCTGATGCTGATGCTGATGCTGATGCTGATGCTGATGCTGATGCTGATGCTGATGATGATGATGATGATGATGATGATGATGATGATGATGAGGATGAGGATGAGGATGAGGATGAGGATGATGATGATGATGATGATGATGATGATGATGATGATGATGATGATGCTGCTCATGTTGTTGGTGGTGTGTTTGTTGCTGAGGAGGATGCTTACGATGGGAATGGTGATCGTGACGAGGAGCAAGAGAAAGATAACAAAGAGGAGGGAGAGGAAAAGGACGAGGAGGAGGAGGACGAGGAGCCCGCGCCTCGGGACAGAGAGCTCCCTGTCCCGCATCATCATGTGCCGCCCATGAGCCCTCTCGGGCCAATCCCTGCGGCGCTCTTTCCGTTTCCGTGCCAGCCCAGGTGACGGAAAAGAGCGAGGAACGAGCAACGTGCGTTGAGTTGGGCGCTTGCGCCTCCCTAGGGTGAGTGCAGAAGGGGGAGGCGCGGGATTCTCCAGTTCATGGCCAGTTGGGGGCCGTTTCCATGGTTTTTTTTCGAATGACGCGGCTCGCGGGCGCCTTCCACGGCACGTCTCCTCGTATTTGTCCAAATGACGCGGCCCAAGGGCCCCAAGACGGCCCGAGAGGGCACCAAAACAACCCAAAGACGGTCCCAAAAGAGCTTCCGATGGCCTCCAGACGGTCCAAGAGAGCCTCGAGACGGCTCCAGAGGCCCTCAAGAAGGCCCCCGAAAAGGCCTGAGGAGGCCAAAAACAATGATATCTTTGAGGTTTTTGTAGGTTTTCGGGTTCTCCCTTGTTCGGGTCCAGAAGGGCTCCAGACGGCCTAAGAAGCCCCAAAGATCGTCCCAAGACGGCCCAGAGGCACCCCAAAGGGCTCCAAACTGTCCAAGAGGGCCTCCAGACAGGCCCAAGACGGCCCCCAAAACAACCTCAGATGGCCCCAAGACGGCCCCAAGAGGGCCCCAAGACGGCCACAAGAGAGCCCCAAGAGGCTCCCAAGGGGGCCCCAAGAGGCCCCCAAGAGAGTTCCGAGACGGCCAAAGGCCCCCAAGACGCCCCAAGACTGCCCAAAAGGGCTCCAAGACGGCCCCAAATTGCCCCAAAAGGGCTCCCGAAGGGCTCCAAAGGGCCCCGAGAAGGCCCCGACGAGGCCCAAGAGACGCTCAAGAACACTATGGCTCCCATCAGCGAGCGGTGACGTAACAAGCTCTTGACACCAAGGCTCCCCAGAGCGCGGTGACGTAACAAGTTCGTCTCACCAAGGTTCCCAAGAGCGAGCGGCAACGTAAAATTCTCTGAACACCAGGGCTCCGAACGGAGAGCGGCGACGTAACAAGCTTTTCACACCCAGGCTCCCAAGAGCGAAGAGTGCCATGAGCCACCTCGGGCAAAGTCCTGAGGCGCTCTTTCCGTTTCCGTGCCGGCCCAGGTCCAATGGCCAAATTACCGGCCAATTTCGGCCCAAGACGACCGAAGCTTTGACTCCTCCTCCTCCACTTCCTCCTGCTCCTCCTCCTCCTCTTGCTCCTGCTCGTTCCCCCTCCTCCTCCTCCTCCTCCTCCTCCTCCTCGCTCGCTTTCCTTGCTTCTCACCCTCCCCGTGACCATCTCGGCCCAGGTCACGGGCGGAGCCGCCCGCCCTACAGCCGTCCCAGCAAGCTCGGCACCGACCTTCGGCGCCCCCGTCCAGAGTCGGTGCACCTCGTGCCGCTTGGCCGATCCACCCCCGCAGCATTGGCAGTGAGGCTCGTCGCGGTCCGCGGCCGCCGCGCCACTCCAAGACGGCCTTCGGGCGACCCCCGGGGCCCGGGAGGACCCCAGGAGGAACCCAGAGTGACCCCAGGGAAAAAGCCTGATCCACTGGACCCCGACATGATTGCAAGAGGACCGCGAGATGATTCCAAGATGGCCCCTAACACGACACCAACATGTCCACGTCCTCATCGCGACCCCGTGGCCCAAAGATGGCTCCTCAAGAGCGGTGCCGCAGCTATCGGCGGAGTGCTGCGTGCGCAGTCGCTGTGTGTGTGTATGGCGCGCAGGTGCTGTCACGGTGTCTGCCGGACGTGGGCGATAAAGGGCGACACGATCCAGTCGACAGCCGCGACGCTGCTCTTCCGCCCTTGTTCTCGCGCCTGCGTTTGATGCGCCGCGCGGCGTGGCGGCATTTGCGCCCATGTAGAACGCAATCAGCGCCCGTCGCACGCCTTGCGGGTGATGCCTGCCCATGCTCCTGCTGCGCGCCGCCAGATCCACGGAAGCCCCATGCCGCGAGCCCGCGAGTCCAGGTTGATGTCAGTGTGGTCCTAGGACCCCAACGTGACACCAAGACGACCTCATTGCCTTAACGATGGAGTCGACGCATGACCCCGAAGGGCCAGTAATGCTGCCCAGAGGCGGGGCCAACTTGTACAACTATAGCAACAGCGCAGACGAGCGCACATGCCTACACCGATCCCAAACAATGGGCAGCGGATGGCGGCGTCGACAGGGGGAACTCCGCGCCACCCAGGCGGCGGTGTCTGAAGCGCGGGCAGGGTCTGAACCCAACGATCCTGGCATATCCTAAGGGCCAGCTGCAAATGCTCCAGGTGCCACGTCGGGCGGTTCAGGCTGTTCCGGGGCCGGGGGGGGGGGGCCGAGGAGCCCTGAGGAACCCCGGGGGATCTCTCCCAGGAACGGGCAACGTAACTTGCCGAGGCGCCAGACCGTTCCCCGAATCGGAGCCCCTTTGGCAAGCCTGAACGGAGAACGTCGCGGCCGCGCGCTCGCAGCGCCCGCGGGGGGCGCGCGCCGGGGCCGCCCTCAAAACCAGCAGGGGCGCGGGGGCGTTCCGCTTTCCATGCAGGCCCCGTGCGTCCTCCGCCCCCTGAACGCGCTGGATGGGGGCTCTGGAGAGCAGGGTGCGCGAGCGGGAGGTGAGCGCGATGCTGGCCCTGGTGAGGCTGGCTGCGATGATGGGGAGCACGGGGGAGCAGTGGGTGAAGGGAGAGAGAGAGAGGGAGAGGGAAGTAAGAGGATTAGAGGCCCATGCGCGAGGGGCGCTGAACAAGATTCTGTTGCGTCGGCATCCCGATCGCAAACCCAGCCGCCGCGCATTCCGCAACAGCCGACGGGCGAGGGTCACCGTGGGCCCGGCCCAACCCATCAGCGCCCACAGCCGTGGCCTCAACGCGGGCGCGTCCAGTGTCCAAGGGCTGATACCCACGATCCGGTGTCATCATCATGCTCGCGAGTGAAAGTGGTGTCGCCACGATGGAGCACTCCTGGCTGAAACAGGCGCTACCCTCGCTGCTGAGAGCGGAGATGGACTCACGGACGGGCGGAGGAAATCGACGCGGCGCGCAGGCGCGCGGGACAGTGGCGGAAGCTGGTTACCACAATGGACATACGAGCAGCAACCAACCAAGCCCATAATCCCATGTTCCCCCGGCCCGAACACGCAGGACTCCTTCCACGGACCCAGCGCCATCCGAATTCGCGCCGAACGGCTCCGGTAATCTTCTTCCGCGAAACAGGCCAAGACCCCACGCCCAGTGGCGTCGTTGTCTGCATGAGCGCCCAGGGAGAATGATGCTCGGACAGCTCCTTCCGGAGGGCCACTGGAGCAGACCACCCCCTGCGGCCGTGGGGCTCCCAGATACACAACGCCTGGCAAGAAGCACCGCACCGAGGGATGCGGCCGAAGGGGCCTCTGGCACTCCCGGCTGCGACGGAGGATGGTGTCGCTGCAGCGAGGGGGCGGAACAGGCGATCCCCGGCTCCCCTTCCCCGTGACGAGGCGCGCCTCCTCGAGGCAGCCACGCGCGCGCGAGGGTGCCGTCGTGCGGGCTGCGATCTCCAGGCGCCTGCGCCCCAGGACCCTGGGGGCTCGAGCGTGGGCCAGCAGGCGACGGACGTCGGCTCCTCGGGCGGTGGGCCGGGCTTCCACCGCTGGCATGCCGAGTATCCTCAGCCATTCGCGCGGCAAGAACGAGAATGGCGGATCCATTCAAAACTTCGCGAATGCCCTCATGCCAGACTCCCGCTGAAATCGCCTTCACATTGCTGCCATGTGGGAAAGGGCCCCAGCTGCCAACGCCGCCGGGACGGGCCCTGTTCGCTGCCTAACCTCTGCCACGACTGATTAATTCTGCTGCCGCACGTGGGCTCGGCTCGGGATGGAGTGATGGCCTTATCGGCAGCGCTCTCGTCTTCTGAGCCTCCACCTCCTCCCGAAGAAACGTATGTAACATCCGAGATCTCCTTTCGCTGCTCAGAAGTGGCATCGGCGTGCTTGCGTGCTGCTTTCACCTCGGTCATGGCCGTGGCGAGCTGGGCGCGATCAGTGGGGGCGACGCGAGGGGCATCAGGCCGATGCGGAGATGGGGCCGCCGAGCACCAGAAACACCCGATCCGCGTTGCGGTCACGAGCGAACCGCAAGGCCATGGGTTTGAGCCAAAATGCCAGCGGCAATGGGGTGATGGCGATGATGACCATGGCGAAACTAGGATTACGAGCGCTGGGGGTGGGCAGTGGGAAAAGGAGGAGGAGGAGGAGGAGGAAGAGGAGGACGAAGATACAAGACAAGGCGCAACACGGCAAAACTAGACCACCGCATCGGAACTCCAAAGACCGACTTCGACACATCAGAAAATCCAACGCGCTGATACATCCGATGGGGCCAACTGGCAAACTCAACTTCTTCGGCTCATTTCATCACATCCTTTATCAACATTCAACTATTTCGTTCCGCTCCAATTTAATTCGACATCGCTCAATGCAACAATAAAGCCGATTGAATGTACAACGAGACAATCATTGGGACCCCATCGCGCCACAACGTATCCGCAAATCACATCAGACCCCTTCGGGAGACCACAGAAATTGCCACGAGCACACTCGAGGCACCCAAGAAACACCACATAACAAAATATCAAGGCAGTAACCCAGCGCGACCCAACTCAGGGGAAAGCTTCCCAAGTAAGTAACCAAGCAGATAAGCAGGGACAGAGTTGCTTTGGATTACTTTGCGTTGCGTTGCTCGGCATTGCTTTGTGCTGCATGGCGTTGATTGGCTCTGTTTTGCGTTGCGCTGCACAGCTTTGGATTGATTGGCGCTGCTTGGCTTTGCTTTGCTTTGCATGGTCTTGTTTCGCATTGCTTGGCATTGTTTGGCATTACTTTGCGTTGCTTGGCATTAATTTGCTTTGCTTGGCATTGCTTTGCTTGATAATTCTTGGCAAACGCATTGCCTGGCCTTGCCTTGCATTGCTTGGCTCAGCATGGCGATGCTTTGCTTTGCTTGGCATTCTTTGGACGTGCTCGATATTACTTAGCACTACTAGGTGTTGCTTGGCATTGGTTGGCATTGCTTGGCATAGCTTTGAAATGCATTGCGTTGCTTGGCATTTCTTTGCATTGATTCGCATTGCCTGGATTTGCTTGGCGCTGCTTTGCGTTAGTTGGTGTTGCCTCGCTTTGCCTGGCATTGCTTGGTTTTGCATTTCATTGAACTGCTTGGCAACCGGACAACCGGGCAATCCGTACAGCTGGGCACACGGGCAACTGGGCACTCGGGCAACATCTGAGGAAGGCTGGGCAACCCGAGACAGGCTGGGAAACCAGGGCAACCCTGGCGAATGCCGACCTGCGCAACCGTCGCACCCGCCGGTTCTTCAAAAACGAACCCCAACCCCTATAGTGGAGGCAAGTCCACAAGAAACCTTCCGCAATAAACCCAACCCTGAGACCCCAGGACGTCCATTGACTTTTGGCGTGGGAGCGTCACGCTTTCCGTGTAAAAATTCGTCGAAACCCAAGACACCCAGGCCACCCTGGAGGCAAGCAGGGTGTTTCTTGGCATGGGCCCCCACTGTAAGGCAAGCCCAGCTGAGGGAGCACGCCACACATTTTCGGGGCGACAGCCGGCGAGCACAGAACAAAAAAACAAAAACACACACACACACACCAGGAAAAACAGCAGCAGCCCATCGGGACAGCATCGGGACATCGCCGAAACACCAGGCCGGGCCACGGCGCCCGCCGCCCGATGGAGCAGCGGCCGTGGTAGGAGCGCGACGTGTGTCTCCCATTCGACCCGGCGATCTGCTTGGAGCTCGCCCACTGCTTCGCACGCGCGCGCGCGCCACGCGCGACACGTGCACGAACTTCAGCTTTTCCTGATGGGGGCGGCCCCAAGGACGTTTTCGCAGACCCAGCATCCAACCAACTCCAATCTCACCAGCCCTCCCGGCGTAGGCGGTTAAATGAGTTTTGTCTTCTCTCTGTCAACATCCCTCCTTCCCCTGCTCGGGGGAGGGGTTTATCGTTTATCACTGTTAATTAATACACACCCCCTCCCCCAGGCGGCTGGCAGCCAACCAGGAACAATGAGGACCCCCTGAGGCCCCCCCCCCATCCCTGTCAAAAGATAATACAAAGTACACTGTGGGACAAAGTCTGGAGTCATGTTCGTGTGGCCCGCGAGCACTTTGAATTGTTTTTGTTGACAGGGGCGGCTGGGATATCAGCATATTGCTAGCTGCGCGCAGGGCTACCATTCCTGACACGTACACACATGACAACATGCACCTCGCGGCTAAATCTGGGTCGTGCGCGGCCACCCCGCGATCATTGCCAAGTGGTGGCGTATGGCCTGCTGTGCGCAGGCCCACCAAACACAATGATGGGCATTCATTTTCGACATGGATGGTGGGGGCCGACTTGTTTCCCGATGTGTGCTGTCACGTGCGCAGGCGCACCTGACACACTCGCACGTGCGCGCCTGGCGCGCGTGGCGCGCCTGGCACGCGTGGCGCACCTCGCCCCAGCCTCGCGCACATGGGCTCGGTTCTGGTTCCCAGTAGCTGTCCACCCAAAAGACGGCCGCTGCACATGCTGAGGCTCGGGTGTTACTGATGTGTTGGGGAGGGCGGGTGGGAGTGAGCTAGACGGTTTTCTATCTAGGCGGGTGTCTGGACCCCTCCACCTCCCCCCTCCTCTGGGCCTGGGAGCGGGGGGAGGGGGGGGGGCGAGGCGCTGGAGCCCCGAGGATGGCCCAACATGGCGCCGAGAGGCCCTCAGAGGGCCCACGAACGCCCCAAGACGGGTTCCCTCCGAACCCCCCAAGGACCCCCCAAAGAGGCGAACATTGGCTGCGACACAGACGGGAAGTAATGTTTTTTGCTGTCTCGCCTGTTCGTTTCCGACTGGCCTCCGAAACACCAAGGTGGCTCCAAAACGGCCCAAGAGAGCCCCCCAAAAAACCCAAGATAGCCCCAAGAGGGCCCCCAAGAGCGCCCAAGACCGCCCCACCAAAACTGCATGCTTGAGCGTCTCAAAGGGGGGGGGGCCTGAATTAAGGACCCCCCTCTGTTTGTGCTGCGGGGGCCAAGGCGGCCCCAAAAAACCTCGGATATCGGCCCGAAGAGGGCCCCCAAAGGATCCCAAGTCAGCACCAAAACGGCTCCAAGAGACCTCCGAGAGCTTCTCACAACAACACCTTCACTCGACCGGCGAACTGTTTCCAAGAGGGCCTCAGGAGACCCCACAATGGCCTCCAAAATGGCTCACTATAGCTCAAGATGGGTCAAGATAGCCTCCCGCATGATCGTCTCAACTCGCCTGGGCGCCAACGGCGAGTCAGGTCCGAGCGGGCCGCGCAAGAGCCGAATCGCCTAACGCCGACGGGCTGGCGACCTCAGCAGCGCCTCGGCGGGCGGGCCGGCGTGAGGGGGGGTGCAAGCTGCAGCTGCCAGGGACCAGGTCCAGGAACGCGCACATGCAAGATTAGCCAACCAGGGTTGGGGCGCAGCCAAAATGGCGCGAGGGTCGTACCAGGATGTGACCAGGGAGGCAACCAGACAGTACACTGCGTCGACTGCCATGGGTGCCCATACGCGCGAAACGTCAATATTTCGGGGAGCGGCAATGCATATTGTATATTGTGGCGCTCCGAACGTCAGCATCATCGAAGACCGCGCCCACGTATCCCGCTCCTCTTTCCGCCCGCTTCCCCTCCTCCCTCCTTTCCTCCTGCTGCTGCTGCTGCTGCTGCTCCTCCTCCTCCTCCTCCTCCTCCTCCTCCTCCTCGTCCTCCCCCCCCCCCCTTGGGACAGCCGAGCGTCCCTTGACCTGTCCGCGCAAGCGATGGGCCAATCCCGTCGGACAGGCGTCGTAGAGCCTGGGCCGCGGCACGCCGTGCGTCTGGCGGCGTGACATTTTGTCGAGCGCGTTGCCGAGACTCGGGGACCGAGTAGTGAACGCGCTTTCGCTCACACGGCTTGGGCCAACCGTCGTCCTCCTCCATATCCTCTTCCAACATCTCCTGCTCCTCCTGCTCCTGCTCCCGCTCCTGCTCCTGCTCCTGCTCCTGCTCCTCGTCCTCCTCGTCCTCCTCGTCCGCGTCGTCGTCGTCCTCCTCCTCCTCCTCCCCCTCCACGTCCTCCTCTCCGTCGTCGTCCTCCCTTTCCCCCGTCTTCCTCCTCCTCCTCCTTTCTCCTCCTCCTCCTCCTCCTCCTCCTCCTCCTCCTCCTCCTCGTCACCCTGTCTGCCTCCTCCTCATCACCCTACTCATCCTCTTTTTGTCCAACTTCTCCTCCTCCGCCTCCCCGTCCTCCTCCACGTCGCCCTGTCAGCCTCCTCTTCCTCCTCGCCTCTCCTGTTTCGATTTTTTCCCCGTAGCCTCTGGCTCGAGCGAACGCCCATCCATCGGGCACGCCCCTCCGTCAGGTGCGCGCGCTCCGCCGAAGCCCGCCATGTCCCTCGCTGGCGGCGGCGGCTGCTCCGGCGCGGCCATCCGGCGGCGGCAGCGGATGGCGGCGGCTGCCCGCCGCCTCCTCGCTGCGCCACCTGGGCTGGCCGCGCGGCCCGGCGTCCCCGTGGCCGCGCTGAGCGGCGCTGCTGCTGCAGCCACCGACCCTGCCGACTCCCTGGGCTCGGCGGCCGCGACGGGCGGCGGCCCCCCCCCACCCTTCGGCTGCTCTGCTGCTGCCGCTGGCGCCCCGGCTGCGGCGCTTGCGGCCGGCGGCGGCCACTCGCCCGAGACTGCCGCCGACGCCGCCGCTGTCAGTGTCCTGCCGGCGGTGGCGGTGGCCGCTGGCGGCGGCTCCTGGCCGCCCTGCGTTGCGTGGTCGCCGCGGTTGCCGCGGCTGTCGCAGCCGCGGCCGCTTCTCGCGGGTCGCCGGCGGCGTCTGCTCTGGCGGGCATGGCGGCCGCCTCTGGCCTCCCTGGCGTGCGAGGGGCTCCCGCTGCCCCAGCGGCGGCCTCCGCTGCTGCTGCTGCTGCTGCTGCTGCTGCTGCTGCTGCTGCTGCCGCTGCTGCCGCCGCCGCCGGCGCCTCGCCAGCGGTGGCGGCGGCGGGCGGCGTGCGGGCGGGCGGCGGGCGTGCAGGAGGCCATGCTCCTGGGAGTGCCGGTGGAGCAGTCGAGGCAGCAGGTCTCGGGGCTGCGGGCGACGCTTGCCGAGAAGGACCAGCAGCTCGACGAGCCTGCCGGCCGTACGGCGGTGGCAGCAAACCCCGGATTCGCAGTGCAAGTTGACCGGTCAGCAGCGGCGGCGCGAGTCGGCCAGCTCCGCAGCGGCCGCGGAGGCGGAACTTTTGAAGAAGCCAGCCCTGGAGTTGCAGGCCCAACTGGCCGAGGAGGACGGGCAACGCGGGGCGACCAGCTTTGCCGCGGCTCCGCAGTCGGAACAACTGTAAGGCAGCAGGTCTTGGAGTCGCACTCCATGCTGTCCGCGGAGAGGCGACAACACGCATGCGGCCAGCACGACGGGCTCCAGCGTCAGCACCGCGGTCAGCGCGACGGACCCCAGCAACACGATCACGCTCAACACGATGGACTCCGGCGGCAGCACCGTGAACAGCACAACGGACTCCATCAACACCACCATGCGCAGCACGACCAGCAGCAGCATGGCAGAGCCCAGCAGCACCATCGCGACCAGCATCACGGACCTCAGCAGCGCGATCGCGAGCAGCGGGGCGAACTCCAGCCGCACGACGGATTCCAGCAGCACGACCCTAGCAGCTCGACGGATTCCAGCCTTTTCCTGGAGCGCCGGGGGCCGCAAGAGGCCCTCGCAACAGTGCGCCTCAACGAGAGCTATCCGGGAACGCCCGAAATCGACCCCCCTGTGCCACGGCTGCCCTCCGCGTGGCGAGGCCGTGGGAGCTCGCGCCGTCTTTTGCAACGAGCAGTTGCGTACCTGGACCTGGTGAGGATGGGAGCGGATGTTGTTGTGGAGCGACCTTACGTCAGGGAGAATGATCAAAAAACCTCCCCATCGGAAGCGGAAGACCCCTCATCCTCGCCCTCCTGGAGGGGCCTGGCCGCGGCCTGGCCCAGCGCCTTGACCTCACGGATGCTCTCAGTGCGACACGGCGCTCCCCACCCGGGTGCAACGAAGTCCGCAGGGAGGGCTCGGCCTCATCCCGCCGTCGTCGACGAGCACCACGGATGCCCTCCGTGCGACACGGTGGACCCCACCCTGGGTGCGACGATGTCTGCAGGGAGGGCTCAGCCTCATTCCGCTGATCTTGCACCGATTACGTGCGCACCTGGGCCCGGGGTGGAATGGGGGAGGAGGCGGGGACGGACGCCGCGGACGCCATCCGTGCGACACGGAGCACCCTACCCTGGGTGCGACGATTTCTGCAAGGAGGGCACAGCCTCACTCCACTGTTCTTGCACCGATCAAGTGCGCCTCTGGACCCGGGATGGAAAGGGAAGGAGGAGGAGACGACCACGACGGACGCCCTCCGTACGACACGGCGCACCCTACCCTGGGCGCGACGATGTCTGCAAGGAGGGCTCAGCCTCACTCCGCCGTCTTTGCACCGATTAGGTGCGCACCTGGACCTGCCGGGGAAGGGGTAGGAGGAGGAGGAGGAGGAGGAGGAGGAGGAGGAGGAGGAGGAGGAGGAGGAGGAGGAGGAGGGGAGGGGAGGAGGAGGAGGAGGAGGAGGAGGAGGAGGAGGAGGAGGAGGAGGGAGGAGGAGGAGGAGGAGGAGAGAGAAGGAAGAAGAGGAGGAGGAGGAGGAGGAGGAGGAGAAGGAAGAAGAGGAGGAGGAGGAGGAAGAAAAATAATGGAGACGAACACCACGGATGCCCTCCGTGCGACACGGTGGACCCTACCCTAGGCGCGACGATGTCTGCAGGGAGGGCTCAACCTCATTCTAGTGTTCTTTTACCGATGAGGTACGCACCTGAGCCCGGGATGGCAGGGGGGGCGATCACCACGGACGCCCTCCATGCGACGCGGCACACTCCATTCTGGGTGCGACGGCGTCCGCAGGGAGGGCTCAGCCTCTGACTACCGTCTCTGCACCGATTAGGTGCTCCCCATGGACCTGGAAAGGAAGGGAAGGGGGAGGAGGAGGAGGAGGAGGAGGAGGAGGAGGAGGAGGAGGAGGAGGAGGAGGAGGAGGAGGAGGAGAAAGAGGAGGAGGAGAAGGAGGAAAAGAAGGAGGAGGAAGAGGAGGAGGAGATGCCGCACTCGACGCGGCACTCGCTTCCTCGTCGCCGCGGTTGGACCCTCGGGATGTCGGAGAACGCGGGGACGGAGGAAGGGGAGAGCCTGGACATCCCTCGTCGCCACGGCTGGAATGCGGAATCCAGCAGCACAATCATGAGCAGCGCGACGAACTCCTGTCGCAGCCTCGGGAGCAACGCAGCGGAGGAGCGAGCCTTGGACCCAGACCTACTGAAAAGGCCTGGGGAACCCAGCAGCGCCTCACCAGGGTCCGGCTCGCCCAGAAGCGGATCTAGTGAGGGCGCCGAACAGGAAGTTACCGCGAGTAACGGCGCCCTCAGGCGCGGGGCTGGTGCAAGCGATGTGGTTCAGCCAGCGCGCGAGGTGCCCGCGGGGTTGGGTCCTGCCCCCGACGACCCTAGGCTCGCAAGCGAAGGCGGCGCGCAGCAGCAGCCAGACGCCCAGACGGCGTCTGGAACCAGGCAGTGTGACGGGGCTGCGGGGACGACCGATCCCCCCGGCTCGACCGCAGACGCTCCCCCTGACGCGCCCCCTGGCTCCTGGGGTCGAGCACTGGGCACGGACGGCCAGGTCCACGCGGTCCTCCCTGATGCAACCGTCTGCCAAGAGGCCCCCCCTGGCAGGGCACCCCGACGACTCGTGCTGCCGCCGCTACCTGGAGAGTCTCGGGCGGCCGCTTCGTGCTGTAGCTGGGGGGCTGGGCCCGCAGGTCGGCGCGGAGCCGCTGCCGCGGGAGGAGCTGCACAGAAAGGCGGACAGAGCCGCACTCCCATCCGCCCGCCTTCCCCCGACAGCGGATCGGGCGGCCCCGCGACGGCCCTGGTCCAGGACGACGCCGGCGGCCCTCCTCCACCCGGTTCGCGCGGCTCCCCCAGACCACAGCGGCCCTCGTCCGGGGGGCACTGGGGCTCCCGTGGAACCGGCGAATCCCCTGCACAAAGCGCTGCCACGCTCAACAGCGAACCTCGCCCGGAGCTGTCGTCGCCGCAGCCGGAAGGCGGAACCCAGTCGTGAACAGCAAGAAAGACGCCGACGGCACCGCGGGGAGCTCCAGCACGCCCTCCCTGCCACGCGACGTTCCCCACCTCCTGCTCGACGCTGTCCGCAGGGAGGGCACTGCTCCGTCTCACCGTCTTTTGCAATGACTAGTTGCACACTTGGCGCGGTCGGGGGATGTCGGGTGAAGGACGAGGACGGGCACGACAACAGCGACAACGCCGACACCGACGCCGACCCCGACGCCGATTCCGACCCCGACACCGACGCCGACGCCGACGCCGTCGCCCACGCCGACGCCGACAGCCACGACGGCGACGACGCCGACGCTGTCGCCGACACCGACGCCGGCGCCGACCCCGACAACGACGCCGACGCCCATCCCGTCACCGACGCCGACGCACACGCCGACGCCGACACCGACGCCGGCGCCGAAGGGCGGCCTCCCACGAAGCCGCCGGAGGCACGAGTGCCGATCCAGACGCAGGTGCTCGCCCTGGACCGGGACCCGATGCGGATGCCGACGACGGCGTGCTTGGACAGGACAGGGAAATGGACTCAGACAGCGGGCTCGCCCGACCGACGCTCGGCACCCAGGCAGCTGACAGAGCCGACGGACAACCTGGTGCGACGCTTGCTTGCCCAGCACGACCCCGACGGGGACTCAGACGCCAGGCCCAATGGGCCTCCCGCAGCCCTTCAGGAGCCCGGCCTCCTCGCGGCACGGCGTGCCCCACCCCGGGGTTCGACGATGCCCGTCGGGAGAGCTCGGCTCCATCACGCCGTCTTCTGCAACGCTTCGTTGCGCTCCTCTCGTCGCCACGTCCCCAGACCTGGGGAGCCCTCGTCGCCGCGGCTGGACCCTCGGGGAGTCGGAGAACGCGGGGGCGGAAGAAGGGGAAATCCTGGCACCGACGCGCGTCCCGGATGTCCTTCGTCGCCTCGGCCGGAAAGCGGAACCAAGCAGCACAATCGTGAGCAGCGGAACCCAGCAGCACAATCCAGTCGGGGCGGCGCGTGGCGTCCGTCCTTGCTGCCCGCCGGGCCAGCGGCGGTAGCTGGCGACCGGGTCATCGCCAAGAAACATCAGTACCTGAACCCACCGCCCGCCCCGGAGGCTCCTCGAACCTCCCCAGTAATGATGGGCGCTGGCGGCCCCAGCACCGCGGACTGCTCCAGCGCCAGTCCGCGAAGGGAGACAACTCCGCTTGCACGGCAGGAGCTCGAGCCTGCTCCTCGTCAAAGACGCCTGGGCCGCTTTGCCCGACACCCGCGTCCTCTGGGATTCGTTCGCCTCGGACTACAGGAAGCAGGGCAAGGGGCGTGCGCGTCATGACGACGTGATGTGCCAGCACGCATCCTGCTCGACTTCCTCAACTCGAAGGGAGCCCTGGGGAAACAAACGGGAGGATGCAACAAACACGTGGTGAACCTGGGGCGGCCTGGAGCAGATTTCGCGCTCGGCGTGGCGGCGGCACCCGCGACCCCAACCGGCGCGACGCCACTTTCCTCCGCTGCTTCCTGCCTCCCCTGTGCCCCCAATCCCAGGATACAGCACCACACTTTCCTGCACCGCTTGGGTGCCCCGAACTGGCCCACCCTGTCCACCCCGGAAGTGGGGGCCGCTGGCCTCAGCCACGGCGTTGACCAGCCACGGGGCGCCGCTCGCTGCCCACCCTGGCGGCGAGCGGCCGCCCTGGCCCTCCCCTTGGCCCACCCATGTTCACCCGGGCAGCGGGAGCCGCTCGCCCTAGCTACAGCCTTGGCCTGCCGCAGAGCTCCCGCTGTTGTCCACACGCCCAGCCACAGCGCCCAGTGTACTGCACGGAGCCCGCTGCCGCCGGCGCGGCCCTGGCGTTGCCGCCCCGTCTGCGGGGCTTCCTGCAGGTGGGGCGCTTTTCCTCTCTGTCCTCCCTTCCCCCTCCCCCCCCCCCTTGCCCGCTCTCGCCCCCTCTGCGCGCCGCGACGGCGCCTGGGCTGCTGCCTGCCGCCGCCAGGCGTGTGCGGCGTCGTGGGCCTGGCCTTGCCGCCCGCTCCCCCCACGCTGGCCCCGCATTTTGCTGGACTGCGCCTCCAACCGGGCTGCCCTTTTGCCTGCCGCAGCGTGTCCTGCGCCCCCACCCGCATCACGGCGCGCGGGCCGCCGGCCTCGCGCTTCGTGCTCTATACGTCGGCTCCTCGCTGTATTTTTCTTTCGACCTGCGGTGCCCCCCACGGCGCCCCGCCTCCGCAGGTGCACCGGCGCAGCCGCCGCTCCAGCCCCCGCCGGCGGGGCTGGCCGCGCCAGCTCACCCGGAGAAGTGGTCCGTCCTCCCTGTGGGGCCCTCGCCTTGCCGCTGCCTTCTGCGGCCGCCCGCTCTGTCCCGTTTTCCCGGGGGAGGCGAAGGGGGAGGAGGAATGGGGGGAAGGAGGGGGGAGGAGGGAGGCGGCGGGAAGAGGAGGAGGGGGAGGAGGAGGAGGAGGAGCGGGAAGACTCATTTTTGCATCTCAGCAAGCTGGACATGATCCCAAGGAGGCACTGATCCAGCTATCCGTGCTCAAGCTGATGCAATCGTCGACGGATTTTCTGACTAAGCAGATCAACCAGCTCAATCTCAGGAAGGACGCCTTAATCGATAAGATCAGGAGCACTCGTGACAAGATTGCTACTCTGGTAGAAGAGGAAAAACATCTCGAAGCTTCCCTGGACAAAGTCAAGCAGAACATCACTGAGATTGAGGACATCATTTCGGCCAACGAGTTTGATGACATGGATGAGGACTTGCCAATGGGGACAGCTTCGCACGACTTACACTCACCTCGGCAACGGCTTCATCCTGCAGGTGCTGCTCCGCCTGTTGCCTCAGCCTCAATGCCCGCCAACTCGTCAGGAGGAGAAAATCATGGGCATATCCCGCCGCCACCGTCGACGGCACCTCCGCCAGTGGCTCAACACAATATCGATACCTTGTGCGCGGGCATGTATCAGATCATGAACCAGCTAACAGCCCAAGCACAGCATCAAGCCGCACAAGATGCGAGGCTGCAACAGTTGGCCAACGACATGGGGTTTATCAAAGGGGGCCAGTCTTCAGTGCCGCGGGCTGCAAACCCCCGATGCTTCTCAGCAGCATGTCGACCAGCCAGTCCCGAAGACGCCTCCGAGGGCAAGGATGGAACCAACCTCGCCATTCCCTCCGACCCAGAGGACACCGTGGACTCCAACACCGAAGGCGGTGTCACCTACACAAGCTTCGGCGAGGGTGGCAGACCCCACCATCAAAGTCGAGGAGGAGGAAGACACGCCGATCGTCGACGAGGCACTCCTGATGCCCACACAGGCCGTGGAATCCATTGTCGAGGACCCTTATGTGCAGGCGCCCTCGCAGAGCATGACCGAGAAGGCGGGGTCCCCAGGCGCCAGCCCTCCCCGCAAGGAGGCCAGGCACATGTGAGTAGCCGCGGCCCAGCAAAGCGAGTTCACTGGGGATCACGTGAGCTTGCATTCTATAGGGTAGGAACTTTGCCTCTCATCCATCCTCCCTCGCCTCATCGCTATCCTGATAGGCCTATCATAGCTTCGTCGTCTTCTCGCACATCCATTTCTCGCAGCGTATGCACTTGCCTTTCCATTGAGACTAGGGAAGAGGTCTCAGTTGCTTGCCTTTCCATTGAGACTAGGGAAGAGGTCTCAGTTGCTTGGCCTTCGTACGCTGCTGCTGCCACGTCAGCACTAGAGTTCTCAGCCTCGGTGCACGAACACTTAGTTGGAGCCACCATTTGTACTACGTACATGTATGAACAATGCCCTTGGACCTTCAAGAGCAGATGGAATTTCCTCGGGCAGGTACTTTCTCGCATCAGCATGCACTACTTAGAATCATTAGAAGTACCTCCGACCAACTGGGAAATTCAGTTGATCCGAAGCGCTTGGGCCGTCATCTGCGCGACGCCTTCCAGCCCGGGGATAGATAGGCAACCTAGATCTGAGCCCGTCGCCGACACGCGCTGCAATACCTTTGCACGTAAGTATTTTACAGGTAATGTTTCCAGAGGGGAGGTTGAGATGGGTGGGGACTCAACTTCTTCAGGCTCCCAGGCTGTGGGTATCCATACTGGTAGTAGCCAGCACGCTCCGCGTGCCACGCAGCGAGATCCATCTGAGGCGCTCATTCAGCGGTTCTTTCTTCTCCTGCACTCTCTCTTCATTGCTTGTGACACAGATATTAACTCATCCTTGTCCTCTCCCATTCCCAACACTAGAGTGTGCACTTGCTTCCCAGTTCAAGCTTCATCTGCACGCGTCCCGTGGGATGCTTTGTGCAATTATTTCTTTGCTTTTCCTTTGAGCAACAGTCAGACCTCCTCTTCCTCCTCTAACACCAACACCCTTGGGGGACACCACTGGTTAGATAACACTGGCGGGCCAAGAGATGTGATCAACCCTTGCTCGAGGGACCCTGATGAGATAGAGTTGGGAGATGTCAGTGAGTATCCATCCTCGGAGGCGACATCAAGTGGTGGGCGTGTGCACGCGCAGGGGATGTTAACAAATCCCCTCCCTTCCCCCCTCAGGGGCTCGTACAGTAGCACTCGACTTGAATGCCCACCCTTGACCCTTGAGATTCCCCTTAATGACCTCCCTGAGGTATCCAGAATGGCCGTTGAGATGGCCCCTTTTCTTGAGGACGAACCCAGTAGGATCTGTGTCTTCACTGATGGCTCTGTGCGCCCCAAGAGTCCCCTGGTTTGCCTCTTGGGCTCTGGTGGTAATTCACGAACTCCCTGACGGAAACACGTTCAGCTACCAAGGATGGTGGTCAGCAGATTTAGACAGCTCCTGCAGGACCACCACTTACTCGGACTTGGCCAGTAGTACCGAGAGCGAATGCACGTTGGGCATGTGTCTATCTTCTTTCACATCCCTCATCTGTGCCTGCCCTGATTCGCACTGACTCGCTTAACGCTGTTCGTGCCATATCTGGCCTTTCCGCCCCACCTATTTCTGATCGCATTGGACGGCTCGCTTGTGCATTCTGGGCGCAGTTGGAAGCTACGCGTGATGTTTCGATCAGCCACGTCAAAGGCCATGTTGGCCATCCTTGGAACACGCTGGCGGACTGGGTCGCTGGGGCTGTCGTCTCGGGCAATCTTTCGGCTACTGAGTTCCCTGAGGACCTTGTTCGGAGGACCCTTTACTCTCGCCCCATTGAGTGGGCATGGCTCCAGGAGGCGACAGCTCGCACGCGCGCAGCTTACCCCTCCACCTTGGGTGGTAGCCATCTTAACACGCCTTCTTGCCATATGACAATGGAAGCGGTGCCACCAGGTCTGCTCCCTGATCATCCTGTCTCCGATGCTTCTACCTTGCCACCACAGTCGACCCAAGTTTCCCTCCATGTTGCGCAGTATAATGCTCGCTTGTCACACGCGGCGTTCACTCATGGCACTGCAGGTAAACAGCGTAGAGCACGGAACAAAGCGCTTAGACTTCAGATGCAGGAAGCTAAAGTCATAGTGGCAGGCATTCAGGAGACCCGCACCCCTCGAGGCACACGTGTTTGTGACGGGCACTTCATCATTTCTTCGGGCGCTGACAGTACAGGATTCGGTGTTGAAGCATGGGTTAACATTTCTGTCCCATATGCACACCATGGGGCAAAAGAGCTAGTACTAACGCCCAAACATGTCCGTGTCCTTTTCTGTTCGAGTCGGCTTCTATCCATCTCCATACATGCACCTGCCTTATGTGAAGTCTTTTCCATCGCGCATTTCCCTCATGCCAAGTCAAAGGCCTCAGTCAAGCAATTGTTCTGGGAAGACCTTGCTCGCATTTCCAGCAAGTGGCCACCCAGTGTCTGTCTCTGGGACGCCAACGCGCGAGTAGGCTCAAGACTTTCTGAGAGCGTAGGAGGGGCCCAACCCACTCAAAAAGAGGACCCACAGGGACAAGTCGTGCACGACTTTGCCTTAGCGAATCACCTTACTCTCGTCAACACGTTCTTCATGCAGAGCCCAGAGGGCTACGCCTATGTCTCCAATCAGGGTACGAGACATCGTATTGATTATGTTGCTGCCGCTCCCTCCATGATGGCACGCTTAGCTCACTGCAGGGTTGAAACTGAGTTTGACACCGGGCAAGCTAGCAAATATCATTTTCCCTTGTTTGCCACTTTTTCCTGGCAAGTTGAGAAACGACACGGCAGCAGCAAGGGCCCTCCCAAACTGGACCCCCGAAAACTTGAGTGCCCTGTGGCCTGTGAGAAGTTTCGGCAAACATTAACTTCGATCGAACTTAACCCCTGGGACCAAGAACTCAATCAACATTGCTTCGCTGTCACTCAGGCCATCCCACAAGCCAGCCAGGAGTGCTTTGGAACCACACGAAAGATTCCGAACAAAGCGCATATTTCCTCCCCAGTCATGGACATGATTCGGATCAGACGAGGGGCACAGCGAGCACTAAGACGCTGGTTCGGTGATCTATGCGTGGATGCCTCATTGTCTCATCATCTAGCCACGCTCTCTCGCTTTGCTGCTCGCATTTCCCGAGGTGATTTCAGCGCATCTCTTCATGCCGACATCCTTTCTTGAGTTGATTTCAGCGCCATCTCTCTCGACCCCATGCCGACATCCTTTCTTGAGTTGTTCCAGCTCTTGCGCTTTTCCGCCCAGTTACATGCGCAAGGAACATTATCTAGTGATGACTTTGCGGTTCGAATAACACACTTCCTCGCTCACAGCGACGTGCCTCTCAGGACACAGATCGAGCGGGAACACACTGCTTTCCTTGACACAACGGCTCAACAAATCCAGCTTGCCGTTGATGCGAAGATGTCTCGAGCGGAATGGCAGGGACTTAATACTCTTCTTACCTATGGGGGTCGGAAGAAGGGACCGTCGCCTACCTCCGATACTGTTCCACTTATGACGGATGAGGGCGTCGTGCCACCAGAGGTCATTGCAGGGGTCCAGCAACCACCACGTGTTCTTACCTCACTTTCGGAGGTTACTGATAACATGCAACAGCACTTCTGCCAGGTTGAGAGGGGGCATCGACTGACCCTGCCAGACATGATATCTGAATATAATGACTTGCCTAGTATTGTTGCTGCCGATAGCGCTTCCCTGGATTACATCCCCACCATCTTTGACCTCCAACACCAAATGCGCTCTTATCGGAGAGGCAAGGCACCTGGGGTAGATGGCCTCCCTAGCTGCATATACAAAGTGGCCCCGCGAGAACTCGCTCGGATCCTCAATCCTCTAATGGTCAAAATCGTCGCTACGGGCAGAGAGCCCTTTTTATTCAAAGTAGGCGAGGTGGTCTATTTCTTTAAAGGGTCGGGGGTCTCCACTGTGGCCAAAAACATGCGCAACATCCTCCTTGCTAGCACGGTCTGCAAATTACATCATAAGCACATTCGCTCCCTCTCCCAAGACTTCCTCGCAACAGCCCTACTAGCTGAGCAATGTGGCGGAGTCGGAGGAAGGAGCACGGAGATGATTACTTTGTCGGTCAGGACCTTCCTCCGACATTGCTCACGCACGCGCGCCTCGGGTGCTGTCATATGCTTAGACCTTGTTCAGGCGTTTTACACCACCATCAAACAATTCGCCCTGTCCTTACCTGGAGAGGATCAGAGACTTGAAGAAGCCCTTGCTTCCTTGCCACTACCCGAAGTTCTTATCCAGGGAGCTAAAGCCCAACTTCAGCAGGGTCCGTTGTTGCACCGCCACTTCCCCCAGGATGAGCTTATTCGGCTGGTACAGGAAACCCAGAGGGGGACATTCTGGCGAGTTCGCGACGCCACAGACTTTGTGGCTCCCCATCTAGGATCCAGGCCAGGAACGGTATCTGCCACTGACGTCTTCAACGCAGTGTTCAGATTAGTACATCAGGACATACGTGGCGGACTTCAACGCACTGGACTTGCATGGCAGGAGGTGTATGACGCACCGACCACCCGCTTGTCCTCCCTACATGATTGGGATGTGGTGTCACCAGATCTCTCTTTCGTTGATGACATGACCCTTATGTCTCCCATTCCTGATCCTCTTAATGTCCATACTACACTGCTTTCCTTAGCTGAGACGGTCTATTGCTCCGCCGCCAGAGCAGGTTTTTCGATGCATGCCGACAAAACCAAAATCTTAGCATCATTGAATGGCGTTAATTCCCGCAAAGCTCTCAGAGATTTACCTGGCAAGGCACTCACGGGCATCGCCTCTGCGAAGTGGAATTTCACTTTCCCCACGGCCTTAGTCCAACAAATTCTCGGGTCCCAAGTTGCGGCCGATGGATCCCTAGGGCCTGATGTATCCGCACGTGTTGCGAGAACTTCCAGGGCGTTAAAACCTATTCGCAGCACAGTGGCCCCACGGAAAGCTTTGCCCACCTCAAGCAAAATCACATGGGCTGAGGCGCTTGCCTCCTCTGTTCTTTTCTTTGGTGCTACAGTATGGACACGATTGACTGATTCCCTGTGGCGTAAAGTACAAACAGCACATACTTCTGTGTACCGAGTAGCCTTAGGCATGTCTGCCACTAACAATGCGGACCTTCATTATAACAATGCTCGCGTGTTCTTAGACACTCACAGGCTACCCACCCGTGTCATACTAACTATTGGCCGATTACGACTATTGCAAAGAATCATTCACAAAGGACCTCCCGTGCTTCGATCACTCCTGGATTTGAATTGGAAGGACCCGAAGGGATGGATATCCCTTATACAGGACGATATCAGGTGGCTGGCATTCTTTTGTCCAGAAGTCCCCATCGATGACGACGTTTGGCCCCACTTTGTCCGTGCAGAACCGAAGGGCTTCCGCGCTGCTCTCTCCAGTGCCATTACCAAGGCCAAACGATACTATCATGACGTTGCTCATCATGGGGTGTGGAAGCATACTCTACGCACTATTGCTCTCCATACTCCCCTCGCCTCGTCTTCTTCCCCTGATGCAGCCCGTTTTGTTTGCTATGAATGTGGACATGTCTCTTCCTCGGCTCATCAATATCTTGCACACATAGGTAAATTTCATAAGTCTGCCACTTCCCCTGCCATGTTGGCTACGGGGACGTGTTGTCAGGTTTGTATTAGGGATTTTCGTCACGTGTCCCGCCTAGTGAAACATTTATCCAATGCGCCAGCGTGTAAGTTGGCGTGGATAGATTCTGGGCATCGACCCACTAGTGAAGAGCTTTCTCAGGCTAGAGAGGAGGCCCGCTCAGAGGCGGCAACCAATCGACGGGCTGGCAGATCAGAGACCTTTGCTGCTCTGCCTTGGCTTCAGTGTGCTGGACCTCCCATTCATCCCAGAACCCATGTAAGGCGAGCGCGTCGCGATTTGGTCCCACCTGTTGCCCCGAGCCTTGATCCTCCTGCCCCTTGCGAGAGGCCCCCCAGGGCCCCCGTAAGACCCCTCGAATTTTTATTGCTTCTTTCCTCTCAACATAGGCGCGAGGGGGACCTCCAAGACCACATCGAGAAGCTCCAGGGTTCCTTTCCCGCGCGTTTAGCAGTATTACGCGTTGATGCATCTCTTGACACACATCTCGGAGATCTCACAGACATACATATCACAGCCATATGGGCAAATATGATCAGATCGGGAAGGGTCTGTGCAGTAGTCGCGGGACCTCCAGCTGAGTCATGGGCGATCGCCAGGCGCCAACATTCGTCGGAAACGAGGCTTGCGACTAGATCGCTCCGTTCGGAAGAGCATTTGTGGGGCCTTGGCCACCTCTCATCGATTGCGAGCAAGCAAGTCACAACAGGCAACCAACTTCTTCGTGCTGCTCTCTCTCTACTATATGTGTGTTGGAAATCTCATGTTCCTGCTCTCCTCTCCCATCCAGCACATGCGGACTATGTACCAGGCAGCCCAAGCATATGGCTTCTCCCTGAGGTCAAGGATTTAAGTCTCTTGGAAGGGGTACGGACTCACACCATCCACCAGTGTCGCTTTGGGGCCCCTCGAAAGAGACCCACCACCTTGCTTGCGGTCCATCTTCCCACGTTGGCCACCTGGCTCAGTGATCTCGGGGAGGGGGGGACACTTTGTAATCATCGCCCACATCCCCCTGTCCCCTCAGAGCGACACGGTGGATGGCTAGATACCTCACCTGCGCAGGCTTATCCCAGAGCCCTGAACAAAATGCTTGCTGCCACGCTGTTCCAGCAAATTCGTGATCGATTCCCCGAGCTTTGTGCTTTCTTAGCGGGCGGTGTCCCTCTTGGCGCATCCATGGGCACATTCCATGACACCAGGCCGCTACAGTGGTCGCTGCGAGAGGAGAGTACGCTTCGACACTGTATCGACTTGCGCACTGACGATGAGGGGTGGGATCTCCCCCTGGGTCTTAGGAAGTTTCATGTGCCTTTGGATCCATATCTGGCATTACCACACGACGGAGATTTGAACCTTCGATCGGGCAGGCCACGCATCGACGGCCACCCAGCGGTACGAATACCAGTGGAGGACCCTTCTCAGACAAACCTCCCTTCCTCACTGACTGTTGCTCAATTGCGGGAAGGGCCTTCGCATGAAGGCGATGCCCTGACCTAGTTGGTCAGTGCCAGTGTCCATTCACTTCAAAAAATAGTAATGCGAAGGTGTCACACTAAGCAGTGTGGCGCGCCATAGGCAGTACCGCGCAACCTGGGCGAAGGTCTCTGCTTTGCCTTGCTTTCTCTCTGCACTTCCTTTGTCTTGGCTCGTGCGCCATAGGCAGTACCCCAAGTTTGCTTTGGATCAGCATCACTCCACTGCGAGTACGTGCTCTACTTCCTTTGTCCATTTCATCTCGTTCTCTTCTCTGTATAGGCTTCGAACCGTCCGCCTCATGATGAATGAATGAATGAATGAATGAATGAGGAGGAGGAGGAGGAGGAGGAGGAGGAGGAGGAGGAGGCGGCGGGAAGAGGAGGGGGAGGAGGAGGAGGAGGAGGAGGAGGAGGAGGAGGAGGAGGAGGAGGAGTGTGATTCCAGAAGGCTCTACAACGGTGACCCCGTTTAGTTAGCTCCTTCCGCCAGCGCAGGCGACCCCTGCCTAGCCGCCGACGCCAAAAGTTTCCCAATTTTTATCATATTGCCTCCCTCCCTCCTGCTTCGTTCCTCTATCCCGGTCGCCCCCCTCTGCAGATCGCCACGGTAAGCTCTCAGAGCTCCGACCCGCGCCCGTGCGAGGAGTGGACGCCGAGCGCAGACGCGCCCAGCATCCCGCCTCCTACCGCGCTTCCTTTCCGCCCCTCCAGGCACTCCAGAGCCCTCTGGAGCCCTGAAAAGGATCCCAAGAGGCCGCCCTGGAGGCCTCCAAGAGGCCCCAAAGACGCCCCACGACAGCAGCGCAGGAGGAGGATGGCGAATTAGCAACGCCTGCACGCAGGCAGCGCGAATGCAACATCGGAGG
>CAUYUJ010006569.1:230000-240000 GCA_963575745.1 Prorocentrum cordatum
TAGGGAATAAAGTAAGAACCCTTCTAGACAGAGCCTAGGTAGTGAATGAACCTGAGCTAAGATGAAGCTAAGCTAAGCTAAGATGAAATAAGCTAAGCTAAGATGATATAAGCAACGTTAAGCTAAGCTAAGATGATCTTAGCATGATATAAGCTAAGATGAGATAAGCAAGCTAAGCTGTGCTAAGCTGTGCTAAGATTTGCTAAGATGCAATAAGCAACGCTAAGCTATGCTAAGATAAGCTAAGCTAAGATGAGATAGGCAACGCTAAGCTAAGCTAAGCTGAACTAAGATGAATAAGCTAAGCTAAGATGAGATAAGTTAAGCTAAGATGAGCTAAGCTAAGCTGGGGGAACTGCGGGGCGGATGCCGGGGGAACCGCCCGGGGCGTGGAACACTGCCCGGCCCTTTAAGCTTATACAGTAAGAACCCTTCTAGGCGGAGCCTAGGTAGGGAACTTGTGCAGGAGAAACACACGTGGGGCGGCCCTTTGTCAAAACGGGGGTATCGCAAGAAACAGCATGGAGATGCATGGTCATACTGGTGCGCGTTCCTTCTCACTCGCCCGACGGATACAATGCAGCTCGTCAAAACGGAGCTCCCGCCTGTTCGTGAGAACCAGGAGGTGTTGTTTTTGTTGAAGGGGCGCTTCTCGAAGTGGAAAAGAAGGCTCGTAGGAATGCGTAGGGAGGAAACTTGGGGCGGAAGGGTGTATTGTGGCATCGTTGACGCATCTTGGCTCGACCTTGGTCCCACTCTTCCACCTCCTCCGCCTCCTCGTCATCATCCCTATCCCCATCACCATCACCACCGCTATCATCATCCCCATCATCATAAGCATCACCATCGCTATCATCAGCCCCATCATCATACGCATCACCATTGCAATCACCATTGCCATCACCATCATCACTATCATCATTATCATCATCATCACCAACATCATCAGCATCATCAGCATCATCAGCATCATCATCATAATCATCATCCTTGTCCTCACCATCATCATCATCATCACCACCATCACCGTCACCATCACGATCACCAACATCATCATCATCATCATCATCATCATCATCATCATCATCATCTTCATCATCATCGTCGTCATCATCATAATCACCACCATCACCGTCACCGTCACCATACGATTACCATCATCACCATTATCAGCATCATCATCATCAGTATCATCATCAGCATCATCATCATCGTCCTTACCCTCCTCCTCATCATCATTATCATCAGTATTCTCATCATCAGAGCGTCAGCATCAACATCATCATCATCATCATCATCATCATCGTCATCACCACCACCATCATCACCACCATCACCACCATCACCATCATCATTACCACCATCAGCACCATCACCATCATCATCACCACCATCATCATTATCGTCATCATCATTATCATCATCACAATCATCCTCATCATCATCATCATCATCGTCATCATCATCATCATAATCATCAGCTTCTCATCAGCATCAGAGCATCAGCATCAGCATCAATATCATCAGCATCACAATCACCACCAGCATCGTCACCACCAACGCCACCATCACCACCATCATCACCACCACCACCATCATCACCACCACCACCACCAACATCCCATCACCACAAGCCCCCCCCCCCACCAGCAGTATGTTACACTCCGGCGCCCCGTTCGCGTCTTGCGCCAGGGAGGCCCCCTGCGCCTCCTGGCGGGCGCGGGGGCGCCGCTGGCGGCCAACGCGGAGCAGCGCGCCGCCGCCGCCGGAATCGTGGATCGAGGAGGATCGAGGAGGATCGAGGAGGATCGAGGAGGATCGGGGAGGAGTGAGGTTTGAGGATCGAAGGAGAGCATCGAGGAGGATCGGGGTGAGACGGTCGAGAATGACCGCTGCTCGAGCATGGAAAATGGAGGAGGATCCAGGTTCGAAGATTGAGGATCAAGGAGTCAAAGTTCGAAGAGGATCGAGGCTGGAGGATCGAGGGCGCCGTCGCCGTCGTCGAAGCCGCCGTCGCCGCTGTCACCGGTGTTGTCGTCGTCGTCGTCGTCGTCGTCGTCGTCGTCGTCGCCACCGCCACCGTCGCCGACAATCCTCTAGAATTCCACGCATGATTCAGGCTCGAGCTTCTGGAGGCCTCTGGAAAACCACTGGGACCCCATGGATACCCCCAGGAAACCCCATGAGGCCTCCAGAGGATGCCAGGCGTCATCGGTCGGCGCCGCCGTAGCCGTAGCCGTCGCCGTCGCCGTCGCCGCCGTCGTCGTCGTCGTGATCGTCGTCGTCATCGGCATCGGGGGTCGTCGTCGTGGTCGTCGTCGGGGTCGTCGTCGCCGTCGTCGGTCGTCGTCGGTCGTCGTCGTCGTCGTCGCCGTCGTCGTCGTCGTCGTCGTCGTCGTCGTCGTCGTCGTCGTCGTCGTCGTCGTCGTCGTCGGGGTCGTCGTCGGGGGTCGTCGTCGTCGTCGTCGCCGTCGTCGACCTCGTCCTCGTCGTCGTCGTCGTCGTCCTCGTCGTCGTCCTCGTCGTCGTCGTCGTCGTCGTCCACCGTCTTGGACAAAATCAAGGCGGAGTTTTATTGTCATTCCGGTATCTGGAACCCGTTCTCGTTCCTTGGGGTCTCCAAGAAGCAAACTACCCACATTGAACAGCTCGTCCCCTGAAACGGTCGGGTGGTTCAGTGGGTCACGTACCGAGGAAATTAGAAACGTCGGAGGTCTGGGGAGCGAAGCCCAAGGAGGATTACGTGTTTGGATGTTTTCTGCCAGTCGTGAGCCTCCAAGAGGCCTCCGAAGGCCTCCCGGACGGAACACCTCACTTTGTCCGGCAAAACTGCCAACAGACCAGCCAGCACGCTCGCTCCGGCCATAATCGGAACATGCAGGGATACTCACCGAGGGGTCGGGCGGTCTGGGTACTATATATTATCCGTCTCCCTTCCCAAATTTGCTTGCCCTCGCTTAAGCTAAGACCCCAGCAACGCACATGCAGAATAATGCGTGGGAGGTGTCTGAACGTTCGTAAAGAGCCCCAGAAACCTGACACTCCCCCGCGCTCTTGCCCACAAATCCAACACCAACATCTGTCCCTGCTCTCCGCTCAGGGGTGGTCGCTTGCCCCCCCCCCGCTCCAGCTGTGAGTCCAGCAACAAGAATATGCCTCTAAAGCAGGCGCCGCAGCAACGCTTGCGTCGACATCACTGTCGGAAGTCAAGGCTCGATCGAACAATACCTGGTGCTCAACTACGTCGATGCCAACATATCAAAAGAAACTGCGCGGAGTTCCACTCAGGAGCTGGCAAAGTGGCACCCAAAGGAGGCTCGCCCTGAGTCGCCAGGTCACTTGCTCTCCCTGCCCGGAACGACTTGAGGGAGAAGGTACTAGGGCTCCCAACTTCGCGCTTCGCGCTGCGCGAAGCGCGAATAACTTCGCGCTCTCGCGCCGCCCTCCCAAAGGGAGAATAGGAGGACGAGGAGGAGGGGGAGAAGGAACGAGGACCGCGAAGCGCGAAGCGCGAATAACTTCGCGCCCTCGAGGGAGCCCTTAAGGTAGCAGCTCCTGGCACCAATGCCAGGGTGAGAAACCGCCGCAGAGTGGTCACAAGAACGCCACTGCTAAAGCCAAGCAGTGTCTGGCCGCAAACTCTGCTCTGCAGGAGCGCTCCTATCCTGTGCGCAAGACTTTGGGCCACCTGAGACCAGACGGCTACGGACCCCTTGTTCTGTGCAGTCCTCAGGAACCTCGCTGCTTGGGGTCAGGCCACCTGCCGACAGGGACGCGGTCAAGAACTCCAGGAGCAACCAGGATGGAAACGAGAGCTCCCAGCCGACAGAGACAGGGTCGAGGGTCGAGAGACACGAGCAAAAGACCACACGCAAGAGGCAAAGGACCTCCGCGAGCAGCGCAGACAAGACACACTCACTGTCCGCCAGGTGAGGGTGCAAGAGCACACCAGGGTCGGGGATCTGCCAACCCGGGTCAATCCAAACCCTGGTCCGTCAGGCCTTGCCGGATCCTGCAAGATCCTGCAGGATCCTGCACCCAAGCCTGGGCCAATGCGACCTTGGCTCTGCAGGATCCTGCAAGATCCAGCGCCCTGGCTGACCCCCGTTTGCACCGGCCCTCGTCTCTTGGGCCCCGACACGGGACAGGGCCAACAGCTCGGGGCCTCGAACCGGCCATTGCCAAAGACCAGCACCGCTGCCGCGCGCCTGCCCGCTCCTGGGATCCTGCGCGCTGTTGCACAAGTGCACCTCCCCCCTCTGACAGAAGAGCACCCCTCAAGAGCACGAGGCCCTCCGCCAGCCGAGCCGAAGAACACTCGGGGGCGCCCTCCCCCCAGGATGCACCACCCAACAAGCGCGAAGAACACGAGGGTACAGTCGAGGCGTTGACCTAAGGAACCCTAAATAAGGAGCGAGGCCCCTTTTTCCCACAAGTTCAGCCTCGATTTCCCATGGAAGCCCTCAGGAAAACCCGAGGCAAACTTTGAAGCAGTCCAGGAACACCGAGCCCCTCCCCAGCGAAAAGGGTTCCTTCTTCAGCGCCCCAACTGTACCCTCCCCCAACCGACCTCGCTTCCACGGGGTCGCGGCCCAGGGGGCCGGCCGTGCTCTCGCGGTTCCCCACGGCGGAGGAGGAGGAGGGGGGGGGGGAGGAGGAGGAGGAGGAGGAGGAGGAGGAGGAGGAGGAGGAGGAGGAGGAGGAGGAGGAGGAGGAGGAGGAGGAGGAGGAGGAGGAGACGTCTGGAGTCCCCAAAAGTGGGGTCGGGGCAGGACCCCCGCAACGCTCGACTGGGGGAGATCGTCTACAGCATGGCTTGACCTCAAACTTGCTTTTCTCGTGGACTGTACAACAAAAACGTACAAGGTTCGCAGATCCACGAGCATTACATGAATTGTTCGTGAACTCGACGAACAGATGAAGTTTGGGGTGACTCAATTCTGCAGTCGATCCCCTACTCGGAAGGTTGGCCTGGGGCCCCCTGCTCCAGTCCCCACCCCCGCCGCCGCCACGACCGCGAGAGCGTTCTCGAGCTTAAATTCGCCGATTTCCGGAAACCCGGAACCCAGAAATTGTTGACATCTCTCGGGGGCACATCTCTGACTTTCGGGCGGGTGGCAAGAAGGGGTGACCCACATGGGGGGTGAAGAAAAACGCCCTAAAGGATCCCTAGAGGGCCGCTTCAGGGCCCTTTTCTTCACCCCCTATTTGGGTCACCCCCCATGACCACCCGCCCGAGACTTCCGCCAGCGTCCGCCGTCTTCCCCTGGCGGAGGCGGCCTCGCTTTGCTTTCGCCGTCCGTCCACCGCCCGTCCGCCGCCCTCCGCCGAGGAGGGGATGCCAACTCGTTCGACCCTGGAAGGCGGGGCCGTTTCTTGAACGCCTCACTTGGGCAAGCACGTAATCCGTCTGGTGTCCGCCTCTTTTCCTCCTCCTTCCGAACTTTCTCCCTCGATCCGAGCATCTTCCTTATGAGCACTTCTCCACGGCGCGCCACCGCAACGTGTCGGGTGGGGTGGCCTGGCGTTCCGCATGAGGCTCCATCACCGCTCATGATCCTGAAGCTTGACACTTCCCCCGGCTACCAGGATGGAGGGCGGGCGGTTGTCCAAATGTGGTTCCCGCTTCACTGACACGCACGGCCGCCTGGTTAAACGCCTGACACATATACGGGCATGGAGGGTTTGTCGTTTCCAGAATGTGGCTCTCGCCGTACATCTGTGCGTCTCCGTTGTTACAGATCACTGCGGCTACAAGGATGGAGGGCGAGCCGGTTTCAGGGCTGGCTGTTTTCAAAATGTGGCTCTCGCCGTAGTGCCGCGCACAAGCGTCTTACATGTCTCCAAAAGCTACGAAGATCGAAGGCGGCTCTTTTTCAAAACGGGTCTCCCGTTTTAGATGTTCTTAATGTACGTGGGATACAGCAATTTTCCAACCTGATAAGGCCACGAACATCGACCTTGGAATGCAGGCGGGGATGATTTGTGAGACTGGCAGGAGCAAGGAAGGAGGGGAGAACAGGGCGGCCATGTTGGTCCCCTGGTTGTCCGTTTCAGGATTTGGCGGGGCCCCCCAAGGATGTTGAAGGCGGGTGGGGAAAATGAGGAAGGGCAGAGCTGGCAGGCGAAAGGAAAGAGGGGAGCGGCAGGAGCGAAGAGGGGGTGCAAAGGAAAATTGGGAGGGAAGCAGGTGGGGAGCTTCGAAAAATGGGTTGAAGTGTCTTTTTGGAAGGGTTCATGTGTTTAGCTTGCGTGTCGGGGGCGTCTCCGGTTACCTCGGGGCGGTCTTGGGCAGTCGTTGGGCCCTGTTGGGGGTATGTTTCAGGTTTTGCATGCGTGTGTCTTCGGGGCTTCTTGGGGTTTTACGGAGGTTCCAGCGCTGCCTTGGTGGCCCACTGGAGATCGGTGAAGCCGAAAACCTGATGACCTCAGGGCGCATCGGGCTGGTTCCCGCGTTGTCCGTTTGACGGCTTCAGGGGTCTCACCGATCAGATGGAAGAACGAAGGTGGGCCGGAGCAAGCCATTCGGAAGGTAAGCGCGTGGAGGGGGGGAGAATCAGAGAGCCTAAACCTAGCTCGGTGAGAGTGCCGCACTCATCGTTTATGGTCGGCATGAGATCTGTACTTCGGGTCGAAATCATAAGCCAGAGCGGCAGTGGACAGGATGGAGGAAATGCGTTGTGTGACTGCTGCTGGTTTCCTCGTTGTCCGTTTGCGCGTTCGCTGGGGCTTCTCGACGAGGAAGGATGAACTACACCAGGAGGTTGGAAGAAGGCAGGAGGAGGGGGAGGCGTGTCGCACCAGCGATGGGAACATTCGCAGGCACAGTGAACATGAACTGAGAGGCGCAAAAAAGTCAGGAGGCGGTTGGAAGCAGAGAGGGTCAGAGAGAGAGAGAGAGAGACAGAGACAGAGATATGCAGCAGCAGTGCTGCGTCCGCAGAAGGCACGACTTGGATAATTGGAGAGGAGCGCAAGTGAGGAGTCGGGAGGTATTTCGACAGAGAGAAAGGGCTAGAACGCGCTGTCCACAAAAATCTGAAGAAGCCCACGCGCGTCGCAGTGGGTTGCCACGCGGGCACGCTGTGGCGCGGCGGCTGGCTTCGCAGCAAGCCAGACTCAGGCATTAGCCACCTCTACACTGCTGAAGTTGGGTGAGTATCGCTTCTTCGCTGGACAGAAAAAACCCTCGCACGCGTGCTCGAAAGAGGCAGGGTCCTGTTTGTGTTTGAAGGCGAACGACGGATGTGAGAGACCCACGTTGGCGGATTTCAATTCCATTTGTCAATCTGGGAAGGAAGCGGCGGCTGGGACGGGCCACACTTCCGAGAGTATGACCTCCTTGGCGTTATTGTCGATGCGTGTGTGATGTGGGCTAGCGCGATGTGCTTCCGTCGAATGGAAAACAGTGGGAGCTTAGACACGGGTGAAGTAGTAGATAGTAGAACCAGACCAGCTGTCACCCGCGACGTTGTCTGTCGCATCCTGGAAAGTGTTGATGATGGCGAAGCCGTCAATGATGCGTGCCACTTTGGGTTTGCGGACGCCGGTGAGAAGTAGGAGAGCGCTTGATGTGAGACGGGGCGTTGATCGGGCCCGGGGGTCACCGCAATGTGGCCAGAGTGGGATTGTGATTGCCAGGGCATCTTGGCGGGGGGGAAGTGGGAAGTGGTCCTCGTTGTGCATCAGCGGCGACCGGCGGGGTCGAAAATGCGGGGCTCCGCGCAAACAATCGCGGTGGGGTCGAAAACGCGTTGTCCTTACCGCGGTTGCGGCTTCACCGGCCGTCACGGGGGGGCGCCTGACGGGACGCCGCAAAGCTCCCCGACTGGGGCTGCTACCGCGAAGGAACAAGGCGCCTGTGGGGCAGGCTCAGCGCATTACCGTGCGAAGCAGGGTGTGAGTTCAGCGCGGCACCGTGCGAGCCCCTGGCCTTGCTGGAGGCAGTGCGTGTGAAGGTGGTGGGAAACAAACGCCGGTTCGGGGGTGAACTCAGCACGTCACCGTGCGCGCCACGATGTGAGCTCAGCACGCCACCGTGCGAGCCACTGGCTCGTCGGGGCTGTTCGTCGCTCCCGGTGTCTGTTGACAAGCTCGTCACAGGCGAGCTCAGCACGCCACCATGTGAGCCAGCGGCCAAATGAGGCCGTGCGTGTGAAGGTGGCGGGGGCGAACGCATGCGGCATTGGGACTGGTCCAGATCTAACCAGGCCGTGGTGTGGCACGTTCGGTCGGTTTGTTGCTTGGCCGCTTCAGCACCTGGCGGGGAGCTGGAAGGCTTGGAAAATCTCGAGGCCTCTTGGGCGCCTCTGAGACCTTCCTGGGGGGCCTCATGGCCGTGCGCTCGAAGGTGCTGCGAGGAGGAAATCGTGGGTGCACTGAGCACGCTGCCGTGCGAGCCACGAAGGGCGCTCGGCACGGCACCACGCGACCGTGCGAGCCACTCGCAACATGATGGCCGTGCGAGGTGGGGTCAGCACGCCACCATGCGAGCCACTGGCGGACAGGCGCGCGCGACTTGCGAGAAAGAGGACAGCAGAGAAGATGATGCCTACGGGGCGCATTGGGTCGGTTTCCGTGCTGTCCGTTTGACGTTGTGAAGCTTTGTCGGGGCGTCTGCGGCCATCCTGGGGGCTCCCTGGGCAATCTGGAGGCCATCGTAGAGACCTCTGGGATCGTCCCAGGGGTCTTGTTCGGGCTTCTCGGGGCCTTGGGGGCTTCTTGGGGCATCTTGGGCGCCTCTTGGAGTCTCCTGGGGGCCCTCTTTGGGCGGGGAGCTCGAAAAGTCGGTGTCGGCTCCCCCTTGGGGGCCTCCCTTGGGGCGTTCGAGGAGACCTCTCAGGCTGTCTTGGAGGATTCCTCGGCCGTCTGGGGAGCCACTTGGGCTGTCTTGGGCCGTCTGGACGGTCTCTTCGGGGGCTTTGAGGCCATCTTGGGACGATCTTTGGGAACTCGTGGGCTGCCTTGGGGCGTACGGAAGCCCGCAAAGCGAGAACGCGGAAAACCATCAACAACCTGGGGGTCTCACCATGCGAGCCACTCGCAACATGATGGCCGTGCGAGGTGAGGTCAGCACGCCACCATGCGAGCCACCGGCGGACAGGCGTGCGTGACTTGCGAGAAAGAGAACAACAAAGAAGATGATGCCTACGGGGCGCATTGGGTCGGGTTCCGTGTTGTCCGTTTGACGTTGTGAAGCTTTGTCGGGGCGTCTGCGGCCATCCTGAGGGCTTCTTGGGCAATCTGGAGGCCCTCTCGGGAACCTCTGGGATCGTCCCAGGGGCCTTTTTTCGGGCTTCACGGGACCTCCTGGAGCTTCCTGGGAGTGATGTGGGGGCTTCTTGGGACGGGGAGCTCGAAAAATCGATGTCGGCTCCCCCTCGGGGGCCTCTCTTGGGGCGTTCCTGGGGCCTTCTCGGCCTGTCTTGGAGTCTCGGAGGCTTCCGCGGCCGTCTGGGGAGCATCTTAGTCTGTCTTGGGCCGTCTGGGCGGTCTCTTCGTAGGAGGCTCTGAGGCCGTCTTGGGACGATCTTTCGGACCTCGTGGGCTGCCTTGAGGCGTCGGGAAGCCGACAAAGCGAGAACGCGAAAAACTGACAAAAACCTTAACACAAACTACTATGTTGCTCTCTTGGGGGTCTCTCGTGGGGCCGCTTTGAGGCCTCCTGGGGCGTCTTGGGGGCTCCCTGGGCCGTCTGGAGGCAATCCTCAACGGCCTGGATCGACCTGTTAGCGACTCGTGGCTCTCTTGGACCATCTTGCGGACCATCTTGGGGCCACCCGTGCCGCCTGGAAGCGCGTCTGCAGAAATGGGGCCGTCTTCCGCCGGCTTCTGCCGGCGTTCCGCCCGTGACGGGGGGGGCAGGGAGGTACCCCCCCCACACCCCCCAGGGGGATACTACTAACCGGGAACCCCTCCTCAAGGTCGAGGAACATGGAACTCTCTCGTCAGACTTCCTCAAAGGATATAATTTAACGAAACGTTGTGCAACAGCAGCACC
>CAUYUJ010006569.1:247500-351574 GCA_963575745.1 Prorocentrum cordatum
AGATCAATGTAACTGCTGCACCAGCATAATCCTTAATCGTTCCAAAACACCACTCCTGGTACGTTGACGATGGGTATCCGTGAAACTCTTCCAAATGCTTACAACGAGTGTGCGCGGTGCTATGGCGAGAGCCACATGTTGAAAAGGAATCGCCCGCTATCCGTGAAGCTCTTGCACATGTTTAAAACGAATGTGCGCCGCGCTAAAGCCAGAGCCGCATCTTATGTTTACAACGAATGTGCGCGGCGCTGAGGCGAGAGCCACATTTTGAAAACCATCCGCCCTCAATCCGTGAAGATTTTTCCTCCCCAGCTTCCAATGTTACAGTATTTGCTTTCTTCATTTTGAATGAGGTTGGGAGACCCAACCAACAGCTGGCATCCTATGTCTGCTACAGTACACGACAGCACAAAACTATCGGGGACAAGGTATTGGTGTCCACATACTAAACCTGAATGTGAAACCAGGCACGCTTCCAAATGCACCGAATTTTGTAGCCCTCAATCCGTGAAGATCTTGCATTTGTTTAAAGCGAATGTGTGCCGCGCTGAGGCGAGAGGCACATTTTGAAAACCACCCACCCTCAATCCGCAAAACTCTTGCCAACTTTTAAGCTTCAGAATCACAAATGGCAAAAAAGTCTCAGGCGAAACGCCCGGCCCGCCCTAAAAACTGGCCCCGGGGTGCGACAGGGAGTTTAAGGAAAAGGAATGGATAAGGAGGAGGAGGAGGAGGGGCACAGGGAGGAGCGGGAGGAGGGGGAGGAGCAGGGAGGAGGAGGAGACGGGGGAGGAGGAGAGGAAAGGAGGAGAGGAGGAGGAGGAGGAGGAGAAGAGGAGGAGAAGCAGGAGAATGAGGAGGAGAAGCAACGAGGAGGAGGAGGAGAAGGAGGAGGAGGAGGACGGGGAGGAGGAGGAGGGAGGAAGGAGGAGGAGTTAGGGGAGGAGAGGAGGAGGAGGAGGAGGAGGAGGAGGAGGAGGAGAAGGAGCGCGTTTCTTTATGTTCGGCGATGACGGGCGTCATGGGGGGGGGGGGGGGCGGGGGGGGTATGACGTGACGCCCCCCCCCGCCGTGTGGTTCCAGCACCACAGCCGCACCCGCGCGCACGACGCGACGACCGACGAACGACGAGCGACGACGACGACGCGAGCAGCATGTAAGTGGCGATCTGCCCATTGCGCCTGTGTACACCACAACGCTCGCGTGCACCACACCGCGCGTGTGCACCACAGCGCCTGCGTACACCGCAAACAGCCGTGTGCAACGCACCGCCCGCGTATACCACAATAGTTGGGAACACTACAGCGATGGTGTACATACACCGCAGCAGCCATGTGCAACACAACGCCCGTGTACACCACTGTGCTTGCGTGCGCCACAGCGCCTGTGCACGCCACAGCGCCTGTCTACACCACAGCATCCGCGTGCAACGCAGCGCTGTACACCACAGTGCCTGCGTGCATAGGACAGGACGAAGGAGCATGTACGTCAGGATCTGCTCCGGACAACTAAACGCCACGCCAGGAAAGTTCTGAGAATCGAATGTGACGTTTATCCCTCCTCCCTCCTCCTCCACCTCCTCCACCTCCTCCTCCTCCTCCTCCTCCTCCTCCTCCTCCTCCTTTTCCTCCTTCTTACGCCCTGTCGTGCGGTTTGGCGTTGCAGCGCACGTGCGCATCTCAGCGTGCACCACAGAATGGTCGATTGAATCGGCCCACTTGGTTCTCGGACGGCCAGTTTAGCTGGAGCTTCCTCGACGCAAATGGGAGTTTGGGTGATGCGGGCGGACTCGGGGGGACTCGTAGATTCCAGCGGCGCTCCTTCGTCCATGAGGATTTGTTTTCCATTGTTTCCTCTGGAATCCATACGCGCTCCATGTTGTCACAAGGATCCCTTCTGAAATTATATGCACAACAGTGGTGCTGTGTTGCACACGGCTGATGTGGTGCACACAGGCGCCGTGGCGTACACAGGCACTGCAATGCACGCAGGCATTGTGGTGTACACTGGTGCTGTGTTGCGCACGGCTGATGTGGTGTACGGAGGCGCAGTGGTGTACACAGGAGCTGCTGTGCCCGCAGGCACGGTGGCACAAACTGACGCTGTGTTGCACGCGGCTGCTGTGGTGTACATCGGCGGTGTGGTGTACACACGCGCTGTGGTGCACGCGGGCACTGTGATGTACACAGGCGTTGTAGTGCAGATCGCCACCGACATGTTCGTGCTACCCGTCCTCCGTCATTCCTAAGCATTCCCAGACGCCGCCAGCGCGAAACGTGACGTCATCGACCCCCTCCCCCCCAGATGATTGCCGTCATCGGCCCGGACTTTAAAACAGGCTCCAGCAGCGTCCGCGCGCACGACGACGATGAGCGACGAGCGACGAACCACGAGCGACGACGACGGAAGACGACGACGACGACGACGACGACGACGACGACGACGACGACGACGACGACGACGCCTGCGGACCAGACACCTATGCGGAGTCCTACGCGGACACCTACGCGAATCCCAATGCGCACGGCGGCAGTGCCCGGAGCGCACTGGGGGGGGGGGGCGTTACGTCATAGGGGTGGGGGGGGGGAGCGGGGCCATGACGCCCGTCATGCCCCAAGCAATAAAGAAACGGTCTCAAGGAGGAGGAGGAGGAGGGGAGGAGGAGGACGAGGAGGAGAAACAGGATGAGGTGGAGGAGGAGGAGGAGGAGGAGGAGAAACAGGAGGAGGAGGAGGAGCGACAGAGCGACGGAGCGACGCAACGCGCGGCCCCGAGCGGGCTCGGCCTGGGGGGCCAACAGTACGCCCTGCTGATGCGGCAGCGCCCAAACCTGTGCTCGCAACCGTGCAGCGCCTCTCCGGGCGCGCATCCAGGAAGCTCGCGTGTCGATCCTGGCTGACCGCGCCCTTAGACTTGCCATCGCTCGGACGTCCATGCCTCGTGCAGTGTTCGGCTCCGTGGGCGTAGCTTTTTGCAAGCTGATCTAACAAGCTCCTCGATGGCCCGCGCAGAGAAAAAATGCACCCATCCAAGCGATGCCAAGTAGAGGAACAAACTGTATAAACATACATGTTCGGAGCTCCGGGCGGATTCCTTGCATCGGCGCTGGAACCCTCTCCCTGGCGCGTGGAGCGCGCCAGGGGCGGCGCCGGAGGCGCCGCCAGTTGTGGCCCAGCGCCGATCCACGAAATCCTCGCGGACTTTCGAACGTTTATGTTTATGCCGCTTTCTCTTCTTCGAGCCCTGACGAGCGCCAACGACCCTCTCGTGGCACGCGGGGGGCACGGAGAGTGCTGGGTGCTGCCAGGCAATGCCTCCGCAGTCGCCACAAGGCCCACCTCCTCTCGTCGGCTACACGCAAGCATGACCCTGGGTTAGAGTGACCTTTGGTGCGCGGCGTTCGGGGGGGCCACGGGGGGGGGTCAAAAATAAGGGCGCAACCGCTACTGCTGCACCGCGTTCGGCCATCGAAGGGCCCCAGTGGACCCACGCCAAAGGTCACTCCGGCGAAGGGTCACTCTTTCGTGTAGTCGATCTCGTCGTGGTACAGATCACGACGTGCGGTTTTCAAGGGTGTGCGGCCTCCGGGGGCCGTGGCAAAGACCAGGGACCGCCCAACAAAACAGTTCGGGATGAGAAACGGGTCCCGCGGAAGGGGCCCAAACCTCTGGGGGTCCACGAGGTTTAAAAAAGTGGAGCTATGGGAAGGACTAGGAGGAGGACGAGGAGGGTAGGAAAGGGAGAGACCAACTTGTCCCAGGAGCCTATCCCAGGAACCAACCGTGAGGATCCCAATAGCATAGACCTCTGTTTGATTCCAATCGGGTTCCCAGTCGGATTCCAATGATAAGGGTTCCTATTGAACTGAAGAAGGGTACTAATAGGACGCCAATCGGATTGCACATATGTGGAGTCCGATTGGATTCCTCGGGATTCGAATAGGAAGGATTCTTAACGGACTCCAGTAGAATGCCAACTGGACTCGCCAGTATGATCCCAAGTGGGGCTCCAATAGAAGGGTTCCTACTGATTTCCAGAAGGACTCCAACATGACTCTGAGAGAATTCCAGTAGCAAGGATTTCGGTGGATTCCAAAAGGATCCCAATGGGCTTTCAAAAGGAAGGGCTCGTAATGGATTCCAGTCCGCCGAGCCCTTCGCGAACCGACGGGCTGCGTGGCGGAAACTTCCACGCGAACTACAACAATTCCAAACTACGATGTTGTGGCTCCTGGTGTCGGGTTCCAAGTGCATCAACGCGTGAAGACCCCGCACCCCTTGCTTGCGCCCGCGAGGCCACAAACAACGCAGCCGCGCTGCCACGGCCATGCCTCGGAGGCTACGCCGCGCACGCGCTCGACAGCGCGCTGCGTGTGCACGCGTGCTGCTGCGGTACCTGAACGGATGCTGCCATCCGCACAATGCCCCCGCGAAAAACTTACGGCCCTCCTTTGGATCGTCGGCGGAGCCAGCAGCTTTTAGGTAAGGATAGGGGGGACGATGATGATGATGATGATGATGATGATGATGATGATGAGGAGGAGGAGGAGGAGGAGGAGGAGGAGGAGGAGGAGGAGGAGAAGGAGGCGGAGGCGGAGGACGAGAGGGGGAGAGGATGGCGAGGAGGGAGGGAGGCGAGGAGGGAGGACGGAGAGAGAAGGGGACAAGCTAGGTGCGCTCGCGCAACATCTAACATCCCCTCCTTCCCTCCCATTCCTTCCCATTGAGCTGTGTTGTCTATATCTGCGGACGCGTGTCGTAGCCGACCTCGAACTCCATTCCCCAATCAAAGCACCCTAATGGCAGCAAAGATGGCATGTGAGAACTGTGGGGCAGGTGGGAACTGTGGGACCTGGACTTGTGATATGTGTGCGGATCTGTGGAACCTGCGGGACTTCTGTAGCCTGTGGGACTTGTGGGACCTGTGGGACCTGTGGGACCTGTGCGGCAGGTGGGAACTGTGGACCTGCAGGGCCTGCGGGACCTGCGGGACTTGTGGGACCAGTGCGAGCTGGAGGACCTCTGTGGCCTGTGGGGCCTGTGAGACCTGCGACACCAATGGGACCTGCGAGACCTGCGAGACCGGTGGGACATGTGGGACCGGCGGGACATGTGGGACCTGTGGGACCTGGGGGACCTCTGTGGGACCTGTGAAACCTGCGACATCTGTGGGACCTGTGGACCTGTGGGATCTGTGGGACCTGTGGGACCTGGGGCCGGCACGGGAACGGAAAGAGCGCTTCAGAAACAGAAGCCGAAATTACTCACACCACCGTTCGTACTGGGAGTCTTGGCGTTGAGAGCTTGTTACGTCACCCCTCGCTCTTGGGAGCCTTGGTGTTCAGAGATTGTTGCGTTGCCGCCCGTTCCGGAGCCTTGGCTGGGCCTTGGTGTCAGGAACTTGTTACATCACCGCTCTCTGCTGGGAGCCTTGGTCTTATCAGCTTGTTTACGTCACTGATCGCTCTTGGGAGCCTTGGTGTGAAGAGCTTTTTGCGTTACCGATCGCTCTTTATTTGGCGTCTCTGGGCCTTCTTGGGGGTCCTAATGGGGCACTTGTGGATCCCTTTTCGGGGCCTCTGGGGGGCCTCTTGGGGGCCTGTCGGGGCTTCTTGGGGTGGCTCTTGGGGTCTCCTGGGAGCTTCTTGGGGCGAAAAGCTAGACTTTTCGGTTCGTGGTCCCCCTCTTGGGGCCGTGTTGGGGCCCTCTTGGGCGTTTCTTGGGCCGTCTTGGGGCCCTCTTGTGCCGTTGTGGGGGCCTCTTAGGAGGCTCTTGGGCCGTCTTGGGGCGGTCTTTGGGGGCCTCATGGACCGTCTTGTACGCCGTGAAAGCCGAAAAGCCATGTATGCTAAAAATGTACGTCTTCCCATAGGAAATCAATGATTTTGGCCTCCTGCTAGCCTCTTGGGACACCTCTTGGGGGCCTCTTGGGGCTTCTTGGGGGGCTCTTGGGGCCTCCTGGGAGCGTCGTGGGGCGAAAGGCTAAACTTTTCGGTTCGTGGTCCCCCTCTTGGGGCCGTGTTGGGGCCCTCTTGGGCAGTCTTGGGCGCCTCTTGGGCCGTCTGGGGGCCCTCTTGGGCCCCTTTGGGGGCCCCTTGGGAGCCTCTTGGGCCGTGGGGGCCTCTTGGGCCGTCGTCAACGCCGTGAAAGCAGAAAAGCCGTACATGCTAAAAATGCACGTTTTCCTACGGACAATCAATGAGTTTGGCCTCTTGGGGCCCTCTTGGGACGCCCCTTGGGCGCCTGTTGGGGGCCTCTTGGGCCGTCTTGGGCGGTCTTGGGCTCTCTTGGAGCGCTCTTGGGCCGTCTTGGGGGGGGAACCCGAAAAACCGGCAACAACCCATGGGAAAACCCGAAAACGGCCATTACCAACCCTGCGCCTCCGCCTCGCCCCTCCCCTGGACCCCTCCCGTAAGGCTTCGCCCCACACTAGAACGTCATCACTCGGACATCGCTCGGACCTGCGGGACCTGCGACACCTGTGGGACCAGTCAGGCCTGGGGTACCTGTGGTACCTGTGGGACGACCTGTGACACCTGTGGGTCCTGTGGGGCCTCAGGGACCTGTGGGACTTGTTGGGCCTGCGAGACCTGCGGGAGCTGCGAGACCTGTGGGATCCAGAAAGATGGCCCACGCTGGGGCGAGAGCGCCAATCCGAACGACGGGAGCAAAACGCCGATCCGAAAATGAGGCCCATGCTGCAGAGGGAGCACCATTTTGAAACACAGAAACAATCACATTGAAACAAGCCAGCAAACAAATCAAATAATGGCATCCTGTGTGTTCCCTTCTTTACGAAAAAATGCAAACAACATATACGGAGAGAACCAGCCATCTTCTGGACAACTTCAGAGGAGAGAGGACAGCAGTATTCAGACGGAGCAATTGTGGAGGAGGATACGGGGGATGAAGAGAAGGGGGAGGAGAAGGGCTTCTTATTTCAAGAGGGGGCCCGCGCCGACTGAAAACATCGGACACTATGGCGTCCGCTCTTGAATCCGCCTTCCTTCGTCCCATCTTAGATTTTGGATCCAGATGTTGTTAAATATTCAGTGGTGCCTGGCGTGTTGCGCAACCTTCGAACGACAACGTATCAGATGTTGGACCTTGGGCCCAACATCTGGACTTTGGACGCAACGCAGGGCCTCGGGGGCCCTGGCGGCACCTCTCTGAAAAGCCTCGCTTGCTCGGGCGAGCGCCCAGCGCCCGTGGATCGTCCTCCCCTCTCCCGAGCACTGCCCTGGCCGTGCTTCGTGGCGCCGGGGCCCTTTCCGACGGCTAGCTGGGCGGCGGGCTGGCTGGTGCACAGACTTGCTGGCTGAGTGGCTGACTGGTTGGTCGTGTGGCTGGCTGGCGGATTGGACGGCTAGCTCGTTGGTCGGCTGGCCGGTTGGCCAGTTGGCCCGTTGACTGGTTGGCCGGTTGGCCGGCTCGTGGATGCCTGGATAGTCGGTTGGTTTGCTGGTTAGCTGGCTGGATGGGTGGCTGGTTGGCTTGTTGGTTGGCTGGTTGGCTGGTTCTCTCGCTTGTTGGACCCCCTACTCCCCTACTCCCTGTACTCCCCTACTCCCTCTCCGCCGCTTCCTCGTTCTTTCTCGCGCTACCCCTTCCTCATCGTCGCCCTGCCTCGTCCTACCTCTCCTCCTCCTCCTCCTCCTCCTCCTCCTCCTCCTCCTCCTCCTCCTCCTCCTACTCGACCCACTGCTCACATTGACATGGATGGCTGCACGCGGAAATCGAGCAGTGGACACGCGCTCCAATATGAGAGATGGGTCCCATGAGGGACTTTGGGCGCAGCATGGAACTTTAAAATTGGGCACCCCCCCTGTGTTGAGCACTGTCGAAGGCACACACGATGTCGGACAAATAACTCCAGCACTGGAGGTTACCGACTCCCGCTCGACACTCTCCGACCCACACGGCCCAAGATTGGCAAAACAAACCCAAGTGTGATAACAACAAACACTTATCGGCTCGAGTGTTTTTTTATTACAGTCGAGCATCACACTTGTTCATTCGGGGCCAAAGGTGGCATATCAACTCCAGCTCCAAAACTTCAGCCATCCTCTGGGGCAACCAGCGAAACTCGAGAGGTGGAGGAAAGCGAGGATGGAGGAGGAGGGGGGAGGAGAAGGAGATGAGGAGGGAGGGGTGACGGAGAGGACGAGAAGAAAGGCGAGGAAGAAGAGGAGGCTGGCTGGCTACTCTGCACATGACAAAGTCTCATTTGTCAACCAAAACAGGCGACTGAACTGGCGCAAAAGACAACTGTCCTCCCAGCGGTGTCAAACATTCGAGGGACGCCTCAGAGAAAGATCAGGAGGAGAGGAGGAGGAGGAGGAGGAGGAGGAGGACCAACCAGCCACAGAGAGAGATCACGACACGCCAACCCAGCTCAGCATGAACCAATATAGACAGCATAACCACCATACCTGTAACAAAAAGGTGGCACTACCAAACAGCGACTGCGAAACCACACTGGGCACAGCAGCGGCAAACCTCAGGGCCACCAAGGCCAACCACACCAAGGCCCAAACCAAACCAGCCAGCAACTCCCCCAGCACGGAGCAGTGACTTCGTACCGCAACCAAGCTTCGGCACCAGTCCTAAACACACAGCGTACACCACGCGAGAGAAACAGGCACTCATCGACAACATACCAGAAGCATACCACAACGACGTTTCGCTCAGAACAAAACTGGAGCAACGCCACTCGAGGTCGGGACTTGGCACGCTTCAAACACTGATGCCTCGCACAAGCTTGCAAGGCATATCCTGGCAGGGGAAAGCGCAGGCCAAGAGGCTAACCACATCGGCAAGACCTTGCAGTAATCAAACAGCAGCTACTTGACCTGAAGCCCGAAGCTGAAAAAAGTAGTGCATACGACGACTCAAAGACGACTACGCAGCATGAACGAAGATCTAAGCAACAACATTGAAGCAAGCTCCGCAAACACACGACGACACCACACACAACACCAGGACTCACGCCAACCCCGAGAACGAGCTGGGCAACAACCGACTGCCCACGCCCAGTCCACAATCATGAGCACGCGACGCAACGCTCGGCACCGACCCAAGATAACGTCCACCACTCGAACCTCGAACCGCTCAAGACGCCGAATCCAAACACCCCAGCAGACCAAGAAACACAGAAGCTTAAGCCACTATTGGAAACAGCCTACGACCAGCTCAAAGCCAAGCATTGGGCCATTGAGGGGCTAAAAGCATCCCAACATGGCACAGACAAGGAACGCACATCACAACAATTACACGCAACATACGAAACCGTTCAACAACTACGAGAAGCAGCCAACCACCTATCCAGCGACTACCACAGGACATAAGAACACAACCACACCCCTCGACAGGCACAACTTCGAACGCAAGCGGCCAAAACAACGGCAATACGCCAAGAAGGGACAGCAATACGAGACTCTGAACACACCAAATTTCAGAACGAACAAACGCAGCACCACTAGAGAGCCTCACGGAACAAGTACTCCAATACCACGCAAACTCAAAAGCCTACAAGGACAGACCGACCACAATGCTACGACACGCCGATCACACCAAGCAACGCACAGCGAGTCAGAGGCCAGCACTGCAGAGCTACGACAAGAAATGCGACATAACAAAAAAACGACGACGACAAGAGTAACGATTCACGACAAGCGACAGCTACGAGCACAACACACAGAAGGCAGAACGGGCTACTGAAGAACGGATGCCTGGCGCCACTACTACATCAAGCGAAAGCAGATTATGCACTAACATAGGAAGACTTCCTTCCAGGGCATGACCAAACAATTCCAAATCTCGACCACGACATCGGGGAAGCGATACGAATAGCAGAAGAAGACAAAGCGGAGCATAGGCGACAACAACAGCAAGAACAGACAGAAGATGAAGTACATCGATTAGAAGGCGAACTAGAAGGCATATTGGCGACGACCTCGACGGCATCCACGACAAGCCAGAAGATACTACAGCATCACGCAGCACTGCGCGTATACCAATACAACACTTCACTAACACCACACCTGAAGTGCAACAACGACGCGACTGACCACTACGAGTTGATCCACCCCTAGAAGCACCACTCACACCAGAAGTATACTCACCCAGAGCACCACAACCGCACACATCAAAAACGCAGTGGAGAAGCGGCTACACACTCGCTTCCGATGGGCGACATACCACAGTACGTCACGTCACCACAGCAGCAATACACTGCGGACCAATACGAATCACTCCAGCTGTTTGCAGAAGTACAACCATTGGCGCTACAACGAATGGTCACAATCAGGTCGAGTCCCAGCGATCGACCGCAATCCTCCCACTCACCACCTAGGCATGCTCCCCAACATGCACCGTCAGATGTTGAGGGCAAAGATGACACTTACATAGCGCCACTGCTTGGCGCACGGTCATTCGGACCAACAGTGTAGCTGCCGACGTACCCCTAGTGGCAAACAGCCGTATCGCCCAACCAAATAAATTTGCTAGGGCCCAGGAGGTCAGCGCTGCTAGTAGATAGAATCCAATAACTGACCCATACAGAAGTCCGACGAGGTGCACTAACCACCAGCATAGCAGCACAGGCGACGCATCTTCTCCGACTCCTACAAAGCGTAATACGTATCACCATCTACGACAGCCTAGTCCTAGGCATCTTCTCGCCTCCATCCACAATGCAAGCAGACGCATAGAGCTACAACGAGATCTATCTGACATCACACTCTACCCAGCTAGACAAGCAACACTCACAATCTACACTAAACCGGTACCTACCTGCCCCACCTTGCTAACTAATTCAGGCGGATCACTACAAACCTCCAAGGACGATTCAGCAAGGGCATTTGTAGTGGTCAAGTACGACAAGCACAGATCTGTCATGCACGGATTCCTCACTGGACGTATCGCACCCAGCATCCACAGCGAGACCGACCGATTTAGCCTAGACAGCCCAAATATTGATCTAGCAGCTATCATATGGGCCGTTCTATACGTAACGCAAATACCACCAAGCCTGCACAAGTAAATGCACACTGACCCAGCCAGCACATTCCATATCCTTACCCAGCTTACGAACAGTGACGACCCAATCGTCAGGATTGCACAAGTGCTCTACCACAAAGCAAGCAAGCAAGCAAGCAAGCAAGCAAGCAAGCAAGCAGCACTCCATCACCCTGCATCACGTACAGGGCCATGAGGACCAGTCATGGAATGAGCTGGCAGACGCGCTGGCCAAGAAACGCGCGGCTGTCCGTTCTAACACGGACACCCTGAGCACCAGGGACAGCAGATTTCCACAGCCAGACGACCGACTACAAGCACTACTATCTGACCACCCTCTCATATACTGGAAGATCCATCAGGAAGACCATACCGATAACAACTGCGCGTACCCAGTGATACAGCAGGATGGCTACCACTACCAGGCTCACGTAGCCAACCAGCCAACACCGCTTATCACTGCAACCGGCCAAGGCACCAACGGAGACACACGCCCAAGAACAACAACAACAATACAAGAAATCAGTACTACTACAGCGCACATCAAGCTGGACACCTACAAAGCACAACGAGCAAATGTTGACGCGACGAGCGACGACCTACACCGCGACAAGCAGACCCTCAACAACACGACAAGAGGCCACTATCTACGAGCACAGGCGCTACTGCAGAAGATTCAAATCATGGGCATACAGGAGACTGCGGTCAGAAGCGACTACAGCACTGCAGACACTTTCATGAGTTCACTACACCACAACCCCCTCCCACTGGTCAGCACAGTTCTACCGTACGCGGCCACGCCCAAACATCACCTATATTTCAAATAAAGCACTTCAGAGGTACTACGCTCATCTCACCGACTACGAATCACCAAGTTAAGAGCACCGCTCATGAGCGATACCATCTACGTAGCACATACGCCCCACGCGCAACACGACAGACAACACACGACCAAATGGTGGGATACACTCCACGAGCTAGCCAACAAATGGCATCCAAGCATGATCTTAGCCGACTTAAACGCACGCATTAACACCAACGTCTCTCCAAATATAGGCACCATGGCACCACCGCTACACCAACAACCAGGAGAAGACGACAACGCATCACCGGTTCGACTCACCGTCGTGGCGCACGACCTCACATGCACAAACACTGGTGTCCCTCGCGAGCCTACACACATGAGTCAAGAAGTTTAAGGGTCAGCTTACCAAACACAGGAACGATGTCATCGCAATTTCCAGCGACTGGACACCATATATCATATATGACTGACCTACAAGTTGATCAACGACACGATTCTGGAGCAAGAAACGAAGACCACTACCCAATTCACCTGACCATCGAGCACAAGAGACCAGATACCAGTGCTCGTAGAAAGCAACCACCACCATACGACCCTACCAAAATGCAAGGGACACGCATGGGAATGAACACCACTAGCTACCAACCAGCATGCTACATGCTACAGCGGCAGGGTGTTTGCCGACAGACGACTTCACCCGCGACAAGCGTACATCACAACAGAAACCCTGAAGATGATCCGACTCCAAAGGCATGCAGTAGCAGTTCTACTACCAAGCAGGCACACGACCACCAGCACTATGCTACACAAACTTAACAACGGCATCGAGCAATACCTCACAGGTAGACCTACGGACCAACACATACGCCAACTACATTTAGCAATGTACACTGCCGCGACTTGCAAGCACCACATCGCAGAGCAAGCAACACCAGTCCTGGGACTTCAACCCTACAATCCATTGAAACCGTTACCAACTATTTGGAAGAATGTGCACGCCACTGAAACGAGTGCCGCATTTTGGAAAGGAACCGGACTCCACACTCCACCCTTGGCACTGCTGCAAGATGCTAAACTTGCTGTGCGAAGCGCTGGGGCGAGAACCACATTTTGAACCCCACCTGTGCTCCATCCTTCTATTTGTTGCGAACTACATAAAAAACGACCCGCCTACTCCATCCTTGAAGCCGATACAATTTTCAGGCTTCAGGGCCATCAACGGCGAGGGAGTCTCAAGCGAAACACCCGGCCCAGCATACCGACACGTCTGGCGTTGCGACAGGGAGGAGTCGTCTGTAAGGCAGCGGAGTGGAAAATGACGGCGAGGAGGAGGAGGAGGAGAAGGAGGGGGAGGGCAACGAGGAGGGAGGAGGGCTGGACAGGAAGCAGGAGGCAGGAGGACAAAGGCTGGGCGAGACGCGCGCACCCGCTGCAGCCGCCGGTCCGCAACAGCGTGATCTCCTCGAACTGCCTGCCGCGGGGCGCGCTGGGACGCCCAGTGCAGGCATCTGCCGTCCCTCCTCGCTACTCCTGCTCCTCCAGCTGCTCCTCCTCCTCCTCCTCCTCCTGCTCCTCCTCCTCATCCTGCTCCTCCTCCTCCTCCTCCTGCTCCTCCTCCTCCCCTCCTCCTCCTCCTTCTCCTCCTCCTCCTCATTCTACTCCTCCCCCTCCTCCCCCTCCTCCTCCTCCTCCCTCCTCCTCCTCCTCCTCCTCCTCCTCCTCCGGCTCCTCCTCCTCCTCCTCCTCCTCCTCCTCCTGCTCCTGCTCCTGCTCCTGCTCCTCCTGCTCCTGCTCCTGCTCCTGCTCCTGCTCCTGCCTGCTCCTGCTCCTGCTGCTCCTCCTCCTCCTCCTCCTCTCCTCCTCCTCCTCCTCCTCCTCCTCTCCTCCTCCCCCCTCCTCCTGCTCCTCCTCCTCATCATCTTTCTCCTCCTGCTCCTTCTCCTCGTCCTGCTCCTTCTCCTTCTCCTCGTCCTCCCCCACCTTCTTCCTCCTCCTCCTCATCCTCCTCCTCCCTCCTCCTCCTCTCTCCTCCTCTCCTCCTCCTCCTCTTCCTCCTCCTCTCCTCCTGCTTCTCCTCCTTCTGCTCCTCCTCTTCCTCCACCTCCTCCTCCTCCTCCTCCTGCTCCTCCTCCTGCTCCCCCGCCTCCTCCTCCTCCTCCTCCTCCTGCTCTTCCGCTGGGCGCCCTTCAGCTCGATGATCGTGATTCAAGTTCGAGGATCGATCGCCAGGAAGGCACAAGGGTCCCTGGGCAACGAGGCCCTGAGATTTTCCCTCGTTGTTGGCCTTCCTCGAGGGTGTGAAGGGTCGGGGTTCGGACCCGCCATAGTTTGGAAGAGTTCGCAAATTATGGCGGGAACTTCCGCCATACGTCTCAAGCTCCTCCGATGCCGTTTTCCGCCCTGCCCTGCCGCCGCCGCTTCTGCCGTGCCTCTGCGGGACTATCCGCCCCACGCGTTCGCACCGCTCGGGCCGCACCTCCCACGCATCGCCTCTTCCTCCCTCCTCCTCCTCCTCCCTCCTCCTCCTCCTCCTCCTCCTCCTCCTCCTCCTCCTCCTCCTCCTCCTCCTCCTCCTCCTCCCTCCTCCTCCTCCTCCTCTCTCCTCCTCCTCCTCCTCCTCCTCCTCCTCCTCCTCCTCCTCCTCCTCCTCCTCCTCCTCCTCCTCCTCCTCCTCTCCCTCCTCCTCTTCCTCCTCCTCCTCCTCCTCCTCCTCCTCCTCCTCCTCCTCTAGAGGTGCCCCTGGCCCGAGGGGGCCCCCCGGGATCTTCAATGGAGGCGCCCACGGCCTCCAGAGCACCCCTCGCGAGGCCAGAGGGCCCCAGGGATTCCAAACTCGAGCGAAAAGCTGGGGGCACCTTGGGCCACAAGCGCCTCTAAAGAAGAAGAAGAAGAATAATAAGAAGAAGAATAAGAATAAGCATAAGAATAATAGTAATAATAAAAGAATAAGAAGAAAAAATAAGATGAATACTAAGAAGAAAACTAATAAGAATAATAAGAAGAAAAATAAGAAGAATCAGAAACAGAAGAAGAAGAAGAAGGAGACGAACCATAAGAAGAAGAAAAAGAAGAAGAAGAAACGGCATAAACAAAAACTGTTGGCGCTCCGCGCAGATTTCTTGGATCCGCGCTGGACCCCCTCCCTGGCGCGCGGAGCGCGCCTGGAGCGGCGCCAGGGGGGGGGCCCAGCGCGGATCCAAGAAATCCGCGCGGAGCACCAACAAAGTATGCTTATGTCGTTAGTCACGAACGGACCACAACGGTGTTTAAAACGCGTCGGCGTTTTGATCGAAAACGGAAACGAATCCGAACGTTTACAACGAAACGTTTAAAACGAACTTATGCAAAACAAAAACGAAAACAACGCGATGCCGCCATTCAGCGAGACAGCAAATGAAACAACGAAACGAACTCCGCAGACCTCCTTGGAAACATACCGGACAACGAAACGATGGCATCGAAAGATGGCTGAGGGCGGGGCAACATTGGATGGGGTCTGTTGCCAAAGCGAACGCAAGAGGCGAGGTTCTGACCAAGGCCCGACGCCAACAAAACGAAACAATGAAACAAACCAGGCACGAAACGGAAAAACGAATCGGGGCTGCGGCGAAGGCCACAAGGCCAGGGCGAGGGGCGGGATCCGTCTGAGGCTCGCGCAAAAACGCACAGAACAACAGAAACAACGAAAAGGAAAACTAACCGGGGGTGCGGCGAAGGCTACAGGGCCAGGGCTAAAGGCTAGGGGCGAGGGCTCGTGTGAGGCTCGTGCGAAAACAAACGAAAAACGTAACGAACAATGAACCAGGGTTGCGGCGAGGGCTACGAGTCCAGGGCCAGGGCGAGGGACGAGGTCCCGCTTGAGGCTTGCGCGAAACAAGCGGAAAACAACACGAACAGCGAATCGGGGCTGCGGCGAGGGCTGCAGGGCCAGGGCCAAGGCGAGGGGCGAGGTACCGTTTGAGGCTCGTGCGAAAACAAACAAAAAACAATATGAAAAACGAGCAAGGGTTGCGGCGAAGGCTACGGGGCCAAGGCTAGGGCGTGGGGCGAGGTCCCGTTTGAGGCTTGCGCGAAAACGAGAGAGAAAAAAAACACGAGCAACCGAACTAGGGCTGCGGCAAAGGCTACATGGCCAGGGCTAAGGCGAGGGGCGTGGAGTCTAGGGCCCTGGAGTCCAGGGCCCAGGGTTCTGGGGCCTTGGAGTCGAGGGCCCAGGAGTCTGATGCCCTGGAGTCTGGGCCCCAGGAACCCAGGTCCTTGGAGCCGAGGGCCTCATAATCGAAGGCCCAGGATTCTGGGCCCAGGAGTCCAGGGCCCAGGAGCCTGGAGCCCTGGAACCTACGGCCCAGGCCTCTATGGCCCCAGAGACATCTAGGGCATGGGAGCCGAGGGCCCATGAGCCCAGGGCCATGGGATGAGATTGAGAAAACCCAATTGTAAAGTTGGGGTTTGGGGAGCCATCCTAAGACCACTCAGCCTCACGAAAACAACGGGTGACACGTGTCACCCCGGACACCGCGTGACAAAACCCAACTGTAAAGTTGAGATTCTGGGAGCCAACATAGGGACATTCAGTTTAACAGAGAACAACAGGTGGCACGTGCCATCCCATAAACTGCGCGACAAAACCCAGTTGTAAAGTTGGGATTCTGGGAGCCAACAGAAGACCATTCAACTTCACAAAAACAGCGGGTGACACGTGTCACCCCCGAAACCGTCTGAGCTGAGCAAACCCGACTGTGCAGTGGGGATTTTGGTAGCCAACATACGGCCATGTAGCTTCACAAAAACAACAAGGCACACCTGTCACCCCGGAAACCGTGTGAGAGAAACCAATGGAAAACTATGATTCTGGGAGCCAACAGAAAGCCATTCAAGTTCACAAAAACAAATGGTGACACGTGTCACCCCCGAAACCGTGTGAAAAAACAAATGTAAAGTTGGGATCCCGGGAGCCAGCACGAGCCGTTCAGCTTCACAAAAACAACAGGTGACATGTGTCATCCCCGAAACTGTCTGAGCAAAACCCAATTGTAAAGTTGGGGTTCTAGGAGCCAACTTCAGGCCATTCATTCAGCTTCACCAGACGAATGGGTGACACGTGTCACCCCGGACACCGCGTGACACAAACCAATTGTGAAGTGGGGATTCCGGGAACGAGCATAAGGCCATTCAATCACAAAAACAACGGGTGACACGTGTGACCCCCGACACCGTCGGGGAAAACTCAATTGCAAAATTGGGATGCTGGGTCAGCTTCACCAAAAACAACGGCTGACACGTGTCACGCCCGAAACCGCATGACAAAAACCCAGTTGTAAAATTGGGATTCTGGGAGCCAACAGAAGACCATCCAACTTCACAAAAACAGCGGGTGACACGTGTCACCCCCGAAACCGTCTGAGCTGAGCAAACCCGACTGTGCAGTGGGGATTTTGGTAGCCAACATACGGCCATGTAGCTTCACAAAAACAACAAGGCACACCTGTCACCCCGGAAACCGTGTGAGAGAAACCGATGGAAAACTATGATTCTGGGAGCCAACAGAAAGCCATTCAGGTTCACAAAAACAAATGGTGACACGTGTCACCCCCGAAACCGTGTGAAAAAAACAAATGTAAAGTTGGGATCCCGGGAGCCAGCACGAGCCGTTCAGTTTCACAAAAACAACAGGTGACATGTGTCATCCCCGAAACTGTCTGAGCAAAACCTAATTGTAAAGTTGGGGTTCTAGGAGCCAACTTCAGGTCAGCCATTCAACTTCACCAGACGAATGGGTGACACGTGTCACCCCGGACACCGCGTGACACAAACCAATTGTGAAGTGGGGATTCCGGGAACGAGCATAAGGCCATTCAATCTCAAAAACAACGGGTGACACGTGTGACCCCCGACACCGTCGGGGAAAACTCAATTGCAAAATTGGGGTGCTGGGTCAGCTTCACCAAAAACAACGGCTGACACGTGTCACGCCCGAAACCGCATGACAAAAACCCAATTGTAAAGTTGAGATTCTGGGAGCCAACAGAAGACCATGCAGCTTCACGAAAACAACGGGTGGCACGTGTCGGCCTGGAAACCGCTTGACAAAAACCAATTCTAAAATTGGGTTTCTTGGGCCAACAAAAGCCATTCGACTTCGAAAAAACAATGGTTGACACGTGTCACCCCGGAAACCGTGTGACAAAACCCAATCATAAGTTGGGATTCTGGGAGCCAACATAAGGCCATTCAACTTCACAAAAAGTAGCGGGTGACACGTGTCACCCACGAAACCGCGTGACGAAAACCAAATGTGAAGTGGGGACTCTGGGAGTCAACATGAGGCCACGGTCAGTCACTCAAGCCTGGCGCGCAGACGGCGCATTAGCAATATAAAAAATACGCGCGTGACCGGAAACATGAACAATAGCCCCGGGCTCGGACTGGGCAGAGAAATGCGGGCAGTGAGAGAGCTACGAATTCACCTGCAAACGTATCGGCGCCACGCGGGGGGGAGGGCGGAGGAGGGGAGGGGGCGGAGGAGGAAGGAGCGTGGGGGCAAATATGCTAGAGCCGATGGTCGCCACATCGTTTGCGAACGCATGCAGGCCATTGTTGCTTAGGCCTGCTTCGCCTCCGGCGGAAATCCCAGCGCCGTGGCTCGGTTGAATGCGGATCGCACGTAAGCGTTCTCAAAAAGTTGTCCTCTGGGAGGGTCGCAGTTGTACAATGCAGTGCAGTTTGCCTCTCACTGAATGTGGTGCTCAGAGCCGCTTCGCCACTTTTTTCCAATACTGTCTTGTTTGAAATTCGAGATACAAAAGAGGATGGAATAGACAATCGTTCCCTGAGGCACCGCGCCTGGAACCCATCAAGCTTCCGTCTGTCTGCTTGAAGTAGCCAGATTGATTCCAGATTGTACATTAGTTGTGGCACCATAAATGCTTTGAACAACTCAATGTTCTACTTCGCGTAATATTCGCGCGTGGCCAACATGTGTGCAGAGATTTGAAAAACAGCCCTTGCTTCACCAATTCTGCGCGTTAGTCCTGGCATGGCTGACATGTCTGATGTCAATAGACCCCCCAAATACACAACTTTGTCAACCATTCGTATTGGTGTCCCCGACGGGTTTGACATCACACCATTGTGATTTATCCGAATGGCGACTGTTTTGCGCCAGTTCAAGTCCAGGCCGTAGCGTGCACCTTCTTCGATGACGTAGTCGAGTAAAGCTCGCAATTTGTCAGTGGTGCTGCTGGCGAGCATCGTGTCGTCGGCGTACAGTAGATCAGAGCATACCACATACGGTGGTTCTTCTACAGCGTCGCCTATGTCATGCATTTTGCTGTCAATGTCGAAGAACATGACCGACTGCACAATGATGAACAAATAGGGAGACAGCGGGCACCCTTGAGCGATGCCAGCGCGCTGTCGCCGTCGAGTTGAATCCACCCCACCGTCCGTTAGTACAAAGTACCGCTCATCATACATGCTTGCTACGACCTGTACCATTCGCTCCAGATTGCCAAATCTGCCCAGCGCTTGAATGGGAATGTCGTGCCTCATCCTGTCAAACGCTTTGCCCCAGTCCAAATTCAGCCAGCAATCCAGGCGACGCCGACGCGCGCGCAGCGTTGAATTGTGCTTGACGCATGCGCCCTACTGTTCCTCCAGCTTGCAAGCGCTGCTGCACCATGGATGCTACAATTTTGTACCCTACAGGCAGTAATGCTATTGGCATGTAGTTCCTTGGTAGGTTCGCATCCCCCTTTTTGAGCAGTAGTGATAGATATGCAATTTTCCATTCATGCGGCACGTCGCACTTCTCCCAACATTTCTGACACAATGTAAATAAATGACCCAACGCATCCGCGCTACCCAAAAGAAAGTTCAAAACGCATCCGCGCTACCCAAAAGAAAATTCAAAACTCAGGTGGCACTGCATCTCTTTTTTATTTTTTCAACTGCTTTCCCAACGGACAGACGCTTGAGAGCACCGTGCAGTCCTTGCATATTGAACGTATGGGTCGCTGTTGTTGGTCGAGAGCCCAGGTTTGTTATCTTCCATTGTGTATTTTCTGAATAATCGGCAAATGCTTCTCCACGCTGGTCACTTTCAACCAAACTCCTAGTCGGGTCTTTGATTTGAATAGGTCGTTTGCCTGTGCCTGCGCGAAGTGCGCGAACGGCCCGCATGGCCCGTCTCGAAGTCGTTCGTCTAGCCAAGTAGTTCTAAATTGTTTCACGGAACGCTTTATCTTCCTAATGAGTTTTCGCTCCTTCTCCGAATCGTTGGTCTGGCAGGTCATGTCTCTTGCAGCGAGCAACTCCAGAGTAAGTTCCGAGATCCAAGGTTTGCGTCTGCGCTTGCACGACTGCCCGGTTACCCCGGCAGCAGATTTCATCGCGGATTTGATTCCGTCTGCCATTCCGTCCAGCTCTTCGGGGACCGGCTCTGCATGCAAAGCTCCTGTGAACGCGTCCTGGTAGGCTTTGATCAGAGTTAGTGTCTGCTCGTAGGTCCGCAGCGCTTTGTTGGTTTTCTTATGCTTCTTGCGACTTGTGCCCGAAATGATGGCTGCCCAAACTTGCAGCGAGAAGTGCCGAGACGTAAACGGCGCATCACGGCTTGATTGAATATCTTTTATGTGCTGCGCTGCAGCACAATCCACTAAGCAATGATCAATTTGCGCAAAGCCCCCATTCGTAACATCGGCTGTCTTGTCTGTGTCAAAAGAATAGTACGTAACCAATTTGTTCAGTTCATGCGGGAAGTGTGTGTTTGCGACGAGAATGTCCGCACTCCTGCAAGTCTCGATCAAGGAATCTCTGTTGAGTCCATGTCTCTTCTTAGGCCATGGACCTTCGACTACAAACTCTCCCAATGCATCTTCTTCCCCAGCCTCGCGTCGGAAGAACTTCGCGTTGAAGCCACCTAAAGCGACGGTGGAATTATGGCGGCCATGCCATGTCCACGAGGCTCCAAGCGAGTCGAAGAAGTTTCGGCGAAGATCTGGATCGTGCCCTGAATGCGGCGTATAAGCCGAGAGTATATTGAGTGCGCCTCCTGGCACGCGAACTCGCAGTGATGCCAGTCTGTCAGCAACCATTTTGAAACTGATGATGCTCGAGGTGGCCGCGGGAACCACTATGAAGCCCACTCCTGAATAGAACCGGCCTGATGTAGCTGCAGGCGTGTCGGATAAGATGATAAGGTGCCCATCCTCGTAGAACTGGCTTGACTGGGATATCCCAGTTTCCTGTATAGAAATAATTGAAATCCCAAGCTGCTTCATATGATACATAAGTTCTGTCATATTTGCGTGGTCTTGACCGAGGCCTTCCACGTTCCAGCTCCCGAGGCACATATTCAGAATTGGATGGCATTGCGTTTTTGGCCGTCCCCAAGTTGAACCTTTGAGGGTGAAACTGTTGCCAGTGGGCGGTGATGGCGCAGGAGAGGAGAGCGCTGGAGTAGCGAGAGTAGATAAAGATGTCGAGGGAGAAAAAAGGACAAATTGTGGTATTGTCCATTTCTGTGCTCACACACTTCGTCGTACGCTGGCCCATGCCGACACGAATGGACATATTCTCTAGATAGATCTTGGTCTCCGCACCAGGATCAGTATCCAAATGGAGTAGATAAAGTCGTGATGAAGAAAATGCTGATGGCGGCGTTGTGGCACTGGGCCCCGGCAGAGACGCAGATGCCCGCCGTTTTTCCTATTTTCCGCCGTTTACATTGGATTCCCCTTTCCCTCCACCCTTCATGCCCGTTGACGCCCTCTGTACCAAAGAGTCGCACTTGTGGATAAAATCGATTGTGTTGTGATGGTTGCGCAACTCGGCCCAAGATTTCCATACGCCTTCCCGCTATCGTTGTGTATTTGCGCCCGGAATATGCACAGTGACCGCTAGCTGACCACCCACAATCACTTGATATGGCGCCACATCTGCGTTGTTGATGACGTAAGGACTTTTGAGGCCGTCTGTAAGAATCCGCTTTAAACCAAAACAGAAATTGCGGGCAGACCGTTCTGCCGAGGTCTGTCTAGTACTGCCCACACAGTTTCCCCACCACGCTGAATATCACCACTCCGTAGTAATGCCACCGCCGTGTCTCTGTCGAATGTGCCCCTAAATTCAGCAAGCAATATTTTGTTGAAATCCCCTTTGCTGTAAATGTTGTTCGGTATGGGCCCCTGCATGGTTGCAAAGTTTTCCGCGAATAAATGAGAATGCCTCTGTGCTTGACGTGAAATTTTCCAAATTACCGATAACGGCCGTAACCGCCCTCTTACCAGAAAAAGGATATGTATCTGCAGCTTGTTGCGAGTGTCCCGAAACAGACCTTGGCGCAATATTCTGAATCTGCTCAAGTCGATTCTCTACGCTCGCTATGCGTTCGTTCAACTCGTCCTCCATGTTGGTCGCCCGTATTTGCATACCCTGAATTTCCTCGGTAAGGTTGGTGATAGCGTTCTTCAGGGGGCGGTTGCAAGCTCCAAATCATGGTGCGATATTTCGATCGCTTCAATATCTTTTTTGATCGGGTCCAACTCCTTCTTGATCAATTTGCCGATCGCCTCGAGCATGGTCGGCTGATGGGCGTCTTCCATTTGTTGTTCAAAACGCTGCTGTACTGCCGAGGCGCTTCCTCCAGCAGCAGCATGATTGGCAATCCCCGCATCGTCAAGGCCGCCCACTCCGTGCAGTTCACTGTGTATCCGGTGCTGCTTGCACAACTGCTGGACAGGTGTACCTGGCGCGCGGGTCCCGGCGCCAGCCCCTGCACGAGACATCGATGCGAAGTGCAGGTGAAGGGAATGCTTGAGCATGGGGAATGCTTGATGTCTCAGGCGAAACTTGAGTATGCTTGAGCCAAAACGGCTTGAGCCAAAATCATTGAGCCAACCTCACAAAAACAACGGGTAACACGTGTCACCCCGGACACCGCGTGACACAAACCAACTGTAAAATTGGGACTGTGGGAGCCAGAATGAGGCCATTGAGCTTCACAAAAACAACGGGTGACACGTGTCACCCCCGAAACCGTGTGACAAAACCTACTTCTAAAGTTGGGACTCTGGGAGCCAACATGAAGCCATGCAGCTTCGCAAAAACAACGGGTGACAGGTGTCACCCCCGAAATTCGCAGGACAAAGCCCAATCTTAAAGCTGTGAGCCTGGGAGCCAACATGAGGCCATTCAGCTTCACAAAAACAACGGGTGACAGGTGTCACCCCCGAAACCGCGTGACAAGACCCATTTGAAGAATTGGGATTCTGGGGGGCAACATAAAACCATTAAACTTCACAAAAACAACAGGTGACACGTGTCCACCCCGAAACCGTGTGAGAAAAAATAATTGTGATATTGGGATTCTGGGAGCCAGCAGAAGACCATGCAGCTTCACGAAAACAACGGGTGACACTTGGTGTCAAAATCCAATCCTAAAGTTGGGATTCTGCGGGGCAACACGAAGCCATTCAACTTCACCAAAACAACGGGTCGCACGTGTCACCCCGAAAACCGTGTGAGAGAAGTTGGGATTCTGGGGCCCAACATAAGGCCAATCAGCCCCACAAAAACAACGGGTGACACGTGTCACCCCATTGGGAGCTAACATGCGGCCACTCAGCTGCACAAAAACAACGGGTGACACGTGCCACCCCCGAAACCGTGTGACAAAACCTACTTCTGAAGTTGGGACTCTGGGAGCCAACATGAAGCCATGCAGCTTCGCAAAAACAACGGGTGACACGTGTCACCCCCAAACCGCGTGACAAAAACCAATTGTGAAGTGGGGATTCACATGAGGCCATTGAGCTTCACAAAACATCGGGTGACACATGTCACACCGAAAACCGTGTGAAAGGAAACAATTCTAAAGCTGGGATCCTGAGGGTCAACATGAAGCCATTCAGCCTCACAAAAACAACGGGTGACACGTGTCAGCCTGGAAACCGCGTGAGAGAACCCAATTGTAAAATTGGGGTTTTGGGGGCCAGCAAAAGCCATTCAGCTTCACAGAAACAACGGGTAACACGTGCCACCCCCGAAACCGTGACAAAAAACAAGTGTAAAGTTGGGACTCTCGGAGCCAACATGAGGCCAATCAACTCCACAACAACAACGGCTGACACGTGTCAACCCTGAAACCGTGTAACAAAAACCAAATGTGAAGTGGGGACCCTGGGAGCCAGCATGAGTCAAATTAAGTTACACAAGCAACAGGTGACACGTGTCATCGACGGAAGCCTTGGGAGATAAGCCAATTGTAGAATTAGGATCCTGGGATCCAGCATCAGGACATCCAACCTCACAAAAACAACGAATGACAAGTGACACCCCCGAAACCGTGTTCCAAACCTAATTCTAAAGTTGGGACTCTGGGAACCAACATAAGGTCATCCAACTTCTTAAAAACGGGTAACACGTGCCACCCCCGAAACCGTGTGACCAAACCCAAGTCTAAAGGTGGGATTCTGGGAGCCAACATAAGGTCAAGCAACATGATGACATTCAGCCTCACAAAAAAACAACGAGTGACAAGTGAGGGAGGCAACATAAGACGCTTCAGCTTCACAAAAACAACGGGTGTGAGGTCTCACCCCCGAAGCCGCGTGACAAAAACCAGCTGTAAAGTGTAAACTCCAGGAGCCAACATGAGGCTATTCAACCTCACATAAACAACGAGTGACACGTGTCACCCCCGAAAGGGTGCGTGAGAAAACAATTCTACAGCTGGGATTCTCGGAGCCAACATACGGCCATTCAGCCTCACAAAAACAACGGGTGGCATGTGCCAATCCCGAAACCATCTGAGAAAAACACTTGTGAAATTGAGATTTCGGGATCCATCATCAGGCCATTCAGCTTCACAAAAATAACGGGTGACACGTGTCACTCCCGAAAGCGCGTGACAAACATTAATTGTGAAGTGGGGATTCTGGGAGCCAACATGAGGCAAATCAAGTTCACAAAAACAACGAATGACAGGTGTCACCTTCCGAAACCGTGTGACAAAACTCAATTCTAAAGTTGGGATTCTGGGAAGCAACATAAGGCCATTCAGTCTCACGAAAACAACTGGTGACACGTGCCACCCCCGAAACCGTTGGAGAAAACCCAATGGTACACTTGGGGTTCTGGGAGCCAACATAAGGCCATTCGGGTTCACAGTAACAACGAGTGACACTTGTCACCCCGAAAACCGTGTGAGCTCGGAGCGTATAGGGGCTATGAGTCTAAGGCGCCAGATTCTGGGGCCCAGGAGTCTAGGGCCTTGGAGCCTAGGGCCGAGGAATCTAGGGTCTTGGAGTCTAGGGTCCAAAGTCTAGCGCCCTGGGGCAAGGGCCGAGGAATCTACACGGCCAAGGAGTCTAGTGCCTGGAACCCTGGGGTCCTGGATTCCAGGGCCCAGGAGTCCAGAGCCCTGGAGTCTATGGCCGAGGAGTCGATGGCCCTGGAGTCTGGGGCCCAGGAGTCTAGGGCCCTGGGGTCTTCAACCCAGAGCTCTAGGGTCAGGGGTTTCCAGAGCCCTGGAGTCAAGTCTAGGGTCCAGGAGTCCAGGCCTCAGGGGTAGAGGGCCCCGGTGTCTAGGGCCCATGGGTCCAGGGCCCTGGATGTCTAGGGCCCAAGAGTCTACGGTCCTGGAGTCGAGGGCCCAAGCGGGGGAGGAAGCAACAAAACGAAAAATGGCACGAACGCCCGGAAACTATGGCCAAGGCGAGAGGAGACAAAAACGAAACGAAAAACGAAACAAATAACGAAACGAACACCCGATCGATGACTGAGGCTACGGCAGAGGCTGGGGCCCAGGTTGACGATCAGGCTAGGAACGCAACAACAATAACGGGGGGAAGCAAGGAAACGAAAAACGAGACGAACGCCCGGAAACTGAGCCAGGGCGAAGGGCGACAGAAACGAAACGAACAACGAAACGAAACGAACGACCATAATTATGGCTAGGGCTACGGCAGGCTGGGGCCCACGTTGAAGCTCTGGCCAGGATCGCAACGAAACAACAGGAACAACAACAACGAAACTACAAAACAAACGCCCAAAAACTACGGCTCAAGCGAAGGGGCAAATAACTGCTCGGCCTCGAATCACCGAAAAAGAAAAACAACATCAATAGCACGACGAGACAAACAACGAATCATTAAACCATAAACGACATGATTATTACACGCACAGATAAAATCGACAGACGACTACGGCGCGAAAGGAAACGAATAGCGAAACGAGCCACGGACTTAACCGAAACAGGTAAAACGAACAACGAAACACAACCTTGGAATCGCGGCGAAATAAAACGGACGACGAAACGCGCGCAAAAAAACGTGTAACATTCAAACGCGTTTGAAACAATAACGAGCAACACAACCGAAACACAACTAACAACAAAGCCAACACACAAGACGAGGGCCCAAACCTGACGAAACATCGCTGAGGTCGGTCCCTGTCGTCTGTTCTTCTTCGACGTAAGCAACTCTCGAACCTGAGGGTAAGTCGGAAAATCAGCCAACGTACGGCGGATCCAGAAAACGACGCTCGAGGCTCGAGGGGCAGGGTCGAGGGCGTGGGGAGCGCCCTTGAGCAGCGAGGCCTGAGGAGCTCGAGCGGGGCGGACGGAAAGGAGGAGGGGGGGAGGAGGGAGGGGAGGAGGAGGAAGAGGAGGAGGAGGAGGAGGAGGAGGAGGAGGAGGAGGAGGAGGAGGAGGAGGAGTTGGGAGGAGGAGGAGGAGGAGGGTCGAGGGCCCAGGGCTCCTCGGCCCTCCCGGGATCGAGGCGCGGAGGGCCGAGGAGCGCAAGCTCGACGACGACGGCGACTGCGACGACGACGCCGCCGCCGCCGGCGGCGAGGGCGTTTCGGCGCCTCGGCGCCTCGGAGGCTCGGCGGCGCGCGCTGGACGACGACGGTGACGACGACGGGGACGACGACGACGACGACAACACAGACAACAACACGGACGACGACAACACGGACGACGACAACACAGACGACGACGACGACGACGACGACGACGACGACGACGACGACGACGACGACGACGACATACACGACACAGACGACGCAGACGACGGCGGCGACGGTGGTCGAAGAGCTTCGGAGGGGATCGGGGTGGTTCCTGAGGGGCTCGGGGGTGGGCGGGGGTCGGAGGGGGTTCGGGAAATGCCAGAGAAGGTTCGGAGAAATTCGGAAGGGTTCGACGAAGTTCGAAAAATGGCACGGAGGGGTTTCAAGAAGTTCGACAGGAATCTGGAACACATCTGGAGAGGCTCGGAGAAATTCGGGCGATCTCGGAGGGGTCCGGAGGGGTTGCGGGACATGATCGGATGGGTCTGGAGGGCTTCGGAGGGGGTCGGGGTGGTTCGGATCTCGGAGAGGTCGGGGGAGCCTCGGAGGGTTGCGGGGAGGCTCGTGGGAGGTGCTGGTGCTGCTGCTGACCCACGTAATGATCCAGTCGCAGTCTTTCTGGTGTCGCCACGCGGAGCATGTGCACCACGCTGGAGCTGTCTCAGGGGCGATCTCACCTCGCGGGGATGCTCGACGCTTTTGCCCTCCTGAGGTCTGCCTCGTCGTAGTGCCAGTCGGTCATGCCCGATTTGACCTGCGCTGTCTTTTTGTTGTTGACGTGGCGGACAACCATGTCTTTCAGCAGAGTGTAGGTACGGCCCGTGCCCGCAACGTCGTACGTTTGCGGACGCTCGACTACACGCAAGAGTGACCCTGGGTAAGAGTGACCTCTGGTGCGCGGCTTTTTTGGGGCCGCGGGGGGGGCAAACACAAGCGCGCAAGACGCTGCTATCGCATCGCAAACGGCGATCGGGGGACCCTACTGGACCCGCACCAGAAAGGACACTTGGCGAAAGGTCACTCGTACGTCTAATCGAGATGCGTGGGCCACCTCTCTACGCCAGCCGCTCCTCTGGACGCAATGCCTGGAAAAACAAAAAACACCATAAACGTAAACTTTTGGCGCTCCGCGCGGATTTCTTGGGTCTGCACTGGACCCCGCTCCCTGGCGCGCGGAGCGCGCCGGAGGCGGCGCTGGAGGCGCCGCCAGGGGGGCCCAAGGCGCGGATCCAAGAACTCCGCGTGGAGCGCCAAAAGTTTATGCTTATGGCGTTGTTTCGTCTTCGAGATGTCGAGCACCGCAGGCCCAGCCCATCCCGCCTTGTGCCCCTCCTTGGCCGGGTCCTCGTGCCCCGAGAGGATGTTCCGGGCAGTGCCACGGGGGGGTCGCCACCAAAACGGGTGCCGCCGCCTCCTCCAGCAGAAACCAACCCCGCTTGACACGCCATGGACCCTCAGAGACGCCCCAAAACATCCCAAAAACCGTCGCGACCCTCACCAAAAGAAGGTGGTGGCCTCCTTCCTGCTGCTGTTAAGTCGGGCGTGTCCCCCCTACAGTGGGATTTTGGGCGAAAAAAACATATTCCAAAAATACCCCCCAAATGTTCAAAAATAGTCAAAAAATCGTACCAATACTAATTCTTGACTACTTTTGGATATTCCCCCTGTAGAGGAACACGCCCGACTTAATGCTGGTGACCCCCCTTGGCGCTGCCCGAATGTTGTCGGTGGCCCGTGCGAGAGCGCTCGTCACGAACGGATGGCTCGGGGCGGCGATGATCACCCACTGTGGCAGGCAGCTGCACCCCCCCTCGATCTCAGCGACGTAGTCGTGGTCGGGCTCGATGGGAAGCGGCCGGCCATCGACGAACTCGGCGTCCAAGTCCATGTAGACACCTCCTTTGACCGAGATGAAAGCCAGACGGAAAAAGTCCGCCTTGATTGCTCCGATGCTGATCTTGCGGTACGCTCTGAGGCTTTCCGGGGCCAGATTCTGATGTATGAAATCCTCAGCTTCAGTGTCATTGAACAACAACAGATCGAACCATGGGTTCACCGTCTGCCAGTGAAGAAGATTCCTCTTGATGCCGTGATGCAGATTGAAGCGTGACTTGACCGTTGCTACAAACTGCAATGGGATCTTGTATTTTCCCGCAGGCTTCTCGGGTGCAGGCGTGAAATGAGGGAACGGGCCGTCACCCACCCGCCTAAGCGACACCGAACTGGCGAGCGGCACCGAGCAGCAGTGCGCCACGAGGCCCAGGAGCCTACAAGCCCGGGCCATGGCTGCCGAGGCAGCAGGAGCCGAGAGAAGGAGTAAGGTGTCACATGAGCTCCTCGAGCGAGGCGAAGCAGCTCGTGCCGGCTTGAGCCCCGGGCCGCAGCCTCGCCCATGGAGAGCCCGGCAGCCCCGACGCCCGCCGGTCGGCTTCGTTCAGGCCGCGGCCACGGGGCCCCGACCGCCTCCCCCGAGGCCGCTGTCCGCCCCGGAGAACCCCGGGAAGCCATTGAGGACCCCCTCGGGTGTTGTCGTTGGCACCCGAACGGGAATCGATCATGCACGGGGGCGGACATAAAGGAGCGATCGCTTCAGCACCGCACCAAGCCGCAGAAATCAACAGTTCTTCTCGCCCCCGCCGCGACTGACATCTATGACTAGTAATGATGACGGTGACGACAGTGATAAATATCTCCTCCTCATGCTCCTCCTCCTCCTCTTCATCCTCCTCCTCCTCCTCCTCCTCCTCCTCCTCCTCCTCCTCCTCCTCCTCCTCTGCATCCTCCTCCTCATCATCATCCTCCTCAGGGTGCCAGGATAACGCTTCTGGGTGAAGGATGAATTATCGTTTCACCCGAAAAGGGGGGTCCTTAATGGCTTCTCTGGGTTATTTTTGAATTGCCCCGGTCCCCGGACGAGGCCCCCGAGGGCCGAGATGGAAGACAAACGCGTAGATTTTTATTTAAAAACAAAAGAACTCGAGTAGGGGATCGACTGCAGAATTGATGTTTACCCCAGACTTAGTTTTTCCGCTTAACAGGAAGCACATAACTAGAATGCTCCGTAGATTTACTGAACTGTCTACGTGAACCAAACCGCAGATTCGACGGGAACAAACCGATTTGGGGGTACATCCATTCTGTAGTCGATCTCCTCAACAAAGAACGTGTCGCTGGGGATTTGGGACGTCGGTGACGCCATCGCCGGACGTCGGCGGAGGATGATGAGGGGGGAGGAGCGAGCGAGCCGCAGGAGAGGCGTCCGAGTGACGAACACCAACCGCGCGTGAGACCTGAGAGCCACAGGGGTGGCGGGAGGCGGAAGCCTGGGAGAGGGTGGGGCGCCACAGGAAAACCACACCCAAGAAAACCTCCCAGGCCCAAGTCCAAAAGAAAACACTAGGGGGCAGGGTTCGGGCCAGAACGCGCCGCTCCTGCCCCACGCTGGCGGGGCTCCAGGCCACGGGTGATACGGTCGATCGCCGTGAGCTGGTTCGCCCTAGTCTTTGGATTCTCCGAGAAACCTTGGCACCGCGCCCGCAGCTTGCGGGCGGACCTGAAGGACTCGGACCCGTTGAAATTGCCACCGCACTTGCGGCAGCAATACACGGAATTAACACAGAAAACGTCATGCCCCAATTCAGCGAATTCGGCAAGCACAGGTTGGGGAACGTCAGCCGAGCCGCTGGCAGCAGACACCTGCTCCAGCGGCTGGGGAGGGACCGCGGGGAACCCCGAGGAGGCCTCCAAAGGCCGAGACGTGGACCCCAACATCCTATCGGCCGCCTCGATGGCCGCCGTGACCCTAGAATCCGAAACACTCAGCCACGCCTCAGAACTCCGCAGAAAGAAGTCCTCGGCAAGGCTCAGGACGAGAGGCGAGGGAGCACATACCCGATCAGCTCCCGAACGAAGAGTCTGGAGGGTACTCGCACTCCGAGCGACACGATTGCACCGTCGACACCGATACTCAGACGTCCTCTGGCAGAAGAGCAACTCGTGGTCCTGGGGCCTCTCGAAAACCACACGCTTGGGCACCTGGGCGAGCTCTGGGTCCTGCTCCACGACAGGGTCAGCTCCCCACCTCCGAAACTGCACAACCTGGAAGGCCGCCCACGACACATAGTGCAGGACCTGCCTGTGCTGCTTCAGCCCAGCTGCCAAACTGTCAGCCAGCGTCTTTGACACCATATGCGCAGCACTGCCACACTTCGCGAAGAAGTCGGCCCAGGCATTGCCGACGTAGGCCTCCAGCTCGTCTGGCGTGGCCGACCCGATGATGTCCTCCAGCTTCCTGTGAGCTGGAGTCCACTGAAACCGCACTGGTGGCAGACGTGGATCGCGTGCTCTGGCAGCCGAAAAAATATCTCTCCAGACTCGGGCGTGCTTCGCTTTGCCAAACTCGAGCCTCTGGTCCCAGGACGCACCCTCCTCCACGAGCGATTTCAGATCAGAAATGAAAACCTCATGCCCAGGATGCCTCTGAAGTCCCATCTTGATGGCATAGCGCTCAGCACGTCCTACTGTCTGCACATAGTAGGGCAAGGGCCCATATACAGCTCTGGCGGGGAGCCACGTGACGGGGTCCAGCTGGCAGACCGACCACCCACACCTACGTACTTCAGGAATGCTGGCCGAGAACCCCGAACCGTCAGTATATGACGTAGGCCCCCAAGAGCCCGAGACATCTCCCCATTCAAAAACCTCATTGGAGACCGTGGTGTAGTGCGGTACAGCAACAGGCTCGGGAACCCCATAGATCAGGTATCTCTGGTCCCAGTCGGCGCACCCCAGCATCTGCCCAGACGCCTGAAGCATGCCACGAACCTCCTGAAGCTGTTCTGGAAACTCATAATACTCCTGGTCGGGGTCCCCTTCGAGGAGCGGCGGGCAGTCGTAAAAGATATGACCCCAACAGGAGTCGATAGCCTTGCCGCAGGCCTGACATGGCCTAATGGGCCTCCCGTGCTTCATGTCCCGACGCGGTGGGATGGGAAGGTTGTCAGCCCACAAAGCCTGCAGCGCTCCGAGGCGCCTGTGACACTTTATCTTGGCGAGCGCGTGGCGCAGCGCACGATGCCACGCGTCCGCCTGCTCGGTGTAAAAATGCTGCTGCAACCTATGGTGCTGCCAGCGCTGAATGCCTTGATGCAGGAACACTCGTAGGTCTGCTGGACATATACGATATAAATCAAAACTGTTTCCCAAATCATCGACCAGGATGTGCTCTGACGACATAGTCCATGATATGCGCCTCAAAGTAAGCCAGGTGGCCCCGAGGGGCCCACGCGCCTTGGCCCAGGAAGGTGAACTCTCAAATTTAGCACCCAGACGTACCCAAGCCTCCCGAAGTCTGCTAGGTTGCACTCGCCCGTCCCAGATCCAGGAGGCGTATTTGAGCACAATGTCCGTGGTGGCGTTATATATGGGGTCATAACATTCATCCCGATGAGATATGAGATACGCTGTTACCCCAACCATCGTCTTACCTGGAGCACCATTTAGGACTGCAGCACAATGTCGCAACTCACGAAGAGCGCTGTCGCTAACTCCAGCAACTGCACCGCCATGCGCCACTGATGGAAGGGCGCCCGTGCGCCACAAGCTGGTAGCACTCCGCCCCACGGCGGACTTCAACATGCGAAAACGATGCTTGCGCTCTCGAAACTGCACCAACCTACGCTTCTCCATATGCCGAAGAACTCGAGGTCCTGTGAGCTCGTGTCCCAGATTCCTCATGTGGGCCCTGTACGGGATCTTCAAGGTTCCCAGGTGCCTCTTGAGCTGTCCCCAAACCTTTTGGTTCCCAGGGATACATCCAGACTTCGGCGGCTTCAGGACCATCCCGAGATCTCCTGCATCCGACGTAAACGCCTTGGCCGCTCGGGCCAGGTTGGACACCTCCCTCAATACGGGCGACACGTACTGCAGACCCACATCGTCCATGAGCGTGCGTGGCGTGATAGAAGGTGCAATACTGGCCGTGCGTTGGACCGCTCGGTACGTGAGGAGGTATAGAAGGTACGTGGCGTGCGTACAGCCCGCAAGAATACCCTGATGGGCCACCAAGGGCCTAGATACAGACCCAAAGCACTTGATCCTTCTCGGCTGACGGTAGGAGCCCAGGAGCAACCACAGGAGCCTCAGCGGGTACCCGAGCTCTCTAGCTTCTCGGAGAAGTGCACTGTGACTGACCATATCGAAGCACTTGGTCATGTCCAAGAGAATGGTGCATGTGTGCTCACCTAAAAGTTCTCCTATCTCCTGGCTCAGGTTGTGGTCGAAGGCTGAATCGGTCGAAGTCTGCCCAGCCCTTGACCCCCACAGAGGAGGAGGAGGAGAAGGAGGAGGAGGAGGAGGAGAGGAGGAGGAGGAGGAGGAGGAGGAAGAAGAGGAGGAGGAGGAGGAGGAGAAGGAGGAGGAGGAGGAGGAGGAGGGAGGGAGGAGGAGGAGGAGGAGGAGGAGGAGGAGGAGTTGGCGGCGCGCACAAGGGGGCAGCGGGAGGGGGAAGGCTTCCTGGGAAGAGACTGCTCCTTAAACGGCGCCGGCCCTACAACTGCAGACAAGGCCCGTGCCTTCTAAGGAGCAGGGGTGGCTCTAAGAAGCCGTTCCCCGCCCCCCCTGTCCCCCTACCCCCTTCTGCGCGTCGCGTGGCTGACCCTGCGCGCGCGCGCGAGGAGCAACCCCGAAGAGCACCAGAGATGCTCGGAGCTTGCTGGCGCTCCGCGTGCTCCCCGCCCCAGCCTCGCCGCCCCATCCCGCTGCCGCGCCGCCTCGTGATACACTGTCGCTCCGCCTCCTCCCTCCTCCGCCGGATCGGTGGTCCCTCTCCACCCCTCTCCTCCTCCTCCTCCTCCTCCTCCTCCTCCTCCTCCTCCTCCTCTTCCTCCTCCTCGTGCTCTTGGGAAGCAACTACTGGGAGTCTCCGTCGGAAGGATGAAGGAAAATCCCACCAGCCCTCTGGGCGTAGGTGGTCTAGGGCGTTTCCTCTTCCAACCCCCTTCTTCCCCTTAGGGGAGGGCTCATCAGAGTTCCCTATTAATATACACCCACTCCCCCAAGCCAGGAACCAGGCTCCCCCCACCACCAGTCTTCTCAAAAAACAATACAAACACACACTTTGCCTCCAAATTCGGAGCATGCGCAACCAACCCGATGCGGCCCTCCACACCATGCCTGTCAAAAAACAATACAAAATAAACTATGGGGCCAAATCTGGAATCATGTTCGTGAGTCCCGCGAGAACTTTGTGTTGTTCTTCTCCACATCCTGAGTGGGGTTATTGTTTCCTCTGCATACCTCCGCGCAGGATCTCCTCCCTTCCCCCCATCTCTTCCACCGCATCACCATCACAATCGCAATATCATCATCAGTACCACCACCACCATCAGCACGCACTCTCTCACACACACACATTTTCCTACCTCTTCACCATCACAGTCGCAATAGATATCACACTCATCACCACCACCACCACCCTCACCATCAACGCACACACATGCATCATCATCACACTCACACGCGGACAGAGACACACTCATCATCATCATCCGCATCATCACCATCACCATTGTTCACCACATGCCCCATCAGCGTCACCAGCACCATCGTCATCATCATTCCCGTTTGGCTGGCACACTCATCACCGCGACCACCATCAGCATAACCATCATCATACAAACATCAGCGTCACCATCATCATCGTGATCACCTAGGCACCATCATCACCAACCAATCACCATTCACCGTCGCTCACCATCACCATCACCATCACTAAAATCCCACATTGAGCACTAGAACCATCCCATCGCGATCATCGGTTCACCAAGTCAGCAGCATTCCGCCGTGCATCACGCCGCGAGCTTTAGTGGATGATGTTTTTCTGCAGCTCATCACGGATGATCTGAAAGACACCCCCCTGCTAGAGCAGGCTGCACGCACTTTCACAGCGGAGATGATCAAACTCTGTCCGTGGGCGCAGGCCGATAAGTCAGGCCTCGTGGCTGGCACGACGTCGGGGCGCCGCTTCGCCAGTCGATTTGCCAAGCAGCGTGCGATCCCTGTGCAGCCTTGGATGCGCAACTTAGGGCATAAGATGGCTTCGGGCAGGGTCAGGCGGGCGCAGCAGAAGAAGCGAAACATTGCTCTGCGGGCGAGAAGGAGGAAGTACTTGATATTGAAGCACGCAGTTGGAGGCCGCGTTTCGGGCCCCTGGAGGACTGGCGCACTGCCTGCTGTGGGTCATGGCGGAGCAGTATAAGGGGTGGACGACAGCAGCCTATTCTACCACAGGTAGTTTGCTGCTGCCCGCTGGTTCAACAAGAACGACTGGTGGCAAAACGGCGTACTTGTTGATGAACCCCGACCCACTGTACAACCATATGTTCGGTTGCTCCCTGTCCATCATTATCAAGTATTGTACGTTCATTTGGGATGAGAGAGTGGAGCTTGGAAGGCCCAGCGGGCCTGGCTGCGCTTGTCTGGATATCTGGAAAAGAACCCCACCTGGCAACAAGCGAGCGAGCCCCTATCCGCATGTTGGCTCACATTACTGCGCATCAGCTGGAATATGGCTAGCGTGCACACCCTGGTCACTGATCAGGGTCAAGCTATCTCTCTTCCCGCCACGCCTCCCTATGACGTGAAACTTGCGACGATCGAAGGGTTTCAGAGATGCCAACACAAGCGGCTACTGCAACATATGGATCCTACTCATGACGCCAGGGCCTTCGTGTCACGGCCTAAAGCTCTACGCTACTGTACCAAGGGTATTCGATGCTCCAGGCAACGAGGGGCTCTAGCAGCTGTATGGGCGGATGTCGTACCTCTGCCCTTCAACCTTGCGCACAAGGGGTACAACAGGCAGACCAGGTGCATGGCACGTGGTGATGCTGACGGGCCATACAGCCACATTTGGTATAAGTGCCCGAGGTTGGTTGTGCAGAGCGAGGACCCGAGTGGCAACGCTATCCTGAGCAGTTAGCTGAGCATCGCAATGCCCTTATAAGCCTCAGTCTAGATGCTGCTGCAGTCCCTCAGGTGGACAACGTGAATAATACGCATGGGGTTCACAGGCTGTCTGTGCACGTTGAGGCCCCCAATAGTTGCCCAGAGATTCTTGCGTTTGGCGACGCTGGGGGGTCTTGGGATCCTGCTTCTTTCCTCGATGGAAGTTGTCTCCGGAGCTCGATTCCAGAGGTCGCCAGGGCTGATTGGGCGGTTGTTCAGATTAACGAGTCCCTCCTCCCGATCAGGGCCTTGTGAGGCGCTCTCCAAGGCCCCTGGCAGACCATTGGGCGAGCGGGGTGCCGGGCTATTCGCCAGGCTCTCGCGAGGAACCCCTCACATGAAGAGCTTTTGTTTCGGATTTGCAGGCGGCAGTGCGTGAGGGTAATGCATGGTGTCCCGAGCAGGCGCCTGAGATCGATTTTGTCAGCTAGCCGTTCCCAAGCGGCCTCAGTTCGTGTGGTGCCCAGCCCTCAGGAGTTTTGGTGAGGTTCTGGCCCAGGGGTCGTGTGTCAAAACGTGGGCTGGGAACCTCTGGGCCGTTTTTTTTGCCAAGCTCGGATCTGGTTCGCACGCTTTCGCCGACGGCTCTGCGAAAGCGATCCAAAGGGGAGCTGGTTTCCCACAAAAGTGCGATCAGATGTTTCGCCTGGGCAGCCCAGAATCTACTGCCTGACGGCAGTCGGACCGTCTTGGGCCCCAACGCCGCCCTGCACCTGCGCTCCAGCCCTTCCGCCTTGCCCATGGGTGTCGCAGGCCATGCCACCTGGAAGGCAGCGGGTAATAATCTTTAGCGCTGCCGACGGTGTGGCAGACAAGCCTCGTCTCTTTTGTCGCTCAGAGCTCTGCTGACACACGGTGGTAGCAGGCGTCGCGAGACATCTGAGGCGCAGCGACACGCGTGCGACGCATGGTTCCGTGGGGCTGGGGGTTCTCGTTTCTCGCGGCTGTGAGGGTTGCTCTGGGTGCGGCCGATCAGGCGTTTCGTGAGGACGATGGCGCCAGTGAGAGTGATGTGCCACCCACGCCTGAGAAAAGGGGGAGAAGTTCTCATGTCTCTCCGCAGCCTCGAGCATGACCCTTTGGCCGTGGGGCAAACCTTTATTTGTCGTAAGTGCGGGGCCTACGGAGCCTTAGGCAGTTTTCGCAAACTGGCGTCCGTGTGTGAAGGCCCATCGAAGGTCCCCTCCACCTTGGCCAACCAGAAGATGGCTGTGCGGAGAACGGAGCGGGGAAAGCACCCCAGGACTGGCACGAAGATCGTCGAGTCTCGCGATGGGGTGCCTGTGTCCGCCTGTGCTGACCCCAGCACTGGGGTGCCCTGTTCGGAGAGGGGGGGAGGGCTCCAGAGCGGGGGAACAATGCGCGGTGGCCGAGCTGCGCGAAGAGAATGGTGCTTCCGCCTCGAGCCGCTGCGGCCCCGTTGGGGTCTCCCCCCTCTCCTGGCCATTCTGGCAGGTCCGAGTGCGAGGGTGCCCTTGTCCCTCGCACTATCCCCATCGAAGGGTCTGTCGGACGATTCTTACTAATTAGTGTCGCCTCTCCCCTGGCAGGCGCGAGCGTGGCTTTGCGTTGCCGTGGGTGTGGTGGCGGGTTGGAGTTGCGGGCCGCCTGGGTAGCCGTGCTTCCCCTTCCCCTTCTCCCCCCGTGCTGCCCCTGTGGCGCACGGGGGCTCGCGGCGGCGGCGTCGTTGGTCGCCCCCGCCCTTTCGCCCGCATGCGTCGACACGTTCGGCGACGTGGACGCCTTCGGCCGCAAGACTGGGCCTCGGACCACCACCTCGGGGTTTGCCCCTTGGTGGTGACGCTATGACACGCAGCCTCCTCCTCCTCCTCATCCTGCTCCTCCTCCTCCTCCTGCTCCTCCTCCTCCGCCTCCGCCTCCTCCTCCTCCTCCTCCTCCTCCTCCTCGTGCGACCTTCTGCGAAGAGAACAAGTTACCGCCTATACAGAGACAAGGTGCAGCAACAAGCCCGTAAAAGAAGAGGAAAAAGGATGACACGAGTTATCTCCTGCAGTGCTCACGGCGGCTGCGAAAAGTTAGGCAGCGGCGGCGGCACAGCCAGGAGATGAGAGACGGGATAGCTCCTGCCGAAGTGAGCACCATTGGACGGGTCCACGCCCGACTGGGTCGCGGGTTGGGTCGCAGGTGGGTCGCGGGTGGGTCGACGGTGGGTCGCGGGTGGGTCGCGGGCCGAGTCGCGGGTGGGTTGCGGGTGGGTCGCGGGTGGGTCGCGGGTGGGTCGCGAACGGGTCGCGGGTGGGTCGCGGTTGGGTCGCGGGGTGGGTCGCGGGTGGGTCGCGAGGTGGGTCGCGGGTGGGTCGCGGGCCGGGTCGCGGGGGGGACGACGACGACGACGACGACGACGACGACGACGACGACGACGACGACGACGACGACGACGACGACGACGACGACGACGACGACGACGACGACGACGACGACGACGACGACGACGACGACGACGACGACGACGACGACGACGACGACGACGACGACAACAACAACAACAACAACAACAACAACAACAACAATAACGACAACGACAACAACGACAACGACAACAACAACAACAACAACAACAACAACAACAACAACAACAACAACAATCATTTTACCCGAACGCTCAGTGTTCTCCCCAGTGCCAGGGTTTTCATGCGACGCCAGCCAATACCCCCACTTCGTGGGGGGGCAATGCAAGCTCTACCAAACATCCACACGACTCTCGGGAACCACCCACACCCAGCTTCCCGCCCTATGACGTCAGGACACTTCACTTCGTGGCGCGCGGACGATCGTGGATACTACACTGGCGTGGAGTACACACCCGCAGAGGTTGATCACTTGTTTGGGCCCCGCATGTGCCCCGCATCGTGCATTTGTTGCGCATGACATACATAGTACAAAGACAGAGAGAGAGACAGAGGACAGCGCGCGCGGGTGGAAATTTTGAAAAGTCGTGCAGGTGTTTTTCGAGGACCTACGGTGCGATTCGTGTGATTTTATGATGCGCGGTGCTAAAATTCTTAAAAACCCAATGGTTTTTGGAGATTTCGGCGTGCGCGCGCGAAGAAAAAACGAATGTGTCCCGCATGGTATTATTTGACAGGGATGATGGCCCTGGCAGGTGCGCAACCGTTGTCGCAGAAGTTCGAAAAAGTTGCTCGCAAAAGCCCGTTTGACAGAATTGTTTAAAAAGTGTTGGTTTTCCTACGAATCCGCAAGAGCGCGCGGAAGAACATTTTGACATTTTTTTCTTAAAAAACCATTGGGTTTTTGATGTTTTTATGTTAAAATCGCTACGAAACCTAAGGTTTTGGAAGGATTTCGTCTTGCGCGCGCGAATGTCCACTTTACCTCATTTTTTGTAAGGGATTCTTGAAATTTGATCAGGTAAGAACAAGAATTTTCATTTTATAGTGTTTTTTGCAAGGGAAAACGCAACGTAACAAAAAACCGGATCCGGACATAATCCACTTTTCTGAAGCTTTCGCGAAAAAATGATGAAAATGTAGCTGCGGCCTAGGTTTTGGAGGGGGGTCGCGCACCAGGGGTCCCAACAATAATTATTCTTTAGAAGTAATAATGTTCAACAACAATCACTTTACCCGAACGCTCAGTGTTCTCACCAGTGCCAGGGTTTTCATGCGACGCCAGCCAATACCCCCACTTTGTGGGGGGGCAGTGCAAGCTCTACCAAATATCCACACGACTCTTCGCCACCACCCACACCCAGCTTCCCGCCCTATGACGTTCGGACACTTCACTTCGTGGCCTGCGGACGACCGTGGCTACTACACTGGCGTGGAGTACACACCCACAGAAGTTGTTAAGCCTACGTTCGTACACCCACAGAAGTTGTTAAGCCTTGTTAACCCACAGAAGTTGTTAAGCCTTCCACAGAACATCTGTTGCATATGATGCATATGGTACATGATACACATGATGCGCGGTGCTAAAATTCTTAAGAACCCAATGGTTTTTGGAGATTTCGGCGTGCGCGCGCGAAGAAAAAACGAATGTGTCCCGCATGGTATTATTTGACAGGGATGATGGCCCTGGCAGGTGCGCAACCGTTGTCGCAGAAGTTCGAAAAAGTTGCTCGCAAAAGCCCGTTTGACAGAAATGTTTAAAAAGTGTTGGGTTTCCTACGAATCCGCAAGAGCGCGCGGGATGAGATTTTGACATTTTTTTGTTGAAAAACCATTGGTTTTTTGATGTTTTTATGTTAAAATCGCTCCGAACACTAAGCTTTTGGAAGGATTTCGTCTTGCGCGCGCGAATGTCCACTTTACCTTATTTTTTGCAAGGGATTCTTGAAATTTGATTATATTAGAACAAGAAATGTCATTTTATAGTGTTTTTTGCAAGGGAAAGCGGGGGGGAACAAAACAACCGGATCTTGATCACATCGAATTACCTGAGGCTTCCTCACGAAAATGATGAAAATGTAGCTGCGGCCTAGGCGGCGCAGGGGGGCCGTGCACCAGGGGTCCCAACAATAATTATTCTTTAGAATTAATAATGTTCAACAACAACAACAACAACAACAACAACAACAACAACAATCATTTTACCCGAACGCTCAGTGTTCTCCCCAGTGCCAGGGTTTTCATGCGACGCCAGCCAATACCCCCACTTCGTGGGGGGGCAATGCAAGCTCTACCAAACATCCACACGACTCTCGGGAACCACCCACACCCAGCTTCCCGCCCTATGACGTCAGGACACTTCACTTCGTGGCGCGCGGACGATCGTGGATACTACACTGGCGTGGAGTACACACCCGCAGAGGTTGATCACTTGTTTGGGCCCCGCATGTGCCCCGCATGGTGCATTTGTTGCGTATGACATACATAGTACAGAGAGACAGAGAGAGAGAGAGAGAGAGAGCAAGACAGAGAGCCAGTGGAGAGAGAGATAGGAAGAGATTCCGCAACGCTATGCACTTCGTGTCATTTTTTGCAAGGGATGGTGGCCCTCGTAGGCTCGCAACCGTTGTTGCAGAAGGTCGAAGCACCTGAAAAGGTTCCTCGCAAAGGCCCTTTTAACAGAAATGTTTAAAATCTGGTGGGTTTCCTAGGAATCCGCAAGAGCGCGCGGAAGGACATTTTGACAATTTTTTCTGAGAAAACCATTGGGTTTTTGATGTTTTTATGTTAAAATCGTTACGAAACCTAAGGTTTTGGAAGGATTTCGTCTTGCGCGCACGAATGTCCACTTTACCTTATTTTTTGCAAGGGATTCTTGCAATTTGATCAAGTAAAAACAAGAATTTTCATTTTATAGTATTTTTTACAAGGGAAAGCGGGGGGGAACAAAACAACCGGATCCGGACACAATCGTTTTGCCTGAGACTTCCTCACGAAAATGATGAAAATGTAGCTGCGGCCTAGGCGCGGCGGGGGGGCCGTGCACCAGGGGTCCCAACAATAATTATTCTTAAGAAGAAATAATGTTCAACAACAACAACAACAACAACGACAACAACAACAACAGCAACAGCAAGCAGAATCCTCACCACGGATTCGCAATTCAGCCACGCACCCAGGGACAATGAATGACCGTTCGGCCCCCTCACTCTGATTAATCAGATGCTCGACCGCATCACTCCACCGCCCGCCCTCCTGCAAGCCCCCCGTCCGCCCAGCAGTCGTGTGCCGCTGCACGGAGCCAACGAAACCTCCGCCCCCACCCCCAGACCTCCGACAAGGTGTTTTTTCTTCAACGGGTGGCCCCAGAAGTGTAATTTTTTTTGCCCCAGATACTCTGTTGGCGGCCCTGGGGCCCGAGGACGGGCCCCCGAGTCCGAACTCGAGGAACAGCGCCGGACTGAACAAATCGGATGTCGGAGATCTGGGCGCGACGACGACGGCAACGACGATCGGCGACAACCCGCAATTCACTACCTGGGCGGGGAAGGGGGCGGGAGAGGACCTCGACAGAGTTCTCCGCCGCACCCCGACGAGAGCTTATTCAGCCACTGGCGCAACGCGGCGCACCCCAAGCCCCAAAGGCGCAGATTGCAAACCACACCCTGGCGTAAGCACACATCTTGTAATCGGCGAGACGAGACGACGACGCCAACGACGCCAACGACGCCGACGACGACGACGACGACGACGACGACGACGACGACGACGACGACGGCGGCGACGGCGGCGGCGGCGGGCGGCGACGGCGACGGCGACGGCGACGGCGACGGCGACGGCGACGGCGACGACGACGACGACGACGACAACGACGACGAGGGCTGGGGCGCGCCTTGCGCCAGGGTTCCTCACCGCCACTCTTTGGGAGAAGAAGGAGAGCACGCCGGGGCTCTTGCTGGGCGCCAAGAGCAGCTGCGGGAGGAGGGCGGGCGGAGGGAGCGAAGAGGGCGAGCTGGGGGGAGGAGGATGGGCTGAGCGAGGGAGAGAGTGAGCGAGGAGGATGACCCCCACCTCCTCGCGTCTCGACATGTTGGCCAGCATGGGCCCCGAACAGGAAGCTGCTGCACCGTGGAGGTGGATATCATGCTGTGTAGGCTGCGCGGTGTGAGCTATGTGGTGGAAGCGATGTTTTGTGAGATATGCTGTTTAATATGTGTATATATATATATATGTATGCTGTGTGAGCTCTGTGGGTTGAGCGGTCCGAGCTAGGTGATGTAAGCTAGGTGATGTAAGCTATGTGGTGCAAGCTATGTGGTGCAAGCTATGTGGTGTGGGCTGTGTGGTCTGAGCCAGGTGGAGTCCCACCAGCCATTTGGGCTAAGGTGGTATAGCGATATATTTCTTCCTCGTGTGAAACCTCTTCCCGTCGGGGAGGGGTACATTGCCCCTCCGTTGCATGGAATTTTGTCGGGCCGGCCGCGATGTGGCAGAGGGGCAAGATGGCTTCAAGAGGGCCCCCGGTGCTCTTAGATGGTCTCCAAGATGGCGCAAGATAGCCGGCGATAGTTTAAGATAGCTTCAGACATCTCTCCAAGAGGCCCGGATATCTTTCTATCCTCTTCCCAAACCCCCTCTCCTTTCGGGGAGGGGTACACTCCCCCTCCCCTCCGTGTTTTTTTTTCGGGGCGGGCGGCGGTGTGGCAGAGGGTCCCTATTCGACCAAGATGGAACCAAGAGGGCCTCCGATGCTCCAAGACGGTTTCCAAGAGTGCTCAAGATAGGCGACGATGGTTCACAATAGCTTCCGACGTATCTTCAAGAGGCTTGGCGAAGGCCACAAGACGGTTCCCAGTGCTCTCGGAACCCCCTGTGAACCCCCCAATCCCCCAAGAGGCCAAAACCCTTCAACAACCAGAAAGGAAAATCAACGGTGCGTTACGTCTCGCCTGCATGCTTCCGATCCGCTTTTGAGGCGCCAAGATGGCCCCAGGATCGCCCAAGAGGGGCCCCAAAAGGGACCCAGGTGGCCCCACAGGCGGCCCCAAGAGCGCCTAAGAGCGGTCCAAGGGGGCTAGAAGAGGGCGCCAACAGGCGATGTTGCTGGCCCCGAATGGGCAAAGCAAATCGCGCCCCAAGGAGGAGGAGGAGGAGGAGGAGGAGGAGAAGCAAAAGGAGGAGGAGGAGGAGAAGGAGGAGGAGGAGGAGGAGGGACCAGGGAGGAGAGAGGAAGGAGGAGGGAGAAGGGAGGGAGGGGGAGGGGGGAGGGAGGGGGGGGAGGGAGGGAGGAGAGGAGGAGGAGGAGGAGGAGGAGGAGGAGGAGGAGGAGGAGGAGGAGGAGGGAGAGCATGCGCCAAGGGGGGGAGGCGCGCCAGCAACAACAGCAGCGAAGAGAGAGAGAGAGAGAGAATGTCCCCGTCCTGCGCGCCGATCTACCTGACGATCGGAGCAAGGCGAGCACTGCGCCTCTTGACCTGCTTGAGACGGGCACGCACGCGAGCTTCCAGCCGACGAACCCCACTCGGAGGCTGAAGTGATGGCGCGAGGCGCAGATCGTGGTAAAACTGAAAGGCTGGATCTACGAAAAGGAACACAACACCAGTTCGTTTTGCGCAGAGGCGGCCCAAAGGAAAATGGACGCCTTTTCGGGGCCAGAAAGCGAGAGGAACGACGGAGGAATGGAGATAGAAGGCTGGACGCTGTCAACACCATGCGGGCAACTAATATAGCGCAGAAAATGATCGGCCCCAAGCACACCACAGAACACGCGCGGAACCGTGCGACCGCGAAGACGGGCAGAACAGCACCAGCCGTTCGAGGAGGTTTTCAAAACAGAGACAACTACACAGGCAGGAACTAAGTTTGCTAACCTCCTCAGAGCCATCAGAGCTAGATCAAGATCACAACACCTCGAAGCTACCCCCAGTTCCTCAAGACGATACAGAAGCGGAACGCAATACCCTTCAGGAGCGGCGCTGCGAAGCCATCTCTCGGCAGCGGCCTGAACCCTCGGGGTACCAGCTGTCGGGGCACGGGGCACGGCACATACAGTCGGGGCGTTGACCTAAGGAACCCAAAATAAGGAACGGGGCTCCTTTTCTCCATAAGTGAACCTTCGATTTCCGATCGAAGACAGAAGGAAAACCGGAGGCAAGCTGTGAAACACTTAAGGAACGCGGAGCCCCTCCCCAACCAAAAGGGTTCCTTCTTCAGGGCCCCGACTGTAGCTGTTCGATACTGGAGCGCAGAACGCAACTCGAGCTCTGGCGCCCCGGCGGGTCGTGCCCCCACGGAAGGTTGCACCCGTCGCCGGTGGCCGGCGCCTGGACCCTCGCCTTCGCTCGGAAGAGCTCGGTCGAGCGGCAGGCAGATCTGCGAAGGGCCGCCCGAGAGGTCAGGCACAGCCTCCGGACCTGGCAGGGCCATCCCACCGAGGGCAGCTTCTCGAGCACAACGGCGCCGATCGCGTTCCTCGATACCGCCGGCCGCGGCCTGCCCCGGCGCAGCGACGGGGCCGCGCGCGAGCTTCTGGAGGGGGGGAGAACTGGGAGACGCGCGGAAGACAGCTGAGCGCTTGCTGTTCGAACAGGGCGATGCCTTTGACGAGGCCGAGGCCCCGGGCTCCGACGTCGCGACTCCGAGAAAGGGCGCTCGCGGGCGGGGGCGATCCAGGAACGGTTCTTTGGGTCACAGCCGAGATGGGGTTCTTTGGGTCACGGCCGAGATGGACCCCAAGGGCGTTTTGCGGGGCGCGAGAGGAAGAGGGGAGACCAGCGTCACGCAGCAGGCGGTCGTATCCATATTGAGACAGATCGGCGAGCGGAGCGATAACAACTTTCGATTCGTTGGCCTGCAGCGAGGGCTGCACATTCGCGCTCAGGAGAAGCACGAGCGAAGGAAAGGTGCACGTCTTGCGCAAAAAGCCCGACGTCGTCGGCACGCCCGCCAAGCACTGCTGAGGCACGGGCAAGTCTCGAGCCCAGCATCCGCAGGATGGAGCCAATGCACATACGAGCGAAGAGGAGAAAGGTCACCCTCGCGCGATCCCCCGCTTCGCCCACACTCCAGCCTCCCGAGGCCCGCAGAAGGAAACGGATGACCAGACGTCGGTATAGTGCGCGGTACCAGCCCTGCGAACTGCCTTGGGGAACTTCGAAGCTTCCAAAATGAACGCGATCATGAAGCGGAGGAGGTGGGGGAGCCGGCCTTGATATCGAAGGTCGCGCATCCTGTAGTTTGGATCCCGTCCTGGATGAACCGCTCAACGGCCTGGGACCCAAAAGCAACAACTCGGTTCGTAAAGTTCGTCCCAAGGATGAAACCCTCTGGAGACCTACGCAACATTCCTGAAGGACACGCGCGAACGGTCGGTTGACAACCCGGCTGATCAGCTCGTTGTCAGAGCTGCTTAGCGCGATCGGCCCGGTCTGCTCGGGCGATCGGAAGACCGCATTGAAGGTGTCTGCGGGGCTCTCGCCCTCGGGCAGAAAGATCGCCACGCCGTGGTTATATTTGGCTTGACGCTGACCACGCGCCAGAAGAACTTGACGCACTCCCAGGAGAGGTTCCATCGTGCAGGCGCCGCCCCGAGACCGCGCGCAGCACGGAATGCCGTCGGGCCCTGGACGCGAGTCTCTGGCGCACTTGGCGGACCGGCAAAACTCTTCGAATTCCAACTCCCAAAACGTCGGGGAGGGCACCTGCGAGATGATGGGCAGGAGCTCCCGCCGACGCGAGCGCTGGCCGACGGCCAGAGCGCGCGCCTGTCCCCAGTGCTCTGCAAGCAACAAGGCCACTGCACGCGTCTCGGAAACTTGTTGACCCGCGGGGTCAGAAATGCCAGAGAGCGAAATATTCCTCCTCCTTTGGCCCAAGGCGCACACATGGGATGCTAGCTTGTTCCGGGCAGCTTGTTTTTGAACAGCGGGGCGATTGGGCTCCTCGTTATCTTGCATATCTCTGCGTATCTGCTCGGTCATGAGACGCCTCGGGGAATCCCTGGATATCCACCCAAGTACAAAGCCCCCCGCAGATAAAGTTCCGAATGTCAGCGAGCGCACTCGAAGCACAGCGCAGAAAAAACAAGCCGCCCTCGCCGATCGCGCGGAAGAGCTGCGCGAGCCCAATGGACCTTCTCCTCCACGGATAATGGGCCACCAGATCGCGAATGACATGCGTCGCAGCCTCCCTGATGGCACATTTCGTCTCTTCCCGGGCGAAGACAGGACCGGGGTCGCGTGGGCCACCTCTTTCCAGAAGGTCCTCTAAGAAGGGGCGGCGCTGAGCCCGCTTGGGGGCCCAAGACGGAATGCGAATGCCACCGGGCCGCGAAATCCGCAATCGCAAGGCCACAAGCGCACGGCCAGACATGGCCCACTCCCCGTGCGCCGCCGAAAGCAGCGGACTGTTCCGCTTGAAATCGAAGAGAGCGCTGCTTGGGACGTAGCCGCGCAGTCTGTCCAGGCGAGCGCGCGACGCGATGTTGGGCCCGGGGCCGCTTGCATCCATCGCGCGACGGATGAAGTGGTGTTGGCCAACCTCGCACAGGTCGGGAAATATCGAATTCAAGTAAGCATCGCGGTTGGAACTGCCGGAGCGGACTCCCCCATCAGCAGAGTAAGAGCCTCTGCCCTCGGCGGGAACGTTGACATCGCCGCGGCAAAGACGGCGCCGACGTCAGCCCTGAGAAGATGATTGCGGATCGCCCGAAGTTCACCTCTCTGCTGCATGATAGAGGCCCCAGGATCAACGTGCACATCGCGCATTTGCACGCCGCCGCGCTGACCGTGGAGCGCGACGAGGCACGCGCGACCAGGCCTAAGCGAGAGAAGATGAAGGGGAAGAAACTGGCCCCGAAGCCGAAGATGCGCAAATATTAGACTGCCACAAATCGCTCGATCGTCAACGAGGCGCCCCCCATCCCGAGAGCACTGCTGCACTCTTTTCGAAGAGCTCCAAATCGCGTCGGTTCCCACGGGCCTCCTGGATACAGACGACATCGTAGGTTTGACAAAGCCGGGGCAGATGCTGAACTTGCCTCCTGAGTTTCGCGCGACAGGTCGAGAGGCCCCCGAGCAGAGACTGAGCATTCCAGGCGACAATCGAGAAACCGGCGCCGGGGTAGAACGGCATAGAGCAACAGCCAGGCGGGGAACTCACAGAAGCAGAAGACGAGGAAGAGGAGCACGAAACCGAAGAGGGGCTGGAAATCGAAGAAGAGCTGGAACTAGACAGAGGACCTGGGAATCAACGAGGACCGCCGCCTCCTCGCACGCGACGCACCGCGCGCGCTCGGCAAGGGCGAGCACCCCCGCGGCCCCCGACTAGAGTCGGACGCGATAGGCAAGAAACATTCCTATTCGAGGGCGCCCTTCGCGAGAGCCGAGACCTGGTCTCTCTCCATCAGCAAGGATTTGAAGGCTCCTAACTCTGGGCCGATGCTGGCGGACGTGTCGGGGCCCCCAACGAGCGCGCACAGGGCCGTGACCTCCTCGTTCCCGGTGAAGAACAGGATGCCTGGGTGCCCGTTGACCCCCCGGCGACGCCCTGGCCGACGCCTCTGCTGGCGAGGTGCCGCGGAACTCCCCGCCAGACCCCCCAGGCATAACATTGCAACGGCGAACGTCAGGCGCGGCGTCGCGGCGAGCGCGAGGGGCGAGAGCACCTCTGGGGGTGTCGAACTGCAGCCTGTGAAGCTTGACATGCCCGGAGAAAAGGCCGTCGCGTCGGTGGCGGACTCGAACTTCGCAGAATTCGCTTCGCTGAGACTGTCGGCGGCGATCTCCTTCGGAGCTTTGATGTGAGACGGCAGGCGCGGGGCGACCTTCTCATTCGTGATCTCGGTCCTCCCACGTTCGAGCAGAGGATCCATGAAACCTCCAATCCAAATCTTCGCGTTGCCGGCGTCGCGCTCGAAACCGCCAGAACCAGTGAAGCCGCCAGAAAAGGTCGGGGCCGCGGAACGAGACCTCCATCGGGGCAGAGACGGAGCAGCAGACGGAATGGAACGAGCGCTCGCAGCGTCAGCCTGCGATTGGGGCTCCAGCGCTCTGGCTTCAACCCTGGCAAATAATGCGGTCTCCTGGGCAGGGCCCAAACCAATCTTCACTTCCGCTTCGAGGGTGTCCAACCTGGCGGTGATCAATGAGACGTTCTCCTCGCGCTTTTGCGCGGAAGCCTGAAGCCCTGCAACATCGCCATGCGCGGCCATGTCGCGCACCATGCGGGCGAGACTAGCATGCAACGCGGCGCCGGCTCCCTCTTCAGATCCGCGCGCGCGAGCCCGTCGCTGAAAATCCTCTGCCCCCTCCGCGGCGACGTCGGCGCCACGGGGCCGCGGCGGCGGAGGGCGCGGCAGGACTGGGGGCGCCCGCCCGAGCACGACACTCGCATCGCTCCTCGAAGATGAGCTGCCCGCACAAGTGGGCCCCACTCCCACTCGGGCCAAACTGGCCACGGGGGGGGAGGAGGAGGAGGAGGAGGAGGAGGAGGAGGAGGAGGAGGAGGAGGAGGAGGAGGAGGAGGAGGAGGAGGAGGAGGAGGAGGAGGAGGAGGAGGAGGAGGAGGAGGGGGAGCAGGAGGAGGAGGGGGAACGGACAAGCTAGGTGCGCTCGCGTCATATCTGACATCCTACCCCTCCCTCCCATCCCTTACCATGGCGCAGATCCCCTCTCTACTCGCACAGTCGGATGTCGAGCAGGGCAATGATCCCGAAAGGGTACGCGATGCATTGTAGAGCACGGCGTGGCATGGCGTAGAAGAGCACAGTGAAGCGTCGTATCAACCTAGCATTGCAGTGCATGCCGTGGCATGGCACGGCAAATGACGCCAGCGCTGCAGCGGGAGCACGAGTCGAAACGAGCGGAAGCGCGGAAATGAGGCAAACGCTGCAGCGGGAGCACGATTCGGAACGAGCGGAAGCACGCCGGAATCGGCCCGGGAGGCTTCCCGGGCGCCAGAAACAGAAATTCAGCATTTTCAACAGAAAAATGTGTATTGGAATGGCCTTTCTTCGGCGCCGCCTCGGAACTCGATTTTCTGGCGCCGGCCGGAACCGGCTGCGGACCCGGCCTGGGCGCCGGCCCGGGCGCCGGCTCGGGCGTCCGGCCCGGGCGCCGGCTCGGGCGCCGGCCCGGGCGTCGGAATCGGCCCGGGAGGCCTCCCGGGCGCCGGGAGCAGAAGTTCAGCATTTTCAAAAAAAGAAATGTGTATTAGAATGGCCTTTTTTTCGGCGCCGCCTCGGAACTCGATGGAGGAGGGAGGAGGGAGGAGGGAGGAAAAGGAGGAGGAGGAGGAGGAGGAGGAGGAGGAGGAGGAGGAGGAGGAGGAGAAGGAGAAGGAGGAGGAGGAGGAGGAGGAGGAGGAGGAGGAGGAGGAGGAGGGGCGCTTGGCCGAAGGCGGCTGCAGCGACCCCAGGAGGGCACGTTGCCGTTGCCGCGCCACCCCTTTGCGCTGCCCTCTGGGCCGCTACGCCGTTTTGCCGGGCATGCCGACCGCTGCGCATCGCGAGGGGGATCGGGGACCCGCCTGGCATCGCAGGCAAAAAGCAAAACGAAGCTCCTCGCGCCATCTCCCCAGGCTCGCGCGAGCCCACCATTTGATCGACAGCGGCCGCGCCGGTCCCAGGTCAGCATCTGGAGGCGTGGCAAGCAGGTCGTCGACAAACTGGGATTGCCCGCGTGGGTAGCACGTTCAGCCTCGGCGCTGGTTCTGCCCCCGCGGGCAGAGGAGTCGCTCGCCGCGCGGGCAGATGGCAGCGCGCGACGAGGCTGCACAACAGTAGATCAGCAAGGCGGCCATCGCCTCGACGACGGCGGCGGAGGCTCATCAAGAGCGGGAGAAGCGGAAGCCCCCCCCCCCGACGGCGACCAGCTGGCCACCTACAAAAGGCGGGCCACAGAACGGCAGCTCACCCTTGCCAAGTTGGCGGCCGCAGCTAGGGTGGCCAACAAGTCAGCCGCCTCCAAGCAGGAGGAGATCGCGGTGCTGGGGCACGGCGCCTCGAGCTCAAGCCGCTCGGGGGCCAGCTCGCGAACGCGAGGTATCGCGAGAAGAGGCTGGGGCAGGTCCTGCGAGACACCGTCGAGAAGCGGAAAGAGCAAGAGATGAAGGCGATCGAGCTGGAGGAACTCACCCAGGATGCGCGCGCGACAGGGCAGGGCCTGGGGAACCAGCCGCAGGGGGATGGGGCGGCGGCAGAACAACGGGGTCTTTCGTCACCCCCCCGCGCCCCATGGCGATGGAGACCGCGGAGACGGGCTTCTCGGGCGGCCCCCCTGCGCCACCGCCTCCACCTGCCCCTCCCAAGCACCCCCCCCGTGCAAGAAGCGGTCCGCGATCCGCGCGGCGGCCGCGGGGGGCGGGGCCCTGCGGCCGAGGGCAGCGAGCAGCAGGGCGCGGGCCCCAACGCGCGCCTGAGCTACGACGAACAGGGCCCGACCACGATATCCACTGCGCTTCAGGCCACGATGTCTCGGCAGGACATGGCGGAGCAGAGTTTCGCCAACAACACGGCAGCCGCAATGACGGGCGAGGGGGGCGTCGCGCCAGCAGCGGGGCTCACTATGCAGGGCAAGGGGCGCCAAGGACCACGCGCCTGGCCCTCGCCCGCAGCGGCCTCCGCCAGCAATGCCAACGCCTCCGGCTCAAGTTCCGAATGCGCCGCCGGCTGCAGCCGGGCAGCCCAGTCCAGCGCCGACCGGGCCGCAGACGCCGGGGGCGGCATCGCAAGTTGCGGCGGCACAGTTCACTGCAGCGCATCCCGCCTGGTGGTCAAGAAGCGCTGCCAGCTCAAGGAGCCCGAGGGCCAGCTCACGCACGCGCAGCGCACTGCACTGCCTGGGGCGCCCACGCCGACGCAGATGCGGGGCTCGCTGCTGGAAGACGATTATTATCGCCGCTGTCAGAAGATCAACTGCGAGCTACCCAAACCATGAAGACTGTGGAAACCGAAAACGTTTTCCTCATTGGCCCGAGCCAGACGGCGACGGAGGATCCCAGCCTAGACAGTCGCACGGGCGGGCTCACCCAGCTGATGAAGGAGGCCAGCATCAGGCCCAAGACTGGAGCACGCTCAGCAGTGGGTGGGTGGGGGGGGACTCCACCTCGCAAGACGAACGAACATGCTCCACAGCGCGAACAAGGAGCTCTAGCTGATGCGCCACATGCGTCTACACACCCAGTCTCTCTGCTGAGTTCAGCAACTTTGGGCGGAGGAGCGGTTCATAATGTTATTGCTCGCGACGTTAGGGATCCTCCAGAGAGACATCGCGAGCCCACATCGTCTTTCACAGTTCGGAAGTCTCCTGCTGCAGGGCATCGCGCAGTAGGTGGCGCGCAGAGCAGGCCCCGCGCGGCGCGGCGGGTCTCGTCCGCCGGAGCGAACCAACTTTCGATTTCCATTCGGCTTCATCATCGCCAGTTTACTGCCTCTCCTGATTGGCCTAGTCTGCCTCCCTCTGCTCTCACCGTAGGGGGGTCCACGAATGCCCGGGCCGAGAGAGCGGACGCGTCGCGGGCCAACGCGCCCCCGGTTTCTGAAAACTCGCGGGGCAGGCGCCGTTCTCGCAGAGCTGCTGACTCAAGTCAGGGACAAGGCAACGTTTCGCACGTTGGTCTCTGCAGTGTAAGCCCCGAGGCAAAGGAGCTCGACCCGGACGCCGCAGGCCAGCGCGCTGTGCATGACCCCCTCTCCCCGTCCCCGGATTCTTCGGGACCCCAGCCCGCGGGCGATCGGGCCCCGCCGGCCCCCGCCCCCCCCCCCCCCCGGGTCAACGGCTGCGGACTCAGGGGGCATCCCTACGCGAGGTTGTCTGGCATCGTGCTCCAGCGTCTCAGAGTGCAGCCCCAGTCGCTGCCGTTTTTCCTGCGTTTCCGCCGCTCAGGGAGGTTTTGCAGCAGGCGCCTGCGCAAGTCTTGGAGACCATCTCCGCGAGTGAGCTGAAGGCCGCGGGCCTCCTCGAGCAGGAGGCCATGCTCGGGCTCGAGACCTGCCCGACGAGAGACGGCCAGTGGCGCGGCCCCCAGCTCTTCACCGACGGCTCGCCGTTCACCAGACCAAGAAGGGGGGGGGGGGAGCGTGGCCAGTGGTCGCGGCTGGGAAGGATGAGGGAGGTGAGTCTTGTCTTGGAGCTCTCAGGGGTGAATTGAGAGCGCCGCGAGCATGGGAGTTGTGCCGGCGACCAGCACCAGCGCAACTACAGAGTACATTGGCTGAATGCATGCGCTGTTATGGCTTGGAGGAAGTCGGCCGAGGTGCAGGGTGACCATCTCGACGGAACCCACGCTGGCCCGAGGCGCTGCCGCTGGCTCATCAGCGCCAGCATGCGACAGATCCCGCGCCCGTTTCCTCGATGCGGTCATGTTTTTCTCCGCCCCAGGTCCACGCGGACCTTCGCCGCGCCAAGGCCCGCAGGGGCCAGAGGCCATGCGCGCAACGCGTTGGCGGACGACTTAGCCGAGGCGGCGGCGTTAGGGAAAGTCAACCCCCGCCAGCTCCCTCCAGAGCGTCTTGTCAACGCTGATAGGTACCAACGTTGCCAGCAACGGGAGTGGCTATTGGCGCGTGGGCTTGATGCCTTTGCCTATCTATCCCCCTACTGCCTCGATGGCGCTGCCATCCCGGAGGGGGAGATGCGGCCCTTCAGCGTGGAGGAGCGCGACCGCGCCCGCCTGGAGGAGCAGCCCCCGACAGCGAAGCTCAAGGTTCAAGTCCAGTTGCGGGCTGCCACATTCAATCCTCAGTACGCGCGCGAACAGCACCGTGGAGGCACTCGCGCCAGTGCCAGGTTTCATCGACTCAATTTGATGAAGGAACCGCTTCGCGATCTTGGAGCGACCCTCGCGGGCATACAAGAGAGCAGGAACGAGCAATAGCTGAACGGGGCCTCGGGCAGGATCCATCTTCGGTTTTCGCCTGGCCACGGCGGTTTCAACATGGGGGCCGACCCGTGGGTCGACTTGCGCGCGCCCTGCGGGGAAATCAAAAGCAGGGACTTCTTCGTTCGAGCGAAACACTTCATTGTTCTGCACGCCCCCCCCCCCCCAGGGCCCTCGTAGTTTCGCGCGCGGCTCCAAGAGTCATGCGCAATATCAACGTGGCTCACGCCCCTCACCGTCGACGCCCCCTGGAGACTCGGGCGCAGTTCTGGCCCGAGCTCATCGCCCTTGCCGGTAAATGGCCCGAGCAGGATAAGAGCGGCGAGCTCGCGCGCACCTTTTGGCTCGAGCGCAAGCCCGCCGCCGTCGACGCGCCCGCGGCCACAGGCGATGGGGGCGCTTTCGCCTCAAATGGCGCTGGGCCCTCTCGCCTGGGCCACTGCTTGCTCATCCCTTCTCAGCGCAAGCTAGCTACGCCAGGGTTCTACGCGGACTCGAAGCTCTGAGAGAACACGGAGACCATTTTCCCGTGCTGGCCCTCTTGGAGTTGCCCCAGATTCCCTCGTTCGTCAAAGCTGGATCGCCTCTCCTGGGCCGTCAGAAGATGTCCGACCCCCAGCGCGCACGGGAATTCCAGCGTTCCCGCGAAGGCTTCTGCCTCGACCCATGGAGCACCAACGTTAATGCCCGGCTCTCCCGCGCAGTAAGCTGCACTAGCGATCGAACCGACGTGTTTCGCTGGGGGCAGAGTTCGGACCCGCAGTCCCTACATTTCGCCCCCCCCCCCCCCCCCCTGTTCCCTGGTTCGGACTCGCAAAAGCACTCGCGCGCCGCGGTACTTGGCGCACGCCAGAGGCTTTGATATGCACGCGGGCCGCTTGTTTCCAAAGGCCCAGCACATTCGCGCAGGAGACCTGGCCGAGCATGCCTGCGAAGTCCTTCTGCGAGACGACGATTCGCCCCCGGCGCGGGTGCTGCTTGACCCGCGGATGCGACTGCTAACAGCCGTCAAAGATTTCGCCTGGAAGCGCGTCGAGCCCCCCGAGTTCACGCTCTCGCACGCCTGCTTCCTTGCAACCTCGGGCGAAGCCCAAAGGCAGAGAGCAGGAAGACGAATGTGATTTTCTTAACCAACAAAGAGAGGGCGTTCGGGTGGCCATTGATGGATCCTCGCCGAAGCTAGAATGGAAGCGCGCCCGCCCCCCCCCCCCCCCCTGGCTCTGGGAGACAAGCGGCTCGCGGAGATTGCCCTCTTACCCCTTCGCAAGGATACCGACGGTAACGTCCTCGGGGCGGCTCAAGATGCCCCCAGTGATTTACACGGGCACTTCGGTGCCACCGCAATCGCCCCCCCCCCCCCCCCCCTCTCCACTCAGGCAGCTTGCGCCTGCTATGAGCAGGGAAAGGCGCTTGTTGCCGACGCCCCGCGCAACTTAGAAAACTTCAGCTCTCTTCCTGGGCATCGGAGGCCGACTCAAAATATTCCTGCTGTTTCGGCGGCGGGCCCTGGAGGACCCCCCTGCGGGGCCCCCCAGAAGGCCCCTGGAGCCCACGCGCACATCCCCCGCCCTATCCCCCTCAAAATTGGGATGGCTGGCAGGGAACCAATATTGTTCAAACAAAGGGAAATCATAGGCATTAGCAAAGGAGAATCACAGGCTGTCTTCGCCTCCAGCCGTCGCAATATTCTCATCGGAAATACAATATGCAAGCTGCGCTATTGTTTCGTGAGAGGGCCCCTTAGCGCTTCACTTGCAGCGGGCCTCCAGGACTCGCAGTGCGGTAGCGTGGCTGGGATGGGCACTTACTTTGCCACCCACTTCGTTGCGTCGAAGATGTACGCGCAGTTTGCCGGCGAGAGATCAGCCTTCGCTTTGGGCATCTCTCATGGCAGCATTTTGCACAGCGATGCGAAAGGCTGCGATGCACCTCCCCTCGGAGGAGGCAGATTTCCACAATGCCATGGCCAATCTCCACGCGCGCCCTGTCCGTGACTTTGACGCGCAACATTGCCTCCTCTCCCGTTGTGGACCCCCTTGTTCCCGACCAGCATGCATACGCTTTGTTAGCCCAAACGCAAGCGTTCGGATTTGGGAGGGCCCGTGGGGCCCGAGGGCTCGCGCGGCCCGCATTGGGCTGCAAACCTGGGGCCGTTCCTGCCACCGACGCGTCCAACCTCGGCTTCGCTCCCACCCTTCGGGATGTGCACAGGAAAATGACTGAGCGGGGCTTGGGCTGGCAACCTCCTGTTGACGCCCCCCATCTGCTTTGCACAACCCCACGATCACAATGATCCACAGGACGTGGGAGCCTTCGCGGATGAACTCACGATTGTCGGCCCCTCGCCCACCCCCGCGCACCTGCAAGAGCGCGCGCCCGCGGCTGCTGCCGCAGTCGAGCGCGAAGTATTTGAGGCTTGCCTGAGATTGAACGTCGGCGCGACATGTTTCCTTCTCCGCCCCGCAGGACGCGGCGTCGAGGCCGCAGAGAAGACTGCATGGGCCCAAGGGGCCTTGGCGCAGCTTCCACCAGGAGAACGCATGGGCTTCAAGCATGCCGCCCATTGTCTCGGGGCCCTCATTAATGACAAGGGGTCCTTCAGCCCTGAGGTGGCCGGTAGGACGGCCCGCGCCAGGGCCCAAACTCGCCCTGTGCAGGGAGCGCCGGGAAGCCGCGAAGCTATTCCCGTGTGTAAGAAATTATTTAGAACGGGTCCTGTGGTTTGTCGCCCATGCACTTCAATGTCGCAATTTGATATCACTTGTCATGGAGGGCCCTCAAGAAGATGGGTCGCACTCAGGGTTCTCTTGCCGGGGGGGCGCTGGGGATGTCCTTAGGTAGCCATTCTGCAATTCAGACACCTTATGAGGCCCTTCTTCGTGCCAGTCGCCTTGACGACACCCAGGTCCTGCAGGTTGCCAGATTAAGATATATCCCAGGGCTCCTGGCGCGAGCCCCATCGGGGCTCCTCACCGCGCTGCGCTTTTTGCTTGAGAAGGACGAGTAATGGCCGTCCTTGCATAGGGCAAATGTGCAGTGGATGAATCAGCACAGTAAGAAGAAGGATATCCCGGGGCAAGAGGCTCTGCAGCGTTGGATCCGGGTGTGTAGGAGCCGTCCTCGATCCTTGAAGGCCCAGCTCAGAAACGTTGATGATCGTGCTCTCTTCTGGCAGCACCAAGATGCGGAAGAGAAGCTGTGCCCAAAACTGTGCGACACGTTGCTCTTGGGGCCCCCCTGGGAAAGAGAAGCCAGTCGCAACGAAGCCGGAGGAGGTCTTGCTCCCAATTTCGTCTACTATGAATGTGGCTTTGTACCGAGCATGAGCGAACCATGCATGTGAAAAAGGGAGCACAAACGAGATGACAACATTGACGCGTGGGCCTACGGGACCACATGTCAATCGTGGCCCAAATGTGTCCCCCAACCGCATCGTCTTGTGGCAAGTCTTCATAGGACCCATCGGTGAAAGCACAGATGACTTCAGAGCGGGAGGACCGCCCTCAAAGAAGATGTCGAAATGTGGCGACAGGCCGCGCGTCAAGCCCAGGCAGAGAACCGCAAGAAGGGTTTGCCAGGCAACCATGCTTCTGCGCCAGAGGTGAAAGTTCATGGCCCTATGATTGACATGCGGTCCAGGCAATGCGTTCAGGCTGCCGCTGAATATCCGACAGTGCTGGTGGAGCCTGCCTCCAGCGAGTCTGTGCGTCGAGCTATGGCCATCCCAGAGCTCCCGTTCAGCGCCACCCATGTTGTTCTTGTTCTAAGTCAGAACCCAGCAATAAACAACATCACGCTGCCTGCGCCGCTCAGAAGCTAGGCTACTCTGTTCTCAGCGTCCCCCTTCGACAGACTGGCCACCCTCGCGGTTCCGCTGGTTGCGGCTGGAGCGCTCGACCTCATCTGGGTGGCGGGGGGGGGGCCTCGTGGGCCGATCTGTTTTTTTTTTTTTTTTTTCTCTCTCTCTCTCTCTCTCTCTCTCTCCCTCTCTCTCCACGGAGCCCAGGTCACCGAGACGACGGTCGCACGTAAACGACAATCGTTGGGCCAGCGCCTGGACAGCCTCGTCCAAGGCAAGGGCTCCAGCGAGGAATGCCGCGACTGGTTCGGACATGCGCGTGCCCGCCATCAACACACGAGCGGTTGTCTCAGAGTGGCCGCGAGAGTGCACGGCGTCGACGCACCAAGCTGCCGCGGAACCCCGCCCCGATCCTGCGGCCCTGGGGCCCTTGAGGCCCAATGGCGTCCTGCGGCCTCTCCGCTCGGCCTCGGCCCCCTCTGGGGGCGCAGAGACCTCTCGCCCTCGGAGGCCAGGATCGCTCGTGACGGGAACCAGCTCCAGAAAGCGGCGGGGGTTCTCCATGCTGCCGCTGCCGTGCGAGGCATCCCTTTTGCCTGTGAGCTCCCAGCGGCGTCGTTCGCGTCTCCCTTTCGTCTCGGGGTGTTCCAAAACCTCGCCCGCCCCGACGCGAGGTTCGGCTCCGCCACCGACGCTAGGGCCACGCTCTGTGCCGATGCAGGGGAGGGCTGAAGCAGTTGGAGGGAGCGGGATCTTCTCGTCGCTCTCTTGTCCGCCGCCCAGTCAGCTAGACCAGACGCCGTTGACCCGTATATCTGCAGCCCTCCTGAGGAGGCCTGGGGGGAACCCGACAGGGTCTGGTCCTGGACGGCTTGAAACCCCGTCTCTCTCCCTCTCGTCCTTGACCCAGTTTGCTTAGATAGGCAGCCATGTCGCATGCCTTAAGACCCCCATTCCGATTCCGATTCCGAGGAGGAGGAGGAGGAGGAGGAGGAGGAGGAAGAAGGAGGAAGGAGGGAGGATGGAGGAGGACGTAGGGGGGAGGGCGGAGGAGGAGGAGGAAATGAGGAGGAGAAGGAGCAGGAGGAGGGAGGAGGGAGGAGAAGGGAGGAGGGAGGAGAAGGGAGGAGGGGGGAAGAGGAGGAGGAGGAGGAGGAGCAGCAGCAGCAGCAAAGTGGAGCAGAAAGGAGGATGAGGAGGAGGATGAGGAGGCGGAGAAGGACGAGGAGCAGGAGGAGGAGGAGGAGGAGGAGGAGGAGAGGAGGGGAGAATCAGAGAGAGGACGGAAGGGAGGAGCGTCATCCTCCTCGCCCTCCTCATCCTCATCCTCTCATCCTCATCCGCCTCCTCCTCCTCCTCCTCCGCCTCTGTACACGCCTCATCCTCATCCGCCTCATCCTCCTCATCCTACTCCTCCTCCTCATCATCCTCATTCTACACGCCTCATCCTCATCCTCATCCGCCTCGTCCTCCTCCTCCTCCTCCTCCTTCTCCTCCTCCGCCTCTGTACACGCCTCATCCTCATCCGCCTCATCCTCCTCCTCCTCGCACATGTACCCTCCGCCCCGATCCGCCGAGCTGCCCGGCGCGCGCCCCCCGCCCCGATCGCGCGCCCGACCTGCCAGACCATGCCGGCGCCGGCCGCGGCGGCTCAGGGCACGGCCACTCATTTGAGGAGGGACCGACAGTCCCAGCATTCTGCCACGTCTACCACGAACTATTCTGAGACACCTACCACGAACTATTCTGGGCTCTCAGAAATATTCTTAGAATACAAACATGCTCTAATGATGAGAACAAGGTTCTTGAAACATAAGCCGGAGGTGCTGAAGACAAGACAGTCCCAGCCATAAATGTTATGATAACGTCCCGTGCAGATTGCAAGAGGTTCTCTCAGAGCATCCTTTTGGTGGGCCTCTAGGCGTGCCAGGACGCTCAGCCAATGCTTGACTCTTGGACTTAGGTCGGGCTTGTCCTCTTGCAGGCGGATTTTGGAAGAAAACCCCAACATATTGAAAACATGCTCAAAACAAATATTCCAAAATCGTCCCCGGACTATTGCTTGACTGTTCTTGAAAACCCCTGGTGTAGAGGGGCATGCCCGACTCGATCTTGGATGGGGGGCGCTGCAGCTCACCCTCGATGCCGACTCCGACCCTCGGGGGGGGGGGGGGGGGGATGCGTTCCCCAGGAACGCAAGGGCAGGATAGCTGGCAGAGGGCAGGGTTGAGCATCCGCTTTCGGCGGCAACTCGTGGGAGCCTCCCACACCATCTTGTCGGCTGCTGCGAATCGACGCTCGTCGACGCCAAATCGACGCTAGTCGACGCCAAGTCGACCCCAATTGGCGCCAAACAGCGCTGCGTCGGCGCCATCTACTCCCAGAAGCCAATCGACACCAAACGACGCTAAAGACAGAACTACCAGGGTACACCAGGCTCCCATGATCTGCTACCAGCTCATGTGGCCAGCTTTCCTGGCGCCTCCTGGCGCCGGGAGGCGCCCGCGTGTGCGTGCGGCGGGGCGAAAACCAGATATACCAAGGAATGGGCCCATCATCCCGCCGCCTGGGCCTATTCCTCGATCTATCGAGGAATGGGCCCGGCGGCGGGGCGAAAACCAGCGGCGCGCGGCAGATTGCGCAGTCCCCCGTTTCCCTATCCTGCTGTGCCCTGTCGTGCGGCCCGAGCCCTCCAGCAACTGCGCCTCGCCGAAAGCGTTTCGGGGAGGCCTGGACTCTCCCAAACGGCCGCCCGAGATTCGACTCGTGGCACGAGGCAGACCGTCGGGAAAAATTATGGCCGCACCTTTTTCTGATCTTTGTCCTCGCCGGGTCCCGGGACCGTCAGAAACAGCTTGGGCTGCATCAACAGCCGGTCCAGGGTTGCGGATGCCACGACAATGGGCACCCTAACGGTCCTATCATTGAAACCCACCAGCCCTCTGGGCGTCGGCGGTTTAGGGAGTTTCCTCTTCCACCCCTCCTTCATCCCCTTCGGGGAGGGGTTTACCCCTGGCGACTGGGAGCCAACCCAGGTCCATGCGGGCACCCCCCCACCATCCCTTGAAACAAAAAACAATACAAAACACACTCTGCCCCCACCATCCCTTGTAAAAAACAATACAACACACACTCTGTCTCCAAATTCGAAGCATGCGCAGCGAACCCGATGCGGCCTCCCCCCACTATCCCTTTCAAAAAACAATACAGAGTACACTTGGCGGCGGCGGCGGCGGCGGCGGCTGCGGCGGGGGCAGCGGCTGCGGCGGCTGCGGCGGTGGCGGCGGCGGGGGCGGCGGCGGCGGCGGGGGCGTCGGCGGCGGCGGCGGCGGTGGCGGCGGCGGCGGTGGCGGAGGCGGCGGCGGCAGTGGTGGCGGCAGCGACTGCGGCCGCAGCGGCTGCGGCGGCGGCGATTTGGCAGCGAGGGCGGCGGCGGCGGCGGCGGCGGCGGCGGATTGGCCCCCAGTAGTTGGCCATCCAAAGACGACTGCTGCATATGCTGCGGCTCAGGCCAGGCTCGGGTGCTACGTATGTGTTGGGAGGGCGGGGCGGGTGGGAGTGAGCGAGACGGCTTGCGGGCGGGGAGGGAGTAGCTTGACCCCTCCCCCTACCCCCTCCCCATGGACCTGGACAGGGGGTCTCGCGAGTCGTCGGAGCAACGGCCTCGGCGAGGAAGCCAAAATCACTGATTTTACTAAGGTTTTGGCCCCATTTTGGCCTCATGGGGGGGCGACTGTAATCCGTACCCCCCCCTCCTGTGATCGATCTCACCCAAGATGGCCCAAAGATGGCCCCCAAGGCTCCCAAGGGTGCCCCAAGATGACCCAAAGATAGCCCCCAGAGGCTCCCAAGAGGCCCCCAGGAGGCCCCCAAGAGACACACAAGAGGCCCCAAGAGACCCCCCAGAAGCACCCAAGATGCTCCAAGGGGTCTCGGCAAGAATGCCAAAGCATTGATTTTACGAAGGTTTTAGCCATAGGTTGGCCTCTTGGGGGGGGGGAGGCACTGATTCAGATGACTCCAGGAGCGCCTGGGAGAGCCCAAAATGACCTCCAAGATGGCTCAAGATATCCCAAGATGTCTCAGAATGGCTTCCCCTGTGTGCTGCCCACTTCCCTGATCGAGGCAATTCCTCTGGGCATCGTTTCTGGATGGGCCGGTGGGGATTCTCGACGCGTCAACAACTTAACATGTGGTTAAAGCATGTCTTAAACGTGCTTTTACTTGTTTAGAAGGTTTACAAAAAACATGTTTTAGACATCTGGAAAATATTTGGCAGCACGCTTCCTCTCCATGGATCGTCCGCAGACTTCTGGGGGACCCACGGCGCGAGGAGACACAGGACGTCAGAGTGCACGCTCTGCTCGGCACGGGCGCGCTCCTCTTGCGTTCGGCCTCCCGGGGCCCTTCGTCGGGCCCCTGGGGCCATCATGAACGGGGAGCTCAGACTGAACGGGGCCCTGGGACACGCAGATGAATATACACAAGTAGCCAGATTCCCAATCTGTTCCTATGTTTTTGGGGCCTCGTCTTCCCCCCCCCACTTCCCAGGGCTTCGTCTTCCCCCCCCCCACTTCCCCTATTTCCCCATATTTTCCGGGGAGTCGACGATGAGTTGTGCCTGTGTGTTTGTTTCCCTCCTGACAGACGTCTTCATGCCGCGTAGGGTGGAAGCTCCGCTCGTCTTCCGCCGGGGGCGCTCGCCGGGCCCACGTGGCCCTCGGGAGCGGCACGGCAGGAAGGCCCGGCACGAGGGAAGAGGGACACGCCCACGGTGCGACTCGAAAATCACGACGCCAGAGTTGCGACAGTCTGGGAGGTCAAGCGATCCCAAGCACCCACCTCAGTCGACCTCAACACAGCCAGACCTGAGCCCAAAGAACATCCCTCAAGAACAGGAGACCCTCCGCCAGCTCAAACACACAGAACGTCACACGGTATACCCTCCCCAGGGTGCACAAGAACAGCCAACCAAAACGAAGAACACGAGATTACCCTCCCCGAACTGACCTCGATCCTATACCTCGGTCCGACTGTACCTCCCAGAGCCCCCAGCCCCCTTCCCCCCAGAGGGGCCCCCCCCTCCCCCCAGGGCCTCCCACTCGACCTGCGCAGCGCATGGTGGGGCTGGAGGCCACCAGGCTGGGAGCAAGAAGCGGCCCCCCCCCTCCTCCCTCCCTCCTCCTCCCTCCTCCCTCCTCCTCCTCCTCCTCCTCCCTCCTCCTCCTCCTCCTCCTCCTCCTCCTCCTCTCCCTCCTCCTCCCTCCTCCTCTCCTCCTCCTCCTCCTCCTCCTCTCCTCCTCCTCCTCCTCCTCCCTCCTCCTCCTCCTCCTCCTCCTCCTCCTCCTCTCCTCCTCCTCCCCCTCCCCCCCTCCTTCACTCTCCTCTTCCCCTCCTCTTCTCCTCCTCCTCCTCCTCCTCCTCCTCCTCCTCCTCCTCCACCTCCTCCTCCTCCTTCTCCTGCTAAAGCACTGCCCCCCTGCCCTCCCAGCCTCCTGCCCTCCTCGGCGGCGAGCGAGGGGGGGAAGTGAGAAAGAACTCCTCAGAAGGCGGCGGGGCTTCTCAGAAGCCCCCGCACCTTCTGAGAAGTTTCCTGCGTCTTCGGGGAAGGCGCTGAAAACTTCTCAGTGGCTGATGGACTCCCAAGCTCCGCGGAAACTTCTCAAACGTTGCGACACCGCGGAACATCGCGCCGCGAGCTCCAGATGCCATCCCTCTCGGCGTCCTTTTTCGAGCCGGATCGATCTGCGAGGGCACGGCCCCCACCCTGAGAGATCCGACGTTGTGAAAGCATTGCGACATCGCGGAAAATCACGCCCCGAGCCCCGGGCCCCATCTCTCCCGTACATGGACATTATATTCGAACCCTGAGGCCCAAGATGCCCCCAGACCCCCCGAAATTAATATTGATGGCGTGGCGACGGGGGGGGGCGTGAGTGGACAGAAATATTCGAAGCCCACAGCACTGCCTTTACGGAGATCAACATCGATGTCGGGGGCGCGGGGGTGATGTAGAATCTCCCTCGAATGTGTAAGGGTTCGACTCTGCTGTCCATCTACTGTCCCTCTCTGGGCCTCCCTCGCCGCCTCGAGGGGTGGCCTCTGCCCAACCTCGACTGGCCTTTTCTCGGCCTCCCTTCTCCCAGTCCCTCCTCTCCGTGGGCCTTCCCGTCCCTCCTCGAGAGGCTCCTCCTCCTCCTCCTCCTCCTCCGCCTCCTCCCTCCTCCTCCTCCTCTCCTCCTCCTCCTCCTCCTCCTCCTCCTCCCTCCTCTCCTCCTCCTCCCTCCTCCTCCTCCTCCTCCTCCTCCCCTCCTCCTCCCCTCCTCCTCCTCTCTCCTCCTCCTCTCTCCTCCTCCTCCTCCTCCTCCTCCTCCTCCTCCTCCCCCTTCTCCTCTCCTCCTCCTCCTCCTCCCCTCCTCCTCCCTCCCTCCTCCTCCTCCTCCTCCTCCTCCTCCTCCTCCCCCTCCCCTCCTCCTCCCCTCCCCCTCCTCCTCCCCCTCCTCCTCCTCCTCCTCCTCCTCCTCCTCCTCCTCCTCCTCGAGTATATTGTCCATCTACTGTCGCGGCGTCCTCGTTCGAGCCGGATCGATCTGCGAGGCCCCCAGGGCCCGAGCCTAGGCGAAAACGCCCACTGCGAGCACACTGCGACGCCAAGGGCCCGGACGGGCGGGCGGGCCCAGCCCAGAGACAGGAGGGGCGCCCGTCCTTTTGCTGCTGCCAGGCGTCCAGGTCTTCGAAGGAGAAGTAGGGAAACGAGCTCTGTACACCGACGCGTTTTCCGACCCTGCGCTGACATTCGCACAGGAACGCGGATCCTGGAGTATACGGGATCCTGGTGTATACATGTTTCGTCGTTTCCCTTGGAAAATGGGGGAGAAGTATACACCACACCACCCCAACGTCGTCCCCGACCCTCAAAAAAGTCCTGGGATTGAAACGAAACCCGCCACTGGTAATGTAGATGTTCCAGTTTCCCGAGAAGAAAACACTCTGTCTTTGAGGGGGGCGGAAGGCTCGTCCCCCCCTGCTCGAGGGATGGAAGAGCGCCTCTGCCCTGGGTCACAAGTGCGCGGTGGGTAAAGTGCTGAGCTCGACCGCAAAAACAAAAACCTTCCACAAAAAGCCCAACCCTGAGACCCCAGGACGTCCATTGATGCTTGGTGTGGGAACGTCACGCTCTCCATCGCAAAACCATCGAAACCCGAGAAACCCGGGGCCCCCTGGAGGCAAGCAGGGCGTCTCTTGGCATGGGCTTCCACTGTACACCTCCCCGGAGCTCCCCAGAAAGGCCAGAGAGCCACCAGGACACCCAGGACCCCATCTTTCTGTGCATTTTTCGAGCCGGATCCATTTGTGAGGGCCCCGGGGCCGGACAACGGAGCGCACAAAACGCACGTGGTAACAAAAATTGCAAGGTCAAGATCTCAGGGTACCCTGGGTCACAAGTACGCGGTCGGTAGGGCCGCCAGCCGCCAGGACGCCGCGCGGCACGCGCGATGCCCCAGACATCTGGCCGCACCGATGTTTTTAACGCGTGGGCCCTGGAGGTCTGGACCCCTTCCCTGGGGCCAGTTTTTCGTCCTAAATTGTTTTTTGACGGTCCCGAGGCCCGGCGAGGGCCCCAGGAGGCCGAAAACGGCAACAAAAACGCCCGCTCCAATGGATCTCTGGGGCGCAAAATGTTCCCTGCAAGCCTGCAGGATGTTCTCGGCGCACAGCGCCTCGCAAACAAGGGTCTGCAGGGGCGTTTTCTGCGCCTCCGGAAACCCAGGGCTCGCTACGGCAGGGGCGTTCTCTACGCTAAAAAAACAAGGTCCGCTAGGGACGGGATCCCCACCAAAGCTAACTTCGATAGCAGCTTCGATGTGCAACTTCCCCCGTGGATTGTCAAATTCGGCCTCCGCGCCCCTCTCCACAACTAAATCCGATTGAACGGGGATAATGAAAATAGAAGAGTTTAACTGGGGGGATGATTTATTATCGCCTGCGCGCGGTTACATAAGCCTTTCCTTTAAGACTTCGTTCGAGAAAAGATAACCGATCGACAAGACTTGCCGAATCCGGCAATGTTTTCCAAACGGACTGGATCAATTAAGTATTCAAATTGATATGTAACCTAACACATAACCTAACGGCTGTCCCCTAAAACAACCTTACGAATAACCGAATGGGCCTAACAAACAACCGAACAACCGACCTAACGAATAACCAAATCGACCTAACAAACAGCCTAACAAACAACCTACCAATTAATATTACCAAACTAATAACCTAATTGACCGAACGAAAGAACCTGAACATAAAGGACCGAACGAAAGCCCTATATACTTGACCTGCGAAGGATAGCCCAACAGCCTAACTGTATGACATGACCAAACACATAATCTCACACTTTCCACGGACGTGACATAGTAAACCACACCAAACACGACATGTAACATGGTACGTGGCAGCACACATCACACTTGTTCTCAATGATGCGCATTGCATTCCATTGCGTTGTGCTGTTTCGCGGGGCTTCGAATGGGATCGCATTCGTTGGTTTTCTAGATTGCCTCACACAGTTTCGCACATTTGGTTGTGATTTGCGTTGCCTGCGTTGTCTTGCGCAGTTTCGTGTGGCTGGCCGTCCGTGGCCAACTGTTTGGTGGTTCCAATTGGTTTATGTGGCAGCGCAGCATGGCTGCCGCTCGTGAACCGCAGGGCCCCCTGCCCCCGAGCGAACGCGTCTGCTAATCCCATGATTTCGGCTGCTGATATCCAGGGCGCCCTGAACGCGTTCTTGCGTGATAAGTTTCCGAATCGTTACATCGATGGGTTTCTAAAAGTAGTCATCGACCACAATGCGACATGGCGCGCGGCTCCCAAGGCAAACGTCCAGGCAATGGTGGGCCCCCTCTTCGTTGCGTTAGCACCGATCATCCAGAACGGAGTAGCGCCAGGATGGAAGCTCGAGAAGGCCCTCGTCGCGTGCGACGAGCAGAAGGAAACTAATTTCACTGCTGTTTCCGCCACGGACTGGTCCAACAGCATGGCCGAGGCAATCAAGATGCCGCGGGTGGATTTCCGCAGTCAAAACTAGTTCCGAGGCTCGGTCGGAGGCGCTGTTTCTCGGGGGCGTCAACCGCCGAGGTGGAGAATATCAGGAAAGTCCTCGGCCTTCCGAGGCGCCCCCCTTGGGGCATGAACGACGAGAAGAAAGGCGAGGCAGACGAAGCAAGCGACAGGGCGGCGCCCCAGTCCACGCCCGACGCCCCAGGAGCGAGGTCCAGTCGGGCCCCTTCGAGCTCGGAGAAGCGCACAGGGCCCAAGCTGGTCGAAGTCCCTTCGGAGATCGAGCAGGAAGAAGAATGCGAGCCCCACGAAGAAATTCGCGATTGACTTGGCGATTGCTTCTGCCGACGTCGGTTCGCTTTCGGCACCCGCCAGCTCGGCTCCGCAGCAAGTCTCGGCAGTGCAGCGCCCGCGCGGCGTGGCCGACCTCGGCTGGGACATGTCGGCGGCGGCCATGGAGATGTCCACGGGGGGGCCGGAAAGGGACTATATATATATATATATATATATATATATATATATGAGCACATCCCCAAGCCGACGAAGCGCAAAGGCAAGGGCAAGGGCATAGGCAAGGGCGAGGGCGCGAGCAAGGGCGCGAGCATGGCGCCCAAGGGCAAGGAGGGCAAGGGCACGAGCAAGGGCCTGAGCGAGGGCAAGGGCACGAGCAAGAGCCTGAGCAAGGGCAAGGGCAAACGCAAGAAGGCCAAGGGCACGAGCAATATCACGGCGAAGGCCAAGGCGAGACCGCAGCGTCTTGATGGACGCACCAGCTTAGCAATCGCCTCGCCCTCGGTGGACGCATCGTCTCTCGGGCTTCCAGAGCAGCCGACCGAGGGGCCAGAGGCGCCGGCAATCGCCGACGTCGAGGCGCCGCGCGCGAACGAAGGCGGCGGCGGCAAGAACGACTGCTGGAGGCCCGAGACCGACGAGCTCCGCAAGCAGCGCCGCGAGAACGGATGGGGGTGCTCCAAATGCAGGTGGAAGGGGCGTCGCAACGTGCAAGGAGCTTCGCGGTGAGGCGTAGGCCCAGCCGACCTAATTCTTCGGCGCAGTGCATCTGCGCGCGGGCGGGGCTCGCGCAAGTCTGCTTCGGGATTAGGCTTTGGCGCGAGATTTAGGAGCGCCGTTTCAGGCGTCAGAGAGTGAATCACCATCTGCATCATCATGCGCATCATCATTTAAGGTCTTGAGCGAGAGACGTATTGAGATCAATGCGTGTCATCGCCATGTGCATCATCTTCACGCGCATCAGAGCGAGGGTCCGTTTTGGTCCATCATCACGCGTTGCATCAGCATGCGCTGCATCAACATGCGCATCACCACGTGTTTCATCTTGGGAGAGAGAGAGAGAGAGAGAGAGAGAGAGAGAGAGAGAGAGAGAGAGAGAGAGAGAGAGAGAGAGAGAGAGAGAGAGAAAAAAAAAAAAAAAAAAAAAAAAAAAAAAAAAAAAAAAAAAGACAAATAAATAAAGAAAGAAAGAGAGATAGAGAGAGAGAGAGAGAGAGAGAGAGAGAGAGAGAGAGAGAGAGAGAACACAAAGAGAGAGAGAGAGAGACAGAGACAGAGACAGAGACAGAGAGAGAGAGAGAGAGAGAGAGAGAGAGAGAGAGAGAGAGAGAGAGAGAGAGAGAGAGAGAGAGAGAGAGAGAGAGAGAGAGAGAGAGAGAGAGAGAGAGAGAGAGAGACGTTTTGAAAGAAATAGCGGCGCCGCCGACCCTGAAGGGGGGCGACGACGACGGCTGCGGCAGCGACGACGCTGACGTGAGTCGGAGTCTTCAGGGGTGCTCTTGGGGGGTCTTTTCGGAGTGCTTCCGGGGTCTTCTAGGACGCAGTTTGGGGGCCTCTTGGGCGCATCTCGGGCGCCTCTTGGGAGCCTGCTGGGTGCCTTTTGGGGCTTCCTGGGGGCCTCTTGGGAGCATCGCGGGGCCTCTTAAATCGCTCTTGGGGGGCGTCTTGGAGCCTCTTGGGAGCGTGTCGGGACGTTCGGGTTCAGTTTAAATCTAAACTAGGTCGACAGTAGATCCCGCGCGATGATGCGCTAGACCAGTTGAAGTCTCAACTAAATCGAAACTATGCGATGCACGATTGGGCCGCATCTGATTTCAAGTCGAACGCAGACCGTTTCAACGCTCATGAAATGAGAGCTCTCAGGGCGCCTGCACGTCCCAACCAACGGCCTGCTACGGCAAAACAGCTCGGATCTCCAAGCGATCGCGACGATGGTCGCTACTACTTGCCACGCAATGATGGTGCCGATCGCGACGATGGTCGCTGCAACTTGCTACGCACTGCTGGCGCCGCTTATCGGCGCTGTGCGGGCCTTCTGCTGACCGGCGCGCTGCATATCGGCGAGCACTGCTGGGGCTCAGGGGGCAACTTAGCGCCCTTCTTGAGCTTGGGAAGCCGCGCGCATGTCGGGCATTTCCTACCTATAGCGCGCCTCGCTGGCCGATGCGGTCTCGTTGCAACGGCGTAGCGGGAGTCCAGCTTCGGATCGCAGTCACAAGTGCACGGCGTCGCGAACAAGTCAGCACGTTTCTGCTGCACTGGCCCACGCGGAGCGTAACCCATACCACCTTCCATGCACGGCGATTGGTCGACAATAGTGGCCCCCCTGATCCTGGGGTCTTACAGGGACAAATGGTCAGCCAATCAAGCACGGGAGACTCGAGCCTCGAACAGCACCACAAATAACGCAAATCCAATGAAACACAAAATGGCACACTCATGCCGTGTATCTCCTAAGATATCTACGTTCGTGAATATGTATATCGTTCTACATATATACATACATACATATGTACATATGTATATAATATTCATATACATATATGTGCGAAGTGTGTCCCATTCTATGTTTATGCGAATGTTTCTGCATACGTAAGTTTACGTGTGTTCTATGTTAATGTAGATGTCTCTCGTTATGTATTCATACATGTATTAGTCTATACGTGTGCGTATATATATATATATATATTTATCGCTGTCTCAAGATGTCGCTCTCTCAAGACAGGAGGAGAGGGACATACTGAGATGTTGCGTTTTTGTCGACGCGAAATAATTCAGCACAGTCCGCAGTTCACTTAGATCAGCCGATAACCTCGGCGACTACATCGCTCGTGCTAATGCCAGGCGTCATCTCCTCGTGGAGGTCGGCTAGCTGCTGCGCCCTGATGGACTCAATCAAGTCCCAAACCCGCTGCAATACATGAGCTGCGATCAATGTCGCTGGGGGCGCTGACGCTGGGGGCCGCGGGGGCGCTGCCGTCGATGATGGGCTCGGCATTGGCGCTGGTGTTGGCGCTGGCTCGTTTACTTTCGTGCGCTTAGAAAGCTGCTCCGACATCGTGGCCGGCTTTGTTTTCTGCTCCCATACTGGCTGCACCTTCGCGAAACTCAGGGATCGGGGACACTGATACGTCAGGCCAACGCACGCCGCTCACCGAAATCAATGTAATTGCGGCCTCCTGGGTCACGAAAGTAGCGAATGCCATGTCAGTGCGATTCTCCTGCAGCGAACCGCGACAAACCTTAAACATGTCCTCGACGTCGTCCAACACCCCGACCTCCTGCAACCTCGTCGAAAGAATAGCCTTCATGCACGGAAGCTCCAACTGGCCAATGAACACATTTCTCTTGTCGGCCGGGGCAGGCAAGGGCGGGCGTTGCCGATGCAGATGGGGAGCGGTCATGGCGCACTATACCCTGCAAGACGTATCTAAAAATGATGGATGAGTTTAGTTGCGATCGCGCCCTGGCGCAGGCGAGAAGCCCATCGTATCCATCTTTCTGCAACGGCGACAATATATATATATATATATATATATATATATATATATATATATACTATCTTTAGATGTGCGCCCCCGTCCTGCGCGGGAGCGCCGCCGTATCTAAACGCATCTATGTTTCAAGCATAACTAGAAATTTGGGACCGTATCTGTTTTTCTTCAAGAGAACATACCTATTCGTATCTATTTCCAAAGAATGGCAGTGCCGCGCCGTATAGATTCGTATCTAATTTGTGGTCCCGGCGCGAACCAGATCCATGATATTGGTCGAAGCATTGAACCACGGGATGAGGATAGTGGGATGCCGTAGCGATGAGGAGTGAGGAGACGAGGGACGACGACAAAAACAACAAGGAGCAGGATGGCTAACAACGACGAAACGAAATGTAGGTGAGAAATGGGTAGGAACAGGGAACCGTAGCATGGGGAGAGCAAAGAGGAAGAGGAGGAGGAGGAGGAGGAGGAGGAGCAGCAGGAGGAGGACGACGAGGAGGATGAGGAGGACGAGGAGGAGAATGAGTCAAAGAGGAGAGGTATGGTACAGTAGGTCTGGTAGGTATGGCATACTATGGTATGATATGGTAAGTATGGTCTGGTATGGTAGGTTTGGTATGGCATGGTGGGTATGGTATGGTAGGTGTGGTGTGGTAAGTATGGTCTGGTAAGTAGGCGTGGTATTGGTCTGGTACGCGTTGGTATGGTATAGTAGGGAGGCGGGACAAGGAGAAGGAGGAGAAGGAACAGGAGAAGATTTTCTATGAAAACAAGAACCCCACTCAGGATGCGGGGAACAAAAACCTCAGTCAGGGCGAGGCGAAAGAAGAGAAGAGAAGATGAGCACCGAGGAAGGCGGATGAGGAGGATCCAGAGGAGCGACGAGCGAGAATGATCGATCGTGGGCCTGCGCAGGAGACATGGCGCCGTATCTATTCGTATCTATTTGTGGTAGACATGTTTTCCAGCGATGGGCGCCATATTGAACCGTATCTAAACATATATAAACATATCCATTCGTATCTAAAAATGGCCCCGTATCTAAAACATTGGAAGGAAACGTACATCCCGTATCTAAACAAACATCTTATCTAAACGTATCCATGTTTGAAACATATATAGATATACTCGTATTTACTTGTCTGTACAGAAACGCTGTGAAACACATCTGATGCAGGGAGGAATTTTAGATACCGTGCGGTCCTTCCGAATGCAGCTGCCGCTGGGGAAATGAGCAACCAACATAGATTTTTCTATGTGTCTTATGCACCACGCTGGACCACACCGACGGACAGGACAACTGAGCCAAATCGGCTCCATAAAACCTGCGGGAGGGAGGGGAGGAGGAGGAGGATTGAGCTGGTTCCAAGACGCCTGCACGACGGCAAAGATTGTCCGATACGGCCTTCAAGACGGTTCCAAGACGCCTTCAACACGTCCAAGAAGCCCCCAAGAGAGCCCAAGATTACCCCAAGATGCCTGCAAGACGGCCAAATATGGACCCAAGACAAGACGGCATAAGAGGCCCCTGAGACGCTCCAAGTTGCTCGAAGAGAACCCCAGGAGGCCCTCAGGATGCTCCCCAAATCAACACTGCACTGCTGCATCCCTGGGATTAGGACCTCCACCCCACGCCCATAGGCATGTTGGCTCAAGTCTCATTCAGGCTGGTGAGATATCTCTTCTCTATCGACCTCGCCAGCTTCCGAGTTGAGAACCCTCGGGGCACTCTTGTTCGTCGATGGCAGACCGCCTCATCTCTTGTTCGTCGAACGACGGGCTGCCTTTCAAAAACTGGCTGGTGACAGATCTCTCGCTCGATGTGATGAGGCAGCACGGTGGCGAGGCTTGTTTAATTATAGCAGGGTTGGGGGTCAAATTCTGCGAGGCGGACATGTCCAAGTTGCATCGCCATCCAGATTTCGAAGATCCTTGGCCATCGCTTACCATCATGTCGAACGTGTGTCCCCCTTTGGAGTACAGAGACTACTTGGGACACCTGATCCAAGAGTGCTGCGGTTTCCATGCAGATGCAAATTGTCGCCGCTCATGCTATTCGGCCAGATGTTACGAGGCGGTGCTCGGGCAAGTGGTGGGCGCCACAGTTGTTTCGATCGTTCGTGCTGCGGACGCCTTGAATACAGGGAGGACTCCGTCGTTCACAGGACCAATGAAGACGGTCGGAAGCTACAGGCCCAAAGCTTGCAGCCACCCAACAGATGCTCCACTGCAGAACATCTCGGGCGGGCACGAGCTACAAGTTCGCGCGAACTACGACGGCCCCTTCGAACCACGGTCTTATATGAATGGAGAGGGAAAGTTTAATTTGGTGGAGATAGTTGCTTCGGCGACGGCGCTGGGCTTCAGGGTGGCGTTTCTGGCAGAATGGGGCGCAGCCCTTGCGTGCAACATCGCCAAAGGTGCGCGTAATCTTCAGGCCAGCTTAGCGTTGCCGCAGTTAGAGTACAAGGAATGGCCAAGGAACGCCAAGTTGCGGAACCATGCGCGGATATACGGGCGGTTACAAGAAGTTTTACGGGTATGCCGAGGACAGGCGCCGCGAGCAGTGCTTGGAAGCTCTGGCCGACTTCGTCGTTCTACATGGGCTGCCTGGTATCCCGCCCGATTGGCCTCCGAGAAACGTGCTCCATCCACGCGCTGCTCTGAACGGCGCTGCAGTGTGGTTCTGGGCCAAGGTCGCCGCCAGTTCGAGCGCTCAGGGGTGAGCAGTGTGCAGTGAGAAGTGAGGTCCGGTGTTGCCTAATCATGCAAGCTTGTTTCGAATCATGTGGTATATTGCTGCCGATGTTAAAAGTTGCGCAGTGCCGTGATGCCGCATCCTCCCAAGCCTTTAGCGCGCAAGGGAATTGTGAAGCTCTGCGCTCTAATCGTCGAGCTTTGCTACGGCAGGTTCGTGTCGTGTCGACCCCAGCGTTGGTTTTTAACACCGCAGGGATCGCTCAACCTTGAACGATCGGCCGCTGCCGCGACGTCCGATCGTTCAACATCGATCGATTCTGGGTCGCCGGCGGCGTTCAACCTTGAACGCCCGCGCTGGGGTCGCCGCGAGTCGACACGACGCGAACCTACCGTATGTTATTTTATGTGTTGTTCTGGGCTCTTGGCCGCTCTGAGCGTCAAGCTTTTCGACGCAGCCAAGCTTCGCCTGGCCTGTATGCACTATGGCGCACTATGCATGCGCGCAACGCACCACGCCTGGTGAAAGGGACCTGGAGCGAAATCGGCTCCACAAAACCTGAGGAAGGGGGGGGATTGAGCTGGAGTAGGATTCAACTGAAGCATGTAGAATCTAATATATATTTTGGATGCGAGTTAGGTATGTAGTGTGATATTATTATCTAGTTTCGATATACTTTAGATCTACACTGGACTATGGTACTATCTACTCACGATATATATGTGATATAATTCTTATCTAGTTTGGTGAGACGTGCGACCCCTTATCGATGATTCTGCATATGCAATATACAACTCGATCCAAGCTAGATTGTTGCACCAATCTTCTTCAAATTTAAATTAGATCGAAACAAAATTGCACTCCGTCATGAAACACATCCGTTCCAAATACGTTTTGGCTCAACAATGTATGACTCAATTGATTCCTTACTCGTTGATGTCTTCTACGTTGCACTTAGCAGCTCCCGCGTCAGCGTTCTGGAGCACGTCATGGTGGTTGCTGCGAAGGCAAGCAAGTTCGATGAGATGCAGGGTCTCTCTCTTGGGCAATCTCAAAGAGAAAGATCTCCGCGACGAGCCAGATGAGGAAGATGACGACGCCGATGCAGCTGGTGCCGAGGACGACGATGCAGCTGGCGCCGAGGACGGCGACGGTGAGGTGCTGAACCGCAAGGGCAAGGGCAAGCCAGTTGGGAGGGTAGCAGCGTTCCCAGGGGTCCTGAGTGCCCGCAGGGGGAAGCCTGCAACGTTCGTCGGCAAGAAGCCCGCTGCGTTCGTCGCCAAGAAGCCCGCTGCGTTCGTCGCCAAGAGGCCCGCTGCTGCTGAGGCAGATGAGGACGAGGATGAGGACGAGGGCAACGAGAACGAGGGGAGGCGGTCGCAACCGAAGATGAGGAAGTTTCTCCAGCCCAAGGGCACGCTGCCCAAGGAATTGCAGAGCCTGTGGGATGGCGCGGCTACCCATCCGTCTGGCAGGCGGTCCAGGGAGACTGAGATCATTCTAGGGCTCCCAACTTCGCGCTTCGCGCTGCGCGAAGCGCGAATAACTTCGCGCTCTCGCGCCGCCCTCCCAAAGGGAGAATAGGAGGACGAGGAGGAGGGGGAGAAGGAACGAGGACCGCGAAGCGCGAAGCGCGAATAACTTCGCGCCCTCGAGGGAGCCCTTAGATCATCAACAATTTATTCGAGAAAGAAGGTGGAAAACTCGCACTCCGGCCGAACAGCCCGTGGTGCAACAAGGAAATCGAGCAGATCAGGTCAAAATTCGGAGAAGACCCATCTTCGGGAATCCCGAGATCCGTGGTGATCGAGAAATTCCGCGACGGGGGGAGCGGGGCTCGACCGAGCCATCAAGGCTGGTGGAGTTCAGGAGTGGACGGTGGACGGCATTCCCTGCTGCGCGATTCGCACCATCAAGACGGGCTCGAAGCACGATGTCCAGGATCGCAACAGACTGAGTGTCGGCAAGGACGCGAGCGAGGCGCAGGCGAAGAAGATCGCGGAGGCGGTCGCCAACATGGACTTCGGGATCGCGCTGACGAAGAAGGGGGAAATCAAGGCTGGTATCAGCGAGGAGGTGCCGCAGAAGGCAATCACCAAGGTGTCCCAGGCGTTGCGCATCCTCGAGAAGCTGCAGAAGGACGGGGAGAAGATGTTCGACGAGCTCATCTCGCGCGGCGTGCCGGACGCTGCGCAGTCAACCAAGGACAAGCTGGAGATGGCGCTCGAGCCGTGCACCGCGGACAAGGGCACGCTGACGAAGATGCACCGTTTCAAGAAGGCTGCCGACAACTCGAAGTTGACGGCGTCCGCGATTCAGGGGGCCCTCAGCACGTGCGCTGACTGCGAGACTACCAAGGAGGCGATAGGCCTCGCGAAGAAGTTCGCGAAGTGATCGGGCCGCCAGCTACGCATGATGATAAATACGACGAGGAGCTGCACATCAATACAAAGCTACGCAACGCAGTCCAGACCACAACGCAACCCAACGCAACGCAATACAGCCGTGCATGTCACGGTTGACCGATGTAATCTATTTTCTGCTTAATCTACCTTAGACGATTGAGTTTGGATCTAGTTTAGATTGAAAGTGCAGTGGGCATACAAATTGAGTTTGGGTCAAATATAGATTGAACGTAGATTTGATCTACAAGTTGGGTTTGGATCTAAGTTAGATTACCCTTAGAACTACAACTTGATATTGGATCGTATATATATATAGGTATATATATATATATATATATATATATTCCTCTTCCCATATTTTTATAAGCGCGGGCGAAGGGGAAACCCGTCCCCCCCCCCAAACCGACTCCCGGGATCTGGGGCTTCGGGACCCTCCGGACGGGCCTCGAAGCGGTTCCCGGGCCTCGCAGGGCGTTTTGCAAAGCCTTCCCAGCACACCTACGGCGATCAGGGGGGTCATCGGAGACGTCCCAGGGATCCCCAAGACAGCACAAGAGCGCTCCAAGGGTGACCGACGTGACCTCAAGGTGGCCCAAGAGGCCTCCAGGACGGCCCCAAAGAGGCCTCCAAGAGCACTGCCAAGAAGGACATCAGAAACACAAATAACTGATTTTCTGTTGGCTTTTGGTGAATTTTGGGGTTTTCCTAATTTCGGCTTCCCGACGCTCCAAGACGGCGGTCTCCTGTGCGTCCGAAGCCGCCTGCGAGGCTCCAAAATCGCCCCACAACCATCCGAAAGGGCTTCCAGGCAGTCCAAGAGAGCCCCAAAACGGCACAACACGGGTCCAAGATAGCCCTCAAAGAGCCCCATGGCGGCCCAAGATGGCCCACAGACACCCTCCGAAGCATTCCAAATCGTGACCCGGTCGTTCAGGGAGACCACGGTTGGAGGCAGGGTGGCCCGAAAAAAAACCCAGAGGCCCCCAGAATACGCCCAGGAGACCTCCAAAAGGCCTTAAGGAAGCCTGAAACAACTTTTGCGAAGCCCCCAGAGGCTCTCCAAGGAGGCGCCTCCGCAGAAAACAACTGAGGAGGATGGCGAAAGTAAGGACAAAAAAACATGGAGGAAAGATCACGAATAACATTATTATAGCGGCGATGCAGGAAAAGGCACCAAAGAGTTATCGCTAAATTGTCGGTTTCGCCTTCCTGCTATTCCGCCTGCATACCAAACTTCAGGGACCAACGTGCATGGCGCGAAGCGCCACTGCAGTCTTGTGTGTATATATATATATATATATATATAGATGTGTATATATAAATACCGAACGTATATGATTGCCCACGTGAGTTTGGATTCTGCGTAGATTTGTTTAAGATCGAAGAGCGCGCCTCTGCGATGCTCGAGCAATTTTGCGCGGCTCTGCAACTAAAGACAACTCTTCTCGTTCCCCCTCCTCCTCCGCCTCCTCCCCATCCCTCATCATCGCGACGTTTTGAGGGAGTGACGTCTTGAGGGTTAGGTCCTTAATATGTTTTGGGGTTAAGAAGGTTTACAGGGCTTTGACGGTTTATGGAGCTTACAGCGTTTAGGGGGCTGAGAGGGTTGGCTTAGAGGGTTCATATGGTTTAGACGGTTTAGAGGGCCCCCCTGTTGCAATCAATTCCCCTGCTGCCAATCTGGAGGAATCCTTTTGCAAGAGGCCGCCGAGCCAATGTATAAGAGGTGCGCTGCGCTGCTCGCAGCGAATGCGGTGACCAAAACCCGAGCGACTCAAGCTAGGTCACTTCGCTGACGCCCACGAGTTCATTGACTCGCGCGAGCTCTCGTTCGCGTTGCCGTCTGTCTGCCGTTCCTTGCCCTTGCTGCAGTCGTCGGAGGCCCTGCTGCAGCCCTTGCCGATGTCGCCGCCCTTGCTGCCGTAGCCTTTGCCCTGTCCGCGGCCCTCGCCGCAGTCGGAGCCCTTGCCGCAGTCGGGGCCCCTGCCGCCACAGCCCGCGCAAGCGCGCAGAGCCCCCGCCGCGTCCACGCCGAGGACGGAAAAGGCCGCGTAGGCATTGAAGGGCGCCTGCTTCTTCATAGGATCGCCGCCCAATGCAGCCTTGTAGCCGACGTCGTAGCCCTGCGTGAACGCGACGCACTTCGGGTCGCACTCCTCGTCGCCAGACGTCGCCTGCTCGGGGCGGCGCTGCTCGCCGTCGTCGCGCCGCTTGAAGTCGCACGCGCGATCGCCCTAACGATCGCGAAGCATCGCGTCCAGCCCCGCGATGAGCTCCGTGCGTTCGTTGACGGAGAAAGAATCTGACAGGCCCTTATCGCCCACTTCCCAGCCCGTCTCAAGGGGCGAGCTCATCTCTGCGGCAGGGCTCTTGAACCCGCCAGCCTTGTAGACAATCGAGTCGTCCACGGCCTTATCACTGTAGTGCGACATCTTATCGGTACCGTCTTCTTCACCTCGCCCACGATGGCGAAGTGCGGGCAATCCCCCTGCAGGCTGACCTTCACGTGCAGGGGCGCGCTGGTGCCGAGCGCGCCGGGCCAAATCGTAATCTCTGTACCTGCTCCAGTCTCGACGGTGTAGCTGATCCTGTCGAATGGTGCGTGCGTGCCCATGGCGTCGGCACTGGCGTCGGCGCTGGCGCTGGCGCGCGGCGCTGCTGTTTTGCGCGCGGCGGTGCTGCGCGCGGCGCGGTTGCGTACCGCGGAAGGCTCTGGGTAGAACGATGGCGGGGGAGGCAGCCAGGGCGCCCCCCCCTCCCCCGGCCCCCCCGAAAGCCCTGCAGCAGACGGCCCGAGAGACCTCAGGAGCCCAAGAGCCCAGGGACCCCAGGAGCCCAAGAGCCCAGAGACCCCAGGCGCCCAAGAGCCCAGTTTCTTCCGAAACTGAAGCGACGTTTTGCCTGCAACTGAAACAGCTCGCATACAAATGAAGCGCTTAAAAATCACAAAATATGCAAGCTCAGTTTGGCAAGTGGTCACCACCCATGACCACGAAAATATAGATCGCGCAATTCACCCCATGACTTTCCCAATCCACTGTCTGGCGCCCCGTCGCCGCGCATGGAAATTTGAGCGGCAAGACGTTCATGATGCTGGCGGAAACGAATTGGGTGATTGAGATATTGCATTGCGTCCTTAACGTCGCTCCAGAACTTCCGCAGCACCGCCATGGATGGGCACATCAATTTTCCCCGAGCTTTCGGATGCTCGCGGCATGGCCGAGAGAACAGCACATACGGCCACAGCCCATCCAGATCCTTAAAATGGATTCCAGCTTTGCCAGCTTTGAAAATCACATTAAACGGCGAAGGCCGCAGTGCCGACTCGTCGGGCGAAAACAGGTTCATGAGCTGCGCATGCATATGTTGAGGGTTCCGCCCAGAACCGCCAAGCCCTTTCAATATCCGTGCTCGCGCCCAACGTGCCAAGCGCGCTCGCCTCCAGGTCCGCCTGAAGCAGCGTCGCAATCTTCTGGCGCTGCTGAGGCGCCGCGCGGCCACGCGCCCAGGAAACTTGCCGCAGCGCCCTGCAGCAGCGCTGCGGCCCTGGCCTGCTGAACCCTCTCCGCTCGCTGGTGGCAGCCGCCGCGGCGCTCGAGCCCCTCCATGGCGCCCGTCGCACAACGCACGCAACGCTCGATATGAATGGTTACGGATGCCCGACATGACAATCTATCGAGATATGCATCAAAGCTCTCAAGACACTCTCAGCGCACTCTCTGGACCCTCTCGAGACAATATGTTAGGAAAAAAGACAGGAGAACGACATCAAATTAACAACCCAAACAACATAATAACCCAACACATCGCAAACCAACAACCTAACCGAACCTAGCTAACATAATCTACCTCACCTAATCTACCCAACCGAATCTACCTAACAAACCAACAAATCTACTCAACAGACAACCTGACAAACAAACGAGTCGACCTAACGAACAACCTAACACACAACTTAACAAAACACCGAACGGACTTAACAAACAACCTGCCCGGCACTCCGGACATTATACTATGCAACATGTGCCGAGTTTGGCAATTTTAACCGATCGACAAAAACTGTCGAATTCGGCAATTTTTGTCGATTGGCTATTTTTGGTCAAACGAAGTCTTCAGGGCCCCAAGCCCTGACATCCTAGCGCTGCATTTTTTCACAGCGGGCGTTTTCGCTCCATTCCGGGCCCCCGGGGCCCTCGCAGGTCGACCCGGCCAGAAAGCTGGCGCAAAAACATGGGGCTCCGGAAGTGAGTTTCTGCGATGTTGCACGTTTCCCCAACGTTGGATCTCGGGGGCTTCCCGCCAACAAACTACGAGAACCCCTTCACAGCCCCCCCGAAGCCCCCCGGAAACCTCCCGGGGCCCTTCCCAAAGGATTGTCGGCGGGTTTCGGGAGGGACTGGGCGGCTGTGAAAGGGCGCCTATCCCTATAGCGAACCCTAGACCCAGACTGAGCCGTTTTTCGACGGCCCCGAGAGCGGGCAAGGGCCCCCAAAGGCCGAAAGTTGGCTCGGCGGCCGCGGCGTCGCGCTGGGCAGCGTGGCCGAGGCGCCGCCGCAGGCGTCGGCGGCCGCGGCGTCGCGCAGCGCGGCCGAGGCGCTGCCGCGGGCGGCGGCCCAGAGGTCGCGGCGACGCAATGCTCGCCCGCCGTTTGCGCGGCCACGGAAGGCCTCTGGCCGGGCCCCGGCGCCGTCAAAGAGCGACTTTGGATGCAAAGCCACTCCCCCATCTCGAGTTGCGAAACGATCGCGACGGGCGGTTTTTCGCTGTTTTCGGCCTCTGGGGAACCTTTTTTTAAAAAAGGGAAAAATTGGATTTCAGGGGGCAGCGCCTTGAAATAAAAATCAGGACGTCGCACGCCTGGGATGTCTTCACAACGAGTTCCTGGCGAGTGAGATCCCGGTGGCGCGCGGTCTCTGAGATCCCGGCGATCCCGTTTCTTCGAGCGGGGCGTTTTCGCAGCTGGCAACTAGACTTTGTCCGACTCCACGTTGTCGAGCCGGGCGCGCGGCCCCTGAGATCCGGGCGTTGCAATGCGTTTCGCCGCGGGCGTTGTTTCTCCCCTCTCGGGCCCCGAAGTCCTCGCATGTCGATCCATCTCGAATAATGGCGCCGGAAGATCTGGCCCCGGGCTCCGGGCTCGATCTGCCTAGAAGAAGAAAAAACGACATCATCATAAACGTTTCGCGCTCCGCGCAGAGCGCCAAAAGTTCATGTTTATGCAATTGTTTCTTCTTCGATTGTTCGAGACGTTGTAATTTTTTCGCAACGTGGGGCCTTAGCGTGCCTCGAGGGCCTCTGGCGCGCGGGGTTTCGCTGCTGTCCGCGGACCTCCGACGCCGCGGCGCCGCGCAACGCCGGCGCGTCTCCTCGACGTGAATTCCGCGCGGGCGGCGTGCCGAGATCTGCCTGGCGCCGGCGTCGCGGTGCTGTGGTGCCGACGCTGCTCCTCGCCCACGAAGGACGTCGCTGGCGCCTAGGCGGCAGCAGCATTTGTTGCCAGAGACGTGGCCTAGGCAGAAGCCAGAGCATCCTCCCGAGACAAGCGCGTCGCCAGAAGCAGGTGTCACGCGCGCCCCCCGCGGGCCGGGCTCGGTGTCACCGAGGTCCAGGTTGCGCGAGGTGGGTGGTCCACGCTAGAGGGGAGGGCAGAAACCTTCGGAAGCCTCCGGGAGCTCAGCTTTGGTTTCGCGAACCGACCTCAACTGGCCAGCAACGAGAACCACCTGCGCTGTTCGTGAGCAACACACGCCCATATCCATGGGGTTGGCGGGGGGCACGGACGGAGCCCGGATAGAGAATCCGCTCTGCGATGTGGCGCCGAACGGTCCGCCGCGCAACGCGCGGCCGTCATCGCCGCCGCGCAAGCAAGCGCCCCGCGCGCGAGCGGCGAGCTCGACAAGAGAAGACCGCAACACCGCGCCAATCACTCCACGAAAACGAATTTTGCACGAGGGTCGCAATTTTTTAACGTGGACACGCACCCCGCGCCCAACGAAAATCTGAAACCGAACGCGTATGCGCCAAAGCCTTCAACCGAATGCCCCAAGACGTCTGCAAGCGCCCCCGCCCGCGACGACAACTGCGAAACCGAATCCGCCATTCCAACAAACATGAAGTGGCGACGCCACTCGCCGCGCGCGGCACTGGCGCGCGCGCGGCTACGAACGCCGCGCGCTACGCTGAAAACCGAGGCCCCCCCCCCCCCCGCAGCCATGAACAACGGCGCCGCCGCCGCGCGCCCTGAAGGCAAGCGTTTACAGGAAGTGTCGCAATTGCGCTTGACGCGGCCTATGCCCGCAAGGCAGAATCAAGCCTTGGGGGCCTGCGTTGCAAGACGCCAGCGCGGTCAGCACGGCGCGCGAACCGCGCGTCGAACCGCGGCGGCGTTAGCCAGCGCGCACTACATTGAGCCAAACACGCAGCGACCGAAGGTTGGAAACCAAGTGGCAACGGAGGGGCGGCCGCCAAGGAGGCGAGAAACGAAGAACGATGCGCGAGGAAGTCGGGGGCCCTGAAGTCGGTGCCCCCCGGGGTCGGCAAGCAGGAAGACGACGAGCATGGAGGGCGGGGTGCTGAGGAGGCAACAAGATCGATAAAGAAGACGAAAACTGAAAACGAGTGAGACTCGCGCCAGGGCGAGACGCGCCAGGAGGCGCGAGGCAAGGCGTTGAACGGACGGAGCTGCGACAGGGATGGGCGCGGCAAGCATCGGACATGAACGCAGTCGAGAGCGGCGGCGGCGGGCTGGAAGCAGAGCGAGAATTGGGCCCAGAGCTCTCGCGAGCAAAACTCTCCATCCTCCTCCTCTTGCTCCTTCCTCCGCACCGCCGTCCTCGATCTCATCATCTTACTCATCGCCCCGCCCTAGCTCTGCCCCCCCCCCCCCCCCTGCGACCCCCCATCGAGCCTCCAGTGTCTCTCGGAGTCGCGATCGCCCCTCGCGCCGCGAACGCGCCTCGATCGCACTCGGGCGGGGCCAGGGCGAAGTTGAGCCAGAGGCTGGGGCCCAGCTCTCAGCGCCGGGCGGAGACAACGCGAAGGAAGACGCAGGGGCGTCGCGTTTCTCACGGCGTCCTACCCCGCAGGCGGCGGGCCCCGAAGATTCATCTCGACCCCAGTCGCAGGCGCACATATGCCGGCGCCTTCGTGCATCTATCTTGCGCCGAGCAGTTCGCCCCCCCCCCCCCCCTCCCATCCACCAGCGAGCAGGCCGAGTCGCAGGCCGCGCAGCGGCGGTCGCGCAAGCCGCGGCGCCTAGTCCTCGTCTGGGGGAAGGGGGCCGACGTCGCCGCTGAAGAGGCCCTTCGCGGGGCAGTCCGCGATCTTCTGGCTCTGGAGGAAGAGGTGCTGGGACCGAAGATGCAGGACACGGTGGCCTGGGACAGATCACCTGGCGGGACAGCTGGCTTCGGGGCCGCCTTGCGCGTGGCATTCGGCTTTGCCTTGGCCTTGGGCGAGGCAACAAGGCCCTGGGCCTTCAACTAAACAGCGAGGTCAGTGAAGCCAGCGCTGTGCTCCCTCAGCTGTCGGCACCGCGCATTGGAGCTCTGCTTGATCTGCTTCCACTCTTCGGGCTTCGCCGCGATGACAGCGCGGGGGTCCTCGATGTCGTTCGGCACCTTGGAGGCCGAGCTCTCTGTCGCAACCATTTCCACTGCCCTCAAGCTCGTCGGTATTGACACCTGCAATGCAGTGTCTGATCAGCGGCTCGCAAACGCTTGACAAGTTGGAGGTGTCTTCTGGTTCGCAGCCCACCTCCTCGGCGAACGTCGCCAGTTGGGTCTTGGTGAGCGGGCCGAAGCATCGGCCAGCTACCACCGTCTCCAACGGCTCGACGCCCCCGACGCTGAAGGGCCTGACCACCAAGTTGACGAAGCCGCCGCGCTGCGCCCCATGGCCGCCGCCCTCTACCAGCTGCGAGCACGGGCTCTTCCACTTGACTGGCCTGGCCCCCCACCGATCAACATCGAGCACTGCGCGGAAGAGATCAGCGGCAACAGAATCAATGGAGCTGGGGTCGCAATTCAAGCCGAAGGCGCCAGGCACGTTCTTCTTCGCCATTGGGCGCACGATGGCAGCACCGCCAGCGCAGCGCCCCATTGTCAAATGCCGCGGGCCGACCGCGCCACTAGGAGGCTTCTCACGCACAGCCATGTCCATAATGTAATCGATCAACATGCTGAGCCACGCTTTGCCCAAGCTCCCCCCCAATCCCTCTGCGCTGGCCTGCTCCACCGTCGCCTGGTCTGCACATGCGAGCCCGGAACCCTCGGCTCCACGCGAATGCCAAGGAACGTCCATGTCGAACGGGGCGACCTCCCTGAGCCCTTTGGGCGACGTCTTCACCTTCGCGGCGCGGACGTCGGGCATAAGTACCGCGTCTCTCCCAAGGTGCCCGCGAAACCTTCGCGGCGTCAAACCTGTTTTTGCCCCCCCAAAAAACCGCCGTCGATCAGCGCTTCAAAAGACCCTGGGATCGCACCCATCTTGTTGGCGCGTGGCTTGTACTTGTTCTGCTTGTTGAAGCAATCCTCTGTAGACTGGTTCTGGCCGATGCCGGGGTTGATTTCCATGGTAATCTCCCTGACGCGGGCATCGACGTTGAGCCCGCTCCCTTGGCGACCTCGGAGATCTGGGTGTTAGACATGTGCTTCTGCGCACTCCTGTGAAGCAGCGGTATCAAGCCAGTCGTGTGATCTGCATTCTCAGCGAGCCACTGGTAGATCTCGCAACCACGCTTGATGCTCAATGGGACTGGGCGCGCAGTCATTGCGCATAAACAGGAGCACGGGCCTCGGAGATGGGCCCAACAACATATGAGTGGAGCGCTTCAGTCGCGCGAGTTTAAGGCCAGCCTGCAAGCGGGCGAAAGCTGACGCCATCTCGTCCTCTTTGCGAGCATGCGCACGAGGATCTAGCTGCCCTAACGGCGCCTCTCACCAGGAGAAACTTGCAATACTGCAGCGTAGGAGCGCAATGCAAGATCGCCATCGCATCCCGCGCGCAGTCCAAGAAATCACCTGAAAGGCGGCCGCGGGCCCACTCCCAAATCTCGTCCGCGCTGCGAAGAGCAATGCAAGACTCGCCCTGCCGACGATCCCAGACCTCCACCCCCGTCGTGACGATATTGCCCTTCTGTCTCGCGTCAGCACCCATCATCTCGACGGTCGCAGCGGCGAGCTGATTGGGACAGCCTTTCCGATGCAGTTCGGCCGCTGCCCCGCATTCCTTCGGCATCGCGCTTAAAACCGCGCTGGCCATGGTGCTCGCAAGTTTAGCGCTCCCCAAGAGGCCAGCTTCAATGCGGGCGCGCAGGTGCCAGAACTTCCGCTGGTTGAAATCCTTGAGGTGCTCCCCCCGTCGCTGGATGGCGTTGTTCCAGCGGCGCAGCCTTGATGCCCTTTGTCTTCGCGGGGCTCTCGAGTCGCGTGGCAACTCAGAGAGCCCGCGCCGGGTCGCCCGCATTCCCGCGCGCCCTCCCCGCGTCCACATCGAGCATCTCAGATGTAGATGGTGAACAACGGCAGGTCGGCAGTCTCGTGGTTCTGCATCTCGGCAATGGCCCGGCTAAGCTTTTTCCAACGAGCACCCTCGTCCCATGGGCTGCAAGGCGCGTTGATCCTCGCGCGTGCAAGCGACGTGTATTCCTCGCCGAACACTCTCGAACTGCTTTTTGATGCCATTGTGCACTCCGCGGTTCGTACCCCATCTGATGTCAACGTTCACGCCGCGACGGTTCAAGAAGTAGGCTGCGCACGCGCGCCGTCGGAACCCATGTCAGGTGACGCAATGATCCTCTTCCAGGCAACAGCGCTGCCGCGCTGGTCTATCTTCTGGGGGATCTGGAGGCGGGGCAAACCGTCCAATGCGAACGCGTCAAGCATCTGGCGCACGCGCGCACGCCACTGCCACGCGGCCTTCCTGCAGTCAGTCGCCCGCGGCGGCATCGGGCCGACGATGCCATCGTAACCGCCATCGCCGACGACACCGATACCAGGGAAACGCGCTTGTCTTGGAGAGGCTTTCCGGATGCGGCGTTCTGTTCTGCGCGAGCCCTGCGAAGCTAACGGTGCCTCATTGCCCGCCGCGGCAGTCCGAGATCGGCGCGGCCCTGGGCGGCCTCGGAAAAATGCCCCGCAGAGCCGCCTCGACCCCAGCTCGACTCGGCCGGAAAGACAGAAACGTCACCTCCGCCAGGCTCGTCCGGAAGGAAAGCGCTACATCCGGAAGCCTCGGCAAGACGCCGCGCCCCCCCCGTTCTCTCCCTGGCCCCGTCTCGCCCAGCCCCCGCCGCTGCGCGGCCGCCGATCGCGCGGCGCGAATTCGGCTTCATCGTGCAGCCCATTCCCCGACGAGCCTCCCGAGGGGGCGGCGCGGGCCTGCCAGCGCGGCGCTTCACCGTCCCGGAGCGCTGCCGCTCGTAGAGGTCACCCCTGGCCGCGGCGAGCGCCTCGGGCCCCCCCCCGCCTCCGCAATGCCCAGCTCGCCGACGTGGTCGGCGACGTCCTGTGGGGCGGCAAAGGCAGCGGCGGCGCCGACGGCGACGACGGCGGCGACGACGGCGGCGGCGACGGCGACGCTCGGCCTGACCCCCATCATTTCGTCGTCGCCCTCCCCTCCCAGGTCGCCGCCCCCCTGCCCTCATCCGCGCCCTGCGCCCTGCGGGGTCCTGCAGCGCAGTGTAGAAGGCATTGTTGTTGGCCAAACTGATCGGGGAATTCATTATCTCACGCGTCTGGGCGCTAGACTTATCGTGGGGCCATGCTCGCGAACCGAGATTGAGTCCACTGCGCCAGCTGCTGGCACGCGTGGAAATACCGTGCTATATTCTGGTCGCGCGTCAGCTGTGCCTCGGCGGCGTCGTCAAGACTGCCGGCTGCATCCCCGCTCGTGGACGGGGCGCGGCGATGCCCAGGTACGCGATCTAGGCGCCAGAATGTCTGCCCCCGCCAAAACCAAATGAGCATCCCCGCGCGCGAAACGCGTTGCCTTCCCCAGCCCAGAGATGACAATGGCAAAGGGCAGGACCTGGGAAAGCATGATTGCGCAAAGTAGAACCGGAAAGCGAGACGACTGAAAAGCAGGAAGGAAAGCGGTGGCAATGAGAGATATTGCACGGTGGGGAAGACAAAGATAGCGAGGAGTTCATGCACCCCAAACGCATCAACGCGCAAGTGTCCCAAGTCGTTCCCCCCCCCCCCCTGCATCGCGGCGGGGCCGCTGCAAACGAACGCGGCGGGGCGGCGGGCGCGGCGAAGCCTGGCCTATCCTGCAAGGCTGATTGTTTAAGCTGCTGACGCCATCCGTGACCAGATACCTCAAGGAAGACGCGGCGCGTTGACTCGTGCCTGAGAACTGGGGCAACGCGCATATCCAAACCCTGCATGGGGTGGTGGACGTCACGCGGCCCCTTTCCATCAGGTCTGACATGTCAACGTTGCTGTCTGGATCAAGCACGGAAATGAAAGCATCGCCCCCGCGAGAGAGGCCCTTCGGAGTCCGCCCTGCGTCGGGGTCTGCACGCGCGGTGAACTGCGCGCTGAGACGCTTGGAGATGAGCCTACGCAGTAGCCTGACGTAAGCTTCTCTCTCGCTGCCAGCCGCGGGGCCACGCTCGTTCTTGGCTGCGAGCCCCCAGGCCGACAGCAAGCGCAGCAATGCAGAAACAGCTATCGGTTTGTCGCACAAAGGAGAAAGATCCGCCCCAAACTGTTCAGTGGCAAGCTCCTCCCTGGACCTCGGGCAAGACTTCAGGAGGCCGCCGATCTTGCGCTGCGTGAGCGGTTTCTTCCAGGGCGGGGCATTCTTGCATATGCAGGTACCGATCATCTTAGCCCGCGCAACACCAACGACCCTGACTGCGTCGGCCACCTTCAACTACGCGCGGCAAACATCTCGAGGAATCGTAAACGCAACCAGAATGAGAAGATCCGTCGCGCCGCCAACCTCCACCGGAAGTTCGAGCTCTTTCTTGACGTGCTCGTGCAAGTACTCATGCCACCACGTGTGGTTCGACGCGTTCTGCTGGGGATCGGTGATCTTGACCGCTCGTTTGCCACTGTCGACGCTATATATATACATATATATATGTATATATATATATATATACATATATATATATATATAAGTCAGGAGGCCGCCGACAAATAGGACTTTCGCATCGCCGCGTTCGGATGGCTCGATCACTACAGCGCTGCCGTCGATCACGCCCAAGAACCACTCTGCATCGGTCGCGGGCAGCTCGACTCTCGGCCGTGGAAACGTCAGTCATCTGGTGCACGTTGCCCACCGCGCCGTAGCGCAACGTCGCCGTCGGCTCCCCCGCTGCGAACTTGGCGCGGAGGTCGACGACCGCGGGCGGGGTCGGCTGCAGGCGCATCTTCCACGCGCGCTGGAGCTGGCTCAATCGGTGGAACAGCGTCTCCATCATCCGCTGGAAGTGGCGGCCCAGGCGGCGTCGGGCAGCCGCCGGCGGGCTCAGGGCGCAAGTCGCCTGGAGCATCATGCGACGCAGCGCCCGCAGCAGCAACCGCTGGAGCATGGCCGCCCGAGGGGTCGGCCCCAATGCTCATCTGGGGCGGGGCGTCGCCGCCCTGGGCGCTACGCGCAGCCGGAGCGACCCCCCTGACAGCGAGTGCCATGCCAGCAAGCACGCGGTTCTCAACTGCTCGTCTCGCGAAGGACCTCTTCCCTGACTGCGCCTGAAGCAGTGGGCCGGCTGGTCGACAGATAGAGGCGGCATCTACTCAACGGCCAATCCCACACTGGTGCGCGAGGGCGCGTTTCTGGTTGACACAAGAAAGTGTTCTGGCCAAAACGGCCGCGGGCCCGCCCCCCCCCCGCCCTCGCCGCCCCCCCCCCCCCCCCTCGTCTCGCCATCCGCGATTTCACGCGCCTTGCCGGCGCAGGCGCCCCCCCAAAACTCGCCCACGAACTGCGTTGTTTGAGTCGGGGGCGGCGGCGCCATCTCCGCTCCGAGCCCGCGGCTGGCGCTCGAACGCGCGCGCAGGACCGGCGGCGCAGAAACTCCCTCATCGGGCGCCGAGCGCGAGGGGGGTTGGCGCGCTAAACACGATGGGCAAGAAGGCGGGCGACGAAGACCATCACCGGCAGGGGCGACGAAGGGCGCGCTCCGTCTAAGGGGGGGCGCTTTCGGCACCTGCCGCGTTCTTCGCGGCCTCGCCCGCCCCCTCGCCTAAAAGCTCAAGTGTCTCACTTGTCCCCCCGGCCTCCTCCTCCTCCTCCTCCTCCTCCTCCTCCTCCTCCTCTTCCCCCTCGCCATCGCGACCGTCTACCGCCTGCGATTCCGCGCGCTCGGCGAGCCCCGAAACAAGCGACAAACTACCGCCCAGCCAGAGCGCACTGGGAGCGTCGCAAAGATCGGACCCGCTATCAAAGTGGAGACTAAAACGGACGACGCGGACGGGCGATGAGCACGCCGACGGCGCGGCCCATCTCCAAGAGGAGGCGAGAGCACGATCTCGAAATGCGCGAATGCAAACGAAATTCAACTCGAGGCGCAGTTTCCCCATGTTTTTCATCTGTCCTATCGCAGCGCCCGGTGCCAATAAAGGCCCCGCCCTCGAGAGTGCCGCTCGAAGACCCCTAGTCGGGCCCCGCGGTTCTATGCGCAACAACTGCTACATGACAAAACATGGCTACACAGATCGACTTGGACATCGCGCCAGGCCAGGGTCAAGAACTAGCGGCGAGATCGCTCCACGAGCGCGCGTAGCGCACGACGCGCGCAACTTGTGAAATAGCGGCGCACGCGACGATGCGGCGATATGTGCACTGTGAATGCGAGTGATCACATATCTGCATCTCGCGCCTTTCGACCGCGCTCAGCCACGGCAGCCCGCGAGGCGCCGCCGACAAGATACCGAGGGCGCACTGCGCCACCCTAGTCGGAGCAGTTCACCGCGGAACAAGCACGCTGCGCCATGGAAAATGAAAGCGGGCTCCGAGAGGCCAGCTGCAAAGGCATAGGCCCGCAATCAACGAAAGCCAACTTCGCGCGAGGCCTGCTCCTCAGCGTCAGACTCCTCGGCGGGTGGCGCAGCGCCTGCTGCTGCGGGCGGAACTCCAAGCGCCTCGCCTGCCTCGGCCTGCTCGCGATGGCAGCCCTCGCCGACCCAAGAGCTCGGTCGCGAAATTGCTTCGAGCGACCCTACAGCCCGGCGTCCTCAGGGCGGCCCACCAGCATGTGCAAGTCGAGAAACCTCCGCTCGAACGCCGACTTGATGGCCGCGATAAGGGGGGTGAGCATCTCGCCCTTCTGGTCGAGGGCCCAGGCGTTTGGGCCGCGCATGGCTGGGAACCAGTCCTTCCCGATGAGCAGAGAGTTCTTGCGGGTGAACTTCGCAACGGCGTCCCAGCTGTAGACCTGGAGGTCGAAGTTAATAGTGCATTCGCCATCGGCGGGCACGTGCGCGACGTCACCAGAGGGCACGTGAGTCACCCGTGCGAGGCGATTATACTCACACTCGAAGGTGAACAGAGGAGCCACACCCCAACCGACAAGGCCATCATCGTTGACTGCTCTCTCGAAGAGGGGCTCCCGCCGACAGCCGACGTCGATCGCCCTCTGCCGCATGGCCTGGATCAGCACGTTGACTGGCGTTCCCGACGGGATCTTGTCGGGGCCGTTGACCTGGAAATGCTGGCCGAACATGTCGTTGATGGCCATGCCGTCCCTGTCGTGGGTCTTCTCCAGCATGAGCTTCGTGGGAGGGCTCGGCAGGGACAGTTCGCAGGAAACCTTGACCTCGACACCCAAGCGCCCGAAGGAAGCAACTTCACGACCGTAGCGTACAAGTTGGAAATGGGCTGCACGCTCGGGGTTGGGGCCCTCTCCACCAGCCTGGCGTCGATGAATCTCCACAACTGATCGCCGAGACTCGGGTCCCTGAACATGGCGTCGATCACCCTCTGGATGCAGTGCAGGGCGCGAACCCTCTTGGACGCGACCTGCGTGTCTGTGCTGGGCGTCACCTTCGGGAGTTCCACAACGTACTGGACAATATCTGGATCAGACGTCTTGCATGCGAACATGTTCGACGCCCACATGGCCTGGGTGAGCACGTGTGCGTTGGAAAATTCCATCAAGGGCTGGACAGCGCGATGAGCCAAAACAGCTAAGGACGACAACGGTGGTTATAAAGCAGTACTCTCTGGGACAAGCGATACGCCTAAGAGGTACCCCGTGACAGTTCCACGACAAATATACGGATGGAGGGCGGTTCCCGTTCGAAACGGGGCTCTCTCGCCTGAGACTTCTCTGGGTTTGGGCAGCAATCGGTTACACGTAATCGTGGCCCTGGGCAAGAGTGACCCCAGGCAGGGTGGCCTTTCGATGCACTGCATCGGGGCTGCGTATTACATGGGGAGGGGGTGGGGGTCTATTGCATGGGGAGGGGGGGGGGGCAATGACTTACAGAGGATGCGTAGTATCCTACACTCTGGACAATGGCGAGGGGGTGGTCTATGCTTTCGACGCGCTGTACTCTTGCAAAGGATGTGTATTAGCTGCAGTTGCGCTACGACAGTGATGCTTTCTGTGTGTGGGCAATGTACTGGTATTCCCGATGTTCTCTCCATCCCCCTCCACCTACAAGAACCCAGATCCTATTTCCCTCTCCTTTCCTTTTGGCGCAGAAGCTCTGGAGCGGTCGACCAGCGACCCCGTGGAAATGGACATGTGCATTGCTCACGAACTCCTTCAACAGCGGGGACCTCCTCGTCGCGGGCCCAGGAGCAGCAGAAAACGACCAGGGCTAGTAAACCGTTCCACCCAGGACGGGGTCGGGTGGCCGTGGGGCCGCGCACTGGCAACATCATTTGAAGAAGACCAACAAACGCAGAATCAACTATAAACTTTCGGAGGTCCACTTGGATTTGTTGGCTCGGCGCTGGAACTGGAGGAGGAGGAGGAGGAGAATGAGGAGGAGGAGGAGGGAGGAGGGAGGAGGGAGGGGGGATGAGGGACCAGGATGATGATGATGATGATGATGATGATGATGATGATGATGATGATGAGGAGGAGGAGGAGGAGGAGGAGGAGGAGGAGGAGGAGGAGGAGGAGGAAGAGGAGGATGAGGAGGAGGAGGAGGAAGAGGAGGAGGAGGAGGGGGCATCTTGGGAGCCTCTTGGGGCACTCTTGGGGCCTCCTGGGAGCTTCCTGGGAGCCTCTTGGGGGCATCTTGGGGACCTCCTTGGGCCTCTTGGAGGCTCCCATGCGCGCGGAGAGCGCCGAGGGCGGTGCCAGCTCGGCGCCCCCAGCGGGGCCCAATGCAAGCCCAAGACATCCGCGCGGAGCTCCGAGAATTAATGTGTGCATGCCGTTCCTTTCGAGGCCTCCCAAATGGGGTCTGAGTAGATGGGAGCGTCATTATCTGACAGTCGACCCGTCTAACAAGGACGCGCGAGAAGGACTCGAGGGCCTCGGAAGGCGACCTCGAAGCTTTTTGGGCGGGGCGCGGCCAACACAAGTGGCCAAGGATGCACCGAGGAGGCAAGGATGCATGGGTATACCCTTGGGAAGGTTACCCATCCTTACTAGGCGGGTTGACTGCAAGCCTGCCTCGAGCCAGCCCCTGACTCCGCTGCACGGGGGTCCAGGCCTGGCCGATGGGATCTAGAGGGGATTGAAGAACCCAAACCCCCCTGCGCTGTGAAGAAATCGCGATGGGAGGTTTTTCGCTATTTTCGGCCTCTGGGGGCCCTTGCCGGGCCTCGGGGCCGTCAAAAAACGACTCGGGATTAGAAACCGGTCCCGGGGAAGGGGTCCAGACCTCCAGGGGGTCGACGCTGTGAAACAAATCACGACGTCGGGGGTCTGGGAACGGAGGATCACCGATGCATCGGCGACGTCGGGGATGCATCGGCGACGTCGGCGTGGAGAGGATCGGGTTCCACGTCGCGCCGCATCGCCGATGCGTCGGCGATGCAGCGCGATTCTCCGACCCTCTCTGCTCCTCCGGCCCCGTGTAGAGGAGGCCGCACCGTCGAGGTCACTGCGCCAGAGGTCTGGGGCAGCGCGCGCGCAGCAGCCTCTCCGAGGCTCTCCGGGTGGCGTCCTCCATCCCCGACTTCGGAACCGCCGTGCTCTGGTTGATTCTCCAACTCATCCCTGTCTCACTTCTACACCCCGAGCGATGCGAAGACGAAGGGCGGACTGTCCCGCCTCAGAATACGTAGGGCAAAAGCATGGGGGCTGTCTTTTAGGCAAAGGTAGGGCGGAAACAGCGACGGCAAAGTAGGGCGGAAATCGGCATCGAGGGAGCTTGGAGAGTCGCGCGGACATTTCCGCCCCACCTGCGAGATCGCTCCACCCCCCCCCGAAAAAAACGGCGGACCCGAAGTCGTGGCGACGCCCCCGAGTCGCTCTCGTTGACTGTCCCGAGGCCCAGCGAGGGCCCCCCAGAACCCGAACATAGCGAAACGTCTTCTTCTTACGTCACGACGCCAGGGGGTTCTGACGGCGTCCTCCATCGGCTCGTCAAGGGCTTGACGACTTCTGACGCCCCTCGACTCGCGCTGGAGCTGTCGCGATTTGCTCGAACTTCCCCTTGGGATCTCTGGATCGACCTGGATTTGCCTCACTTCATCTGCGCTTGCCTCGATCAATCTGGCCCGATCCCCACAAGTCGATCGGCGAAACGTCGTCAAGCCCTTGGGGATCGGCCTGGGCGGCGCCCCCCTCCGTCGACGGCCTCCTCCGGCAGATCGCGCCCCGTCCGGCAGCTCCGCGGCGGCGGGGGCGAGGGCGCGCGCTGCTCGGGCGGCGCGCCCGTCGCGGCGTGCCTCGGCCCTCGCTGCCAGAGCCTTCGGCGCCCGCTCGGCCCACCGCGGGCTCTCGGCCAGCCTTGTTTTGTTTACCAATGCGACGCAGGCGTTCGAACGGGGTCTCCGATCGGGCCGACGCGAGCTCTCTCCTTGCTCAGCCGCGTTCTATGGCACTGGCTGTGAAACTCGACACGCCCAAAGCGTTCCGCGTGCCAGAAGATGCCAGGCCTTAACCAGCCTTGCTGGAATTGCCGCGAGCTGTCGCGAGGTGTCGAAAAACATACGCATTGCTCTCGCAGACTCTCTTCACATACTTATACAACTCGTTCGGCCATAACTGCTTCGGCCTGCCCTGGGGGCGTCTGCAGGCCGGCGGGAGCAGTTCCGAAGAGGACGGCTGGAAGACCGCACGCCGCACCGGATGCTCATCCGGGTGCCGGGCGATCTGCGCAAAAAGACATACTTGTTGACGGTGCAAGAGCATGCGACTCAAGAGCGGCCGGCGGGCCCTTTCCAGAGCTACTGCGTTAGAGATGCGACTAGTGTACGACTACGGTATCCCTAACACGTTCCGCAGACACCACACGTGGAAACTGCCGAGTTTGGCCAATTCGTATTTCCGGAGCCACGCCGCGTGCAATCCGTGTAGCAACTTCGTCTGCACGCAGGCTTCGCAGGTTTGGAGATAATTGATTGAAGAGAATTGGCCAGCGGATGCTTATAGGCAGAGAGTTCCTGCCTCGGGGCTACCTCTTGGCAAACCTCCTGAGCTGCGCCTTCCCGCAGGCTCCGGCAACGAAGGTGGGTGCTGTCGTCGGGCCAGCCCCTGACACATGGAGGTGCGCATCCAAGTAGTGATGCTCAGACCGGCTCTGCTGCATGCATCACCCCACTGTCTGTCCCATTCGAGCCCGATTGGACACCGGAGCGTACGGCAGTCATTCTCACAGTCTCTGTCGTCGCATTTGAATGCAGCCGAGAAACCGATGCCCTGGACCGTGTGACGACCATTTGAGGCTTGTAGCTCCCATCAGCAGAATCCTCGTGTTGCACAATGGCGTTGAATCCAAACTTTTCAAGGTCATCGACATGTATCTGGTCGCGGTCTCTCGGCCAGCCTCAGGTCGGGCGTGTCCTCAAACAGGCGGTTCTTGGACGAAGAACAAAACAGCAAAACAGATTCAAAAAGATTCAAAGAGTGGTGGAAACATCATCCCCAGACTATGCTTCAACTACTTTTGAATACTCCTCCTGTAGTGGGACATGCCCGACTTGAGGCCAGCCGCCGCAGGGCGGCCCCCCTCCCCGCCGCGGCGGCGGCGGCGCGGCTCGCGGAGTGGCGCCAAAAAGGCGGCGGGCCGGCGCCACAGGCGGCCGCGGCGAGGTGGTCGCAGTGGCTCCCAACAGCCGCGCCCGCTGCGCGCTGCCGCTGCCGCGCCCAGCGCGGCACCGCCCGCGGCCGCGGCGCTTGGTGCTCCGCCCGCGGCAACGCCCGGCGCACCGCCGGCGGCGGCGCCCAGCGCAGCGCCGGCGGCCGCGCCTGGCCCCAGAGGCGCCGAGGGGGCCGCTGCCGCGGAGTGGCACTCCGCGTCCACGTCACCGGCAGACTCCTCAGCAGATCTGCGCAGCAGCCACGCGTGCGTCGCAGGCTCGATAGGGGACGGGCAAGTCTGGGGCAGAGCGATTCTGCAGCCGATGCCCCGGAGGAAGAGAGGTCGCACGACCACGAGCTCTCGGAGCTCCGCGCGGACTTCCTGGGTCGGCGCTGGGCCTCAGATGATGCTGCAACCGAGGGGGGGCGGGCGGGTTTTCATTTTGTGTCTCTCTACGATCGACGCGCCCTTCCGATTGTCGGCTACACGCAGGAGTGACCCTGGGAAAGAGTGACCTTTGGTGCGCGGCTTTTGCAGGGCCGCGCGGGGACCAAACGCAAGCGCCCAAGACGCCACTACCGCATCGCGTTCGGCGATCGGGGGACCCCAATGGGCCAGCACCAAAGGTCACTCCGGCGCTCACACGTGCAGCCGAGCTTGGGGGTCATTGTTACCCCCGGTTCGGGGTTCTCCTTCGCGCCGACTTCGCTTCGGCTCCGCTCCGCACTGTCGTTGCTTGATATGCTCTGGGCCGCCGAGCTTCGTCTTTGGCCGGTCGGCCGCACACCGAACAGGTGGACCCGGACAACAAAAAAACACAGCATGCTCGCCTTCCCCTGGGGCGGCGCCTGCGCGGACCCACAAAATCTCCGCGGGCCTCCGCGAGTGCGTGCTCGGGCCGGCTCGCCGTCCCCGGCCTCGTCCGCGCCCGCCCCGCACGGCGGGCGGGCGGGGCCGAGCTCCTGCAGGAGAGCCCGGAATCGAGTCGAGAAGCCGGGCCGGCGATCGACGTGAATCGGATCGGCGGAAATCGGCAGGCGAGTCGGGAAAAGTCGAATTGGCGGAACTCGGGAGGCCAGTGTGCGTCCAGTGAGAGATCGGAGCCCAAATCGGAATCCCGGGTCGAATCGAATCGGAACTGGAAGCCATCGACATCGAATCGAATCGGAGGAATCGAAACGAGCCCTGCCCTTACGTCGGGCCTGTCCTCCTACAGGGGGATTTTGGACGAAAATAAAAAACAGTCCAAAAGCACTCCCAAACGGTCAGAAAATATTCAAAAAATCGCCCCCAGACTATTTTTTACTATGTTTGGATACTCCTCCTTTAAAGGGACAGGCCCGACTTAACCCCGTCCTGCATCTGGCAGTGGTCATGCTCACTTCATCTGGTAGTGGCCGTCCCCGGTCCCCCATCCTTCTCCCGCTACTCCGCGCGTGCGCGAGCCGCTTGGTCTGCCCGTCTTTTCGCGATCCTCGCCTCCTCCCGCCGCCTGGCCATCTCCTGCCAGTGCCTCTGCTTGTCGCTCTGCTTCCTCTGCTGCCGGGAGCCATGCTTGATAATGGTCGGCTCCCGCGCGCCCCTCGGGCTGCCCGGTGCCGCTTGCGCAGCGCTCTCAGCCTGCTCTGTGCGCGGCCTGGTTGTCTCCTGCGAGCTTCTCTGCTTGCCACCTGCCTTCTGCCCCGCTGCCCTCTGGATGCCCGCTTCTACCTCCGCGGCGCTCTCTTCCAGCGTAGGGATGTGCTCGCTACCCACTGATGTTTGCTCGTCACCCTCTTTCTGAGTGGGAGCCCTCTGGATGCCCACTGCTGTCTGAGCGGCACCCTCTTTCTGCGTAGGGCCACTCTGGATGCCCTCTGCTGGCAACGAGACGCCCTGTTTCTGGGCGGGGCCCCCCTGGCTGCCCACTCCTGTCTGAGCGGCGACCTTCTGCTGCGTGGGAGCCCTCTGGATGCCCACCGCTGTCTGCGCGGCACCCTCCTGCGTGGGAGCCGTTTGGATGCCCACTGCTGTCTGCGCGGCGGCCTCCGTCGTCTTATTACTCTTCTTCTTCCTCTTCGTCTTGTTCGTCATCCTGCCCACTGTAATGTTACTGACTGTGCGATTGACCGTCCCCTCCCACCAATACTTCATTGTGAGTCTGGCGATCACATTCGCCACCAGCTCGGGATCTTCATACTGGGGCGCCAGATGATCCCGCCAGCGCTGCAGCTTCTCGACGGAGATGGACGCCGGCTCCCAATCACGCACAAACACCACAGGGAGCTGAGAGTAGACCGTGTCAAGACCAGGCGTACTCTGCACGATTGGGATAGCGCCAGAGGCGATGGCCATGAAAGCCCTTGGGCTGGGGTCAAGGCCACCGCCGTGAGGGCAAAGGACGAAAGAGTGATTCTGCCACCAAGCAGCAAATTGCTGACTGAACATCTCGCCCCGAAGCTCAGAGAAGTCTCCCCATGGGCCGCCTGGCCTGCAGTTGTTGAGCGCGTTGACCCTGTCTGTGAACTGGCCCGCGGCGGCTTCCTTATGTTGCCTGCCATTGCAGCTCAGAGTGAGCGGCCTTTGCGACAGAGGCACCAGCCATCCAGCCTTGATTACCGACCACCACTCCTGACTGCAATCCTGATTTGCTTGTCCTGCAATATCGCAGTTGGGCGTATAGAATCCAGTCGGAATCCCAGCGAGCTTATGGTGGAATGTAGAATCGTCGAAATTCTCTGTCACCCACCCGTCGATCAGACGATTATCCAGCAAACGGGCAAAATTCTCCAGCACTTCATGCGTGACATTCCCGAATCGGCGGTCACGCTGCCGTGGAATTGTCCTGTCTTGCGACGTGGTGAGGACCACGACCGGCTTATCGATGTAGGGAAACACCTCGTACGTGAGTAAGCGGATCATCATTTTCAAGTCGAACCTCAAGTCCAAGAAAACAGTCCTTGGGGGCGAGCGAAGCCTCTTGAATTGCGGGGGGGAGCGCGGGCCACTCATGTTCTCTATAAACAGCCAGTCGCACATAGCGGCTATGGATACCAACGGCTTGTCCGGAAAAGCCGACGTGTTCTGAAACGATAGCCTCGCGTGAAGCAATTGCGGCTCTGGTTTAGGATACATCTCTTCAAGCCACGCCTGCACATATCGGCGAGGTATGGGATTCGTGATCGGGCTGGTGACTGCCGCAGCCGACCTCGTACACCTGATCGTTAAATTCATACCCCATCCACCCACAGCGTCGTCGACACGTTTCACGCAAACTCGACTGCCATACGCAAACACATGGAATTTGTCTGTCGACCCGGGCCAATCTGTGTTGAGCCTTGATGCGTACGGGGCAGCCTCAACGTCACAACTGACTGATGATGTAGCGTTTACACACTTGTTGTTTTTCCGGCTTTTTCCGATGATGACGACGACTTGGTCGGATGCCATGTCACTGGTGCTAGTCGTGCTGCTGGTACTGGTGCTGGTCCTGGTGCTGGTCGTGTTGCTGGTACTGGTGCTGGTACTGGTGCTGGACGTGCTGCTGGTACTGGTGCTGGTACCGGTGCTGATTTCAGCCCTGGTAGCGCCTGGCCCCTCATTGAGAGTACTGCTGCTCGCCAGTCGCTCAGCGGTCGTGCCTGCTACTGCGGTAGATGCCACTGGGATCTGCTCCGTCGGAGCCTGTTCTGCCGAGGAGACTCTGCCCGCCAAACTCCACCCGTCGTACATGACAGCATAAACGGCGACAACAACAAGGAGCAGACGCGATTTGTTGTTGACGAGCACGGCGGCCAGACGAGCCACGCCCTGGGACGCAACCATTGCCAACGCCCGATCCAAACGGAGGACACACATGAGCGACGAAAAGAAACGGGCCTTGCGCGAGATGGCATGGCGACCTCACGGCGCGGCTTACGCGGGCCGCCAGCGCGGCACGCCACATTGGAGACGAGGGCGCTTACGCGCGACCTTACGCGGGCAGCTTACGCGCTAATGCCGGTGAACCCAGACCCCCGGCGCCATGATTTTTCATGATGTCGACCCCCAGAAGGTCCGGACCCATTCCCAGGGACCGGCTTTCCATCCTGACTCGTTTTTTGACAGCCCCGAGGCCCGGTACGGGCCCCCGGAGGCCGAAAATAGCGAAAAACCTCCCGTCGTGAGTTTCTCATGAGGTCTGGGAATGTCGGTGAAGGCGACTCCATTTTCCTGCGTCGCTCACATGATCTCCGCGCCACACGGGGTGGAAGTGCTAGGCCCTTGATCCCCTCGTGGCCACAGAAGACTCCAGGCGCCCCCTCCCTCTGAGCCAGCAGTAGGGGGCAGGGAGTGGAAGGGCAGCGGAGGCGGAGGAGGCGGAGGAGGAGGAGGAGGAGGAGGAGGAGCGGGATGAGCAGCAGGGGAGGACGAAGGCCACTTACCAGAATCTCTCGATGGCCCTGCCCGCGAAGAGGCAGGCCCGCACAGCGGGGACCGGGCCCCCTGGGAGGCCCCCGACCCCTTCTTGCCGCGAGGGGCGCGCCTCACAGGGCTGTGGCCTTGCCGGCCCTCGGAGCTGCAAAAAAACCCACGCGTGCCGCGTGGCGCCCGGGGTCCTTCCCAGAACTCTGCCGTCGTGATTCTTCCTCCTCCTCCTCCTCCTCCTCCTCCTCCTCCTCCTCCTCCTCATCCTCTTGCACGACGCGCAAAAAGACGTCAGACGAGATGCGGCACGTCGATGGCCACAAGTTGGATCGTGGCCCATACCGGCCGCGCAGAGCCCTCAGGTCCGCGGCTCCACCGTCTAGCTGAAGCTCCCTCCGGCCTGCGAGCCGCAGCCCCCGCCCAGACCGAGGGGCAAACAGACCTGTGACGGTTGCTCCCGGCCGCATTTGCGCTGCCAGGGCGGTGGGCGCGTGTCAGGCCACGGCGCAATGCGGACAGGAGGAAGAGGAGTGGCGCCAGCGCCGCCGACGGCATGGGCAGGGGATGTCGAACAGTCTGCCCAAGCGCGCCACGCCCGCCAAACGGCCCCCAAGGTGGACGACCCGGGAGGGCAACAGCAGCTCAGGGCATGGGGGGGAACGACAGCAGCACGGGGCATGGGGGATGGGGGGGACACAAATCCGCCGGCCCCCTTGTGGGGCCACCAGGCTGTAGGCGCGGGTTCGCAGTTTCCAGTACCAGTTGTAGCTTGTAATTTCCAGTGTTACAGTTCTGCTTATTGCTGGTTACTGTAACTAGTTGATTGACCGCGCGAGGGGGGGGAGGCCCAAACAGGATTTTTAGCACCCCCTGGGCGCGTTGTCTGAATTGCTGGGGGGGCTCGAAATCGACACCCCTCACGCAGATCCGCGGGGATTTGCCACATTTCTGAAATTCGGTGCCACCCCTCACGCAGATCCGCGGGGTCAGGGTCCAAAAACACAGGGGATTTGCCACATTTCTGAAATTCGGTACCACCCCTCACGCAGATCCGCGGGGTCAGGGTCCAAAAACACAGGGATTTGCCACATTTCTGAAATTCGGTGCCACCCCTCACGCAGATCCGCGGGGTCAGGGTCCAAAAACACATGGGATTTGCCACATTTCTGAAATTCGGTGCCACCCCTCACGCAGATCCGCGGGGTCAGGGTCCAAAAACACAGGGGATTTGCCACATTTCTGAAATTCGGTGCCACCCCTCACGCAGATCCGCGGGGTCAGGGTCCAAAAACACAGGGGATTTGCCACATTTCTGAAATTCGGTGCCACCCCTCACGCAGATCCGCGGGGTCAGGGTCCAAAAACACAGGGGATTTGCCACATTTCTGAAATTCGGTGCCACCCCTCACGCACATCCATCGCAAGGCGTGGTAACCCAAACTGCGAGTACTCCCTCGGCCCTTTAATCCCAAGGTGTGGTAACCAAGCTCGTAAACCATACACGTCTTACCAATCGCCCTGTGTGGTAACCCCTCTTGTGATCAGTTGGTTTTGCCGATTGCGAATCGGCCTCGCATGAAGTTCCGATACTGCTGCGCGACAGCGCCAAAGCCTCATGACTTAGATCTTCCATGGCCCATTCTCCGAGAGAGGGGGCCGGCGGCAGGGGGCGAAGCCCTTACGGATAAATACACACACACACAGATAAAAAGATTCCCCATAGTTTCCCATATTTTCTGGGTTTTTGTCTTCCCCCCCCACTTCCTATATTTTCCCGAATTTTCCTGGGGAATCGACGATTAATTGTGTCTGTGTGTTTTTTCCCCTCCTGACAGACAGAGGAAGCCCAGACGGAGGCCAAGCACTCCGTGCGGACGTCGGCCAGTTCGAGACGTCGGCGCGCTCCCCCCGAACCCACTCGACACGTACGGCGAGGGCACTGGGCAGGGAACCACTGGACCGGGAATCCAGAGCCTGCAGGGCTGGTGGAGCATCCATCGAGGCCCGGCCATGGACATCACCGCCGCCCGCACCTGACGAGGAACCCCCTCCAGGGTCGGAGCCTCCTGGGCACATTCTTGGACGGACGCCCCCCCCCCCCGCCGTATCCGACGAAGGAAATAGACGACGACGAACGACGACGGACGACGACGAACGACGACGGACGACGACGACGACGACGACGACGACGACGACGACGACGACGACGACGAGAAACGGGTCTTACGCGAGATAACACGGCGACCTCACGCGGTGACCCACGCGGGCCGCCCGCGGTGACTCGCGCTGCCTTGGAGACGAGAGGGCGCCGACGCGCGACCCGGCGCGAGCAGCCGAGCGCGCGAGCCGCTGTGGCCAGCGTGTCCGAGACAGGTTGGGGCTCCTCCTCCTCCTCCTCCTCCCCTCCTCCTCCTCCTCCTCTCCTCCTCCTCCTCCTTCTCCTCCTCCCCCTCCTCCTCCTCCCCCTCCTCCTCCTCCTCCTCCTCCGCGAGGAGGAGGAGGAGGAGGAGGAGGAGGAGCCCTCGTCTTGAAATCCACAGCCCCAACCTGTCGGGCGTCGTCGCCGCCGCCGCCGCCGCCGTCGCCGCCGTCGCCGCCGTCGCCGCCGCCGTCGTCGTCGTCGTCGTCGCCATGCATCCCGCGCACGACTTGCCGGCACAAATCGCGCATCATCCCCCCTGCGGCGCGCCGAACTTCATGATCTCCCCTGTGAGCATCTGGGATCCTCTGTCAACTGTCGGGCCTCCGCGCGGATTTCTTGGATCGACGCTGGGCCCGCCCATGGCGGCGTCTCTGGCGGCGCCCCTGGCGTGCTCCGCGCGCCAGCGCGGGGGGTCCAGCGCCGACCCGAGAAACCCGCACGACCCTCCGACGGTTCATCTCTTTGCAAATGCAAGCTGCTCGACGTCCGGCCCACTGAATGGACACCCTGGCTTGGAACAGCAGCAAGACACGCTGGCACCTCCTGGCGGCACCATCCTTCGATCCTCGGGTCAAAACAGAAACGGCACCACCCCACCTACGGCCCCACCTGGCTTCCCAGAGATCCGACGTTGCAAAAAAATGCAACATCGCAACAAATCACGCCCGGAGTCCCAGACCCCATCTTTCTGCGTTACTTTTCGAGCCAGATCGATCTGTGAGGGTCCCAGGGCCCGAACTTGAGAGAAAATGCCCGTTGTGGAAAAATTGCAACGCAAGGACCTCAGGGTTACCGCATAGCAGGAGATCTAGCGTGGGCTTTTGCGTGGTATACGCTACGGCCCCCGAGGGGCCGTAGCGCACACATGGACGGCCGTAGGTGGGGCGGTGTCGTTTGTCTTTTGGTCGCCTTCTGCCGTTCTCCCACCGCGGAGCCGCCCTGGCTTTTTGGTTCGCCCCCTTCGGACGGGCTTCCACCCCTCCTCCTCCTCCTCCTCCTCCTCCTCCTCCTCCTCCTCCTCCTCCTCCTCCTCCTCACCGTCCTCCTCCTCATCGTCCTCCTCCTCCTCCTCCTCCTCCTCCTCGCGTGGGCGTTGGAGCGTCGGAGCGCCGAGACTCCGCCGCTGCCGGACCCTTTGGTTCTCTGGCCGACCAGACGACGTAGTGTAACGACCCCAAGACCCAGACCCCCTCGGGTTGTGAAAAACGCACGACGGGAGGCTTTTCGCCATTTTCGGCCTCTGGGGGCCCTCGGGACCGTCAAGAAACGACTCAGGATGAAGAGCTGGTCCCAGGGAGTGTGTCGAGACTTCTGGGGGTCGTCATGAAAAAACATGACGTCGGGGCTCTGAGGACGTGGTGCAGGGACCCCAAGGGAGACCCAAGATGGTTCCAAAGAGGCCTCAGAGAACACGCTTCCAGGGCGGCTGCTGCACTGCATGCTTCGGCACCTCCCTGATCGAGGCAGCTCGCCTGGCGAGCAATTTCTGGATGGGCCGGTGGGGATACTTTTTGGTTAGCAGCCGCAGGCGAGAGCGCCAGCGGCGAGTAAGGTCCAAGCGGGCCGCGCAGGGGCCGAATTACCTAGCGCGGAGCAGAGCAGGACCTACCGCCGGGGGAAGCCTCAGCGCCGGGGCTGCAGGCGGTGCCAGGGGTGGGGGCTGCAAGCTGCCGGGGCTGCCAGGGAGCTGCAAGCGTGCGAAAACCAGGGAGCTGGGTCACCAGGTGTGTGAATTGAGCTGCAGCGAATTAACCAACCACAGTTGGGACGCAGCCGAAATGGCGCGGCGCTCTGCCAGGGTGTGACGAGGGAGGTTACCAGTCGGCACACTGGGGAGACTGCCATAGGTGCCCGACACGGTCCAAACTGGTGCACTGGGTGGCGCCACCAAGGTCGCACACCAAAGCCCCACTGGTGGGGATACTTTTTTTCGGTCGCGGCCGCGAGACGACGGTCAGGCGGCGAAAGCAAAGTCCGGGACGCAAACTAGGCGAATTAGCTAAGACAGGCGCAGGCCGGCCGGCCCACTCAGACAGCAGCTGCGGAGCTGAGGGGGGTGGAACTGGCACGGCGCATTGCAAGCTCGGGCACGCGCACAGGACAAAGTGTCTCGGAATTCAAACTTGCCAGGCTCAACCCACACAGAAGGGACGTGGACCACGATGTGCAAGTACTGGTGGGGATACGCGGAGCGTCAAGAATTCCATCGCCGAACCCTGTGGCTTCTTAGCCGACCAAACGACGTGGCACATATATACATATATACATATATATATATATATATATATATATATATATGTACACATACATACATACATACATACATACATACATACATACATACATGCATACATACATACATACATACATACATACATACATACATACATACATATATACATACATATATACATATAGTTATATATATATATATGTATATGTATAGGTATATGTGCATATATATGTACCCACCGGTCGGAAGAAGTAGGTAGAAACATGAAGTAGGAAGGCGGAAGAAGTAGATTGCGTTCGGGGCCGCCCCAAAAAAGCAACAGCAACAGCAATTACAAGAAGTAGATTACAAATTTTCGGGCCCTGTCTTAGCGGCGCGCAATAGCGCTAGGTCGCTCGGCCCCTCGCATGGCCCCTTCCCTCGCTGATTTCGGTTGTTCTGGCTTGTTTTCGTTTGTCCGTCGATCGCACTGGCAGCCTTTCGGTGGCTCGGCCCCTCGGCAGGCCCAATTCACTGGTTTTGTCTGCTTTTGTTTGTTTTCGCTTGCCCGTCGGCTGCACTGGTCGCCCCAGGCTCGCCCGCCGCCCCGCGGTCGCTTGGCCCCTCGGCTGGCCCCATTCCGCGGTTTTGTTTGTTTTTGTTTGTTTTTGTTTTTTTTGTTTTCGCCGAGCCTTGCAGCCGACGGACAAACAAACAAAACCAATGAATTGGGCCAGCCGAGGGGCCGAGCGCCCGCGGTGCGGCGGGCGAGCCTGGGGCGACCAGCGCAGCCGACGGACAAGCGAAAACAAACAAGAACAAACAAAACCAATGAATTGGGCCAGCCGAGGGGCCGAGCGACCGCGGGGCGGCGGGCGAGCCTGGGGCGACCAGTGCAGCCGACGGACAAGCGAAAACAAACAAGAACAAACAAAAGCAATGAATTGGGCCAGCCGAGGGGCCGAGCGCCCGCGGGGCGGCGGGCGAGCCTGGGGCGACCAGCGCAGCCGACGGACAAGCGAAAACAAACAAAAACAAACAAAACCAATGAACTGGGCCAGCCGAGGGGCCGAGCGACCGCGGGGCGGCGGGCGGCCTGGGGCGACCAGCGCAGCCGACGGACAAGCGAAAACAAACAATAACCAAACTAAAACCATGAAATTGGGCAGCCGAGGCGAGCGCCCGCGGTGGCGGCGGCGAGCCTGGTTCGACCGCGGCAGCGACG